>JAASFE010001295.1:15239-36448 GCA_013365205.1 Pseudocercospora cruenta
GTACATTGTCTACTTAGTCGATTCAGAGCTCCGTCCCCTTCCCTTTCCCTTCCTGCGGCCACGCCCGAGCTTCACGCCAAAGGCCGGCCACGCCAGTACAAGCTACGTAACCTACGACGCATTCCGATCTGCCTTCCTTCATTGTCGCGTGTCCTGACTTGTTTGACAACCGCCCTATCCCAACGATACTCGGCTTCACGAACGCAATTGCTTGGTGACAACGAGCAAGCCGACAATAGCGGCCTGAGGAAACACGAGATGAGGGCGTAGTGGCTGTACCGAGAAGGCATTCAACACGCATGATGCTTGCGCCTCATATTCAAGGTCTACAATGTCTAGTTCGACGGCCGTGTTAGGCGCCTGGCGGGATCGTACCAATCTGTAAGTCGACATACGTTGTAGCGATCTAAGCTTGTTATCGGTTCCTAACAGGATCGCCGATAGCTTCATATCATATCGACAATCGTGCACACATCATCCAGCAAAACGAACGCGATTCGCCGGACCCAGCAATGGCCGCTTTGCAGACAATCCTGACGAGGAGAGGGCTGGACTCATGTCCAACCTGGAAAGCGATGGGGATGCAGTAATTGAAATGGATGTATTGCCGCCGAGATGGCTAGACATTCAAGACGAGGTTTCGCAGACGCTGGCGGATATTGCTGGAAAGATGAAAAGATTGGACCAGATGCATGCGAAACACGTCCTTCCCGGCTTCGATGACGAGAGCGTAAAAGCGAAGGAGGAAAGAGAGATTGAGGGCTTGACACAGGACATCACCAAAGATTTCGTGACTTGCCAAAAGTCTATTCGCCGAATTGATCGCATGGTACAAGAGCAGCAGCAGCAATCGGGAGGTGTACTTTCAAGCGCAGACGCGACCATGGCCAAGAATCTCAAGATGTCTCTAGCAAGTCGCGTGGGTGAGGTCAGTACATTGTTTCGCAAGAAGCAGTCAACATACCTGAAAAAGATGCGCTCGCTGGGAGGAATGAGCTCTCCTCTGGACAGATCCAGCACCCCATTAGCGCAGAACCCGTACACTGATCCCGCTATGATGGAGTCTGAGTCGGATCGATCTGCTGCTCAGTCAACGCTTTTCCAAACAGCCCAAGTACGACGAAGAGGCATGATGGACTCGCAGATTGATCAAAGAGAACGCGAGATAGAGAAGATTGCACAAGGAGTTATCGATCTGTCAAACATATTCCAGGAGATCCAGACAATGGTGATCGATCAAGGCACCGTTCTTGACCGAATCGACTACAACGTGGAGCGAACGGCAGAGCATGTCAAGGAGGCCGACAAGGAGCTTAAAGTGGCTACTGGATATCAGAAGCGCAGCACGAAGCGCAAGATCATTTTACTACTGGTACTCATCGTGGTCGGCATGTTCATATTGCTACTTGTCAAACCAAGAAGAAGTGGTCAGCCGGAGTCCTTCAATCCAGCGCAGCCAGAAGCTCCCGTTCCTAACGATCCTGGGGCTGGATTGCCGCCGAAGGGGAGGAGATCGATTGATGATAGAGAACCAATGCTTCTTCAAGAGCTGGACAACCGACAACTGGAATGGAAAAAGCGTCGGCGGCGGAAGATTTAAATTTGCGTTCATTTTTAGCTTCTCATAGATACCCATTGCGATACATCTGCTTCCAAAATCTGCATGCGTACTGATGAGGCCGGTTTCTTCTGCGATGGCCTTGACGTGGCGTGGTTGGTGAGCTAACGATGGCTCCACAACTTACGGAAGCTGCGGCCAAACGTCACTCGTTGCGCTTTCCAATCGATTGACAACTCGCGTTCAAAGCGCGCGGCAGCATCTGTCATTAAGCCTGTGTAAGTTTCTGGAATTTCTACTCTCTTTGCTCGACTTTATTTTCAGGCGCGAACACAGCAGCCATGCCCAAAATCATCCTTGCAATCAACGCAGGCTCATCCTCTGTCAAAGTCTCCGTTTTCTCCTACGAATCAGAGACCAAGGACCCAAAACAATTGGCAGATATTGAAGTCTCAGGCCTCACAGCGCCCCCTGCCAAGCTAAAGTATACTCGCGGCGACCAGAAGATCAAGGGCCAAGAAATCAAAGAGGTCAATTCGCAAGAATCAGCATACGAATACATCATCAAGCACTTGACCGAAGACGAAGGCCTGCCAGAACTGAAGCATCGAGATGATATTGAATTCGCATGTCATCGAGTCGTACATGGAGGTGATTACGACAAGCCGACTCGCATCGATCGAGACACATACCAGCATCTTGAAGAGCTTTCGGACCTGGCACCTCTTCACAATGCAGGCGCACTCACAATCGTGAAGGCCGTCCATGCGAACAACGAAAAGGTCACTAATGTCGCGTTCTTCGACTCTGCTTTCCATGCCACGATACCGAAGGCAACCAGAACATATGCCATCGATCAGAAAGTGGCGGAGAAGAACAAATTGCGGAAATATGGCTTCCACGGCATTTCTTACCAGTTCATTACACGTTCCGTTGCTGAATACCTTAGCAAGCCAAAGGATAAGCTGAATATTATCGCTCTACATCTCGGATCTGGTGCCTCGGCCTGTGTGGTGAAGTATGGTCAGAGTCTGGACAACACCATGGGTCTCACGCCACTGGCTGGTCTGCCTGGGGCGACTCGATCTGGTGATGTAGATCCGAGCTTGATCTTCCATTTCACACATGATGCTGGTAGACTCAGCAATAGCAGTTCGAAGGGAATGCACATCACGCAAGCTGAACAAATCTTGAACAAGGAGTCTGGTTGGCAAGCACTCACGGGCACTACAGACTTTGGCGTGATCAGTAAGAAAGCTGGAGAAGGGGATGAAGCATGCAAATTGGCATTCGACTTGCTCGTCGATCGAATCCTGGCATTTGTGGGCAGCTATTACGTGAAGCTAGGCGGAGATGTTGATGCTCTGGTTTTCGCAGGTGGAATTGGCGAGAAGGGGGCTCAGCTTCGGACAGCCGTGACTGAAGTAGCGAAGTGCTTGGGTTTTGAGCTTGATGCGACCAAGAATGAGAAGCCAGAGGATGCAGTCGTGACCGATATTGGCAGTCAGAGCAGTAAGCATCGTGTTCTGGTCTGCCAGACGGACGAGCAAGCAGAGATGGCGAGACAATGCGCGAAACAGGCAACGAGTCTGAGGAGATGAGGGATTCGATATCTGATAGCGAGCGAAGCAGATGTTCGAGCTCTTGCCGCCCAGATCGCGGTGTCTTCGTAACCTCATCTAATCTCCGTTCAATGTAGATCGAATCAGATCCAGATCCGGATCCGTACGCAGATGCTGTTGTCCGCCCATATCTCGGTGTCGCTTTAAGAGATCTTCAGCATGCCACACTGCTCATCCACGACCACAGGCAGCCTCCACAAACTCCACACGAACGAGAGCACACCAAGAAGAAGACACCCCTGCAAGCACGACAAACAGCATCGGAAATGTCAGAGCAACGCACGCCAACCAGCCGAGACTTCTGGAAGACGAATGCTCGAAAACGGGAGAACCAGCGCAAAAGAGAGCAGGAAGCACTTGATAGCCGGCTTGAAGATGCGGGCTTGGAACCAACTCGTCCTCATGATCGCAAGGACTATGATCGTGGTGGATATTATCACGGCATCTATTAGTGATGCCCACCGAGAAATCGCTCGCGGCGGTTAGGCCGAGCGCCTCGAATCTCAGGAGAATGAGCTGGTGTTCGTAGGTAGCTGTAGGTAGCTTAATGTAGCCCCAGAGGAATTGGTGAATCGAATCCATACGCCACTTCAGCATTTGAATCACAGACAGCCAAAGACAGTTCTACGACATGGCTTGAGCTGTAGTATGCACGGTGCAGAAAGCCGCTTGATACCTTATCGATCGCATAGCTGAGGGTGTGTTGAAGCAAAGAGGGCGTGTGACGTGAAGTGGCTGGGCAAGGCTTGGGAAAGCAGGGCCGACTTCGAGGAACGCGCGACGCGTGAACCAAAACCTTAACATCAACATTGAATTGGCTGCACCTTTCACGATCTTTCACCTGGTTTTGGTGCCTTGTACGATACGCGCGGAGCATATGGAGTAGCCGTTGCCATCTTGCGATTCACAACCTTTGTCCTGCTGTACTTCTTGGAGCTTCTCTACTCGACATTGCACTTCCTGCAATCCACTTCCTAATGGCGACCTCCCACCAACCTTTCCCTTCGCGCCCGTATACATCCGGATTGACTCGTGGCGCCGGCGCGCAGACTCCATATGCTTCGCAAACACCTTTCGCAGCGCCTCAGCAGAATCCCACTGGATATGGAGCAGCCGGCGCATCTACGACACAACAGCAAAGAGAAACGCAGCGCCTGGAGCGCGAAAGGCGGGAAAGAGAGGAGAGGGAGCGAAGAGAGGCAGAGGAACGCGATGCGCTTGAGCGCATAAGCGAAGAGCAGCGTGAAGAAATCAATGAAGCGGTATGCGCCGGAAAGTATTCCGTGAAAGAAGATACGACATACTGATCTGCTTCTTAGTTCTCACTTTTCGACCTGGACAAAGACTCACACATCGACTACCACGAACTGAAAGTCGCACTGAAAGCGCTAGGATTCGAGGTCCCCAAAGCCGAGCTCTTGCAGATCCTACAACAAAATGGCGTACCTGCCTCCAGCATACATTCTCCGGGCCATCCTGCGGCCGTATCACAACAGCCGACCTTCTCTGGACCTTCGCGATTATTGCTAAGCCATCAGGCGTTCGTGACGATAGCGGCGCAAAGAATCCTGGCTCGGGACCCGAGAGAAGAGATATTACGAGCATTTGAGCTTTTCGATGCAGATAACAAGGGTATGATACAGCTGCAGGATTTGAGAAGAGTTGCAAGGGAATTGGGTGAAGGGCTGCAGGAGGAGGAACTGCAGGCTATGATTGACGAATTTGACGTACGAGGAGAAGGTGGGATAAGCAGAGATGAGTTTGTTGGCATTTGTCTGGGCGGCTGAATAGCATTCTGTTGCTCCCTGGTTTTGGTTCGCCTTGTCAGCGAAGGTGTTGGACTTTTTGGGTGCTGTTATTGGAGTGAGATAGCGATGGAGTCTTGGTGTTCAGATGAATTTGCTCTTCGCATCGGACACGGCTATGCCCTTTCTTCGGAGCCAATTCCTTCAACTGTCGTTCTTCGCTCGTTGAACTGAGCATCACAGGCCAGACTTCAGGACTTTCTGCCTCGGAGGTTCGAGATGCCTTATCCCTGACTCCCTGCAAAGCACGCCACACCCCTGTGTCGATGCTTGCCACGGCCTAGAGTAAGCATCTTTCTCCGAAGCGACAGCATCCGTGACGCGGCCGCGAAACACCACTGCCATTATTCCACCAGCATGGTATAGAAAATTCTTGGCCTTCAATATTGCCCTATGAGACACACAGCCTCGGAAAGAGCATTGTTCAAAGTAGGGTTTCTGATCCACTGCCTCCCAGCTTGACCCTTACTGCCAACCAAACCTTGGAAACACAAGCCGCTATCTGGACTTTCCGGATGCTCCGACAACAAGAATGCGGCAGTCAGGTCGCCAAGAAGGGGGAAGTATGTCGTGGAGTTCCGCAGAGATAAGTTCGACGATGTAGTCGAGTAAGGCAGCGAACGTTGGTCATCTACTTTTTGCCCTTTTCCTCTAGTAGCAGAGTTCTGCTGGCGACAATGGCTCAACTTAGTGCTACCTTCTGGCAGTTTGCAACGATCGGACTGCTCGTCGTGAGTAACGATTTAGAACTCGAGGTGCACGATCAATGCTGATGTTCACCTCAGCTCGTTGGGTACTACATTAGTCTTGGCATATACAACCTCTTGTTCCATCCTTTGGCCAGATATCCAGGACCAAAGCTAGCTGCGCTGTCAGAGGTACTGGCTCGGAATTCATGCTACCATTGATGCTACAGCAAATACTCATTACCTCCAGGCATGGTTCGTGAAATCCTCATTGAGCGGCCATCTTCCCTATATCTTCACGGAGACTCACAAGCAATATGGTAACAACGGCCATGCATCTTCTGGCATTGACTTCAACTCACAATCGATTCAGGCGACATCGTCCGCATCTCACCCAACGAGTTGTCTTTCGCCAGACCCGAAGCCGTGAAAGAAATCTACTACTACCCAACCAAAACCAAACCCGGCATGCCAAAATCCCTCTCCTACGCTCGCCCTGATACACCACACCTGTTCTCCGTTCGGGATATCGCCGAACACCAGAAGCAGAAAGCAGCCTTCACACACGCCTTCTCGCCTCGAGCCCTGAAAGAACAAGAGCCAATCGTCCTCCAATATACCGATGCGTGGATCTCCATGCTCGCTCGCGAAGGCACAGGACCTCATGGCATCGACATTGTAAAAGCGTGGAATTGGTTGACCTTTGATATAATCGGCGACTTGACGTTCGGAGCTTCGTTCGACTGCGTAAAGACAGCAACAACACATCCTTGGATCGATATGCTGTTTGACTCGCTGACGTTCGGAATTATGTACGATATGATTCGAAGGATACCGATTCTCAAGTTCGGACTGCCATTCGTTGTGCCGATCAAGAAGTTGAAACAGAATCGGGTTGAGATTCGAGAGTACACGCGCCAAAGAGTCGCAGCTCGAGTTGAGACTGGAACGAAGAGAGATACCGAGGACTTCTTTTCCGATATCCTCCGTAAAGGACAGTATACGGAAGAAGGACTCATCTCGCAAGCTTTCATGCTGATTATTGCTGGATCTGAGACTTCGGCATCAGCACTTTCTGGCGCAACATTCTATCTCTCACATTATCCACAAGCGTTGAAGAGGCTTCAGGATGAGGTGCGAGGTGCCTTTACTTCCTCCGACCAGATTGTGGGCGATTCGACCACACCAGCCAAGCTGCCCTTTCTGCATGGTTGCATAGAGGAAGCTTTGAGACTCTTCCCTCCAGCTCCATCACATGCGTTGAGGGTCTCGCCAGGCGCTACAGTCGATGGACAATATATTCCAGCCGGAGTCTGTGTAACGTCACAGAACTACCCGATGTCGCGGGACTCCAGGTATTTCAACGTTCCGGCAGAGTACCATCCTGAAAGGTGGCTGAAGGGCGATGACTGCCCTCCCGACTTCAGAGATGACAACAAGGCAGCATCGAATCGTGAGTCTACCCAATTTCACAAGTCTTCACGGCAGTACTGACACAGCGCAGCATTCTCGATCGGTCCACGCTCCTGCATTGGCATCAATCTTGCGTACCTTGAAATGCGGATAGCATTAGCAAAGTTCGTGTGGCATTTTGATTGGAGATTGCTACCAGAAAGCAAGGAGTGGACAAAGGGTATGAAGACATACTTCATTTGGAAGAAGCCGCCGATGATGGCGAGACTGAAATTGAGGGAAGGAGTGAAGGTCTAGATGGGCTCAGCAACGCCGAATTTACTCTTCGCTTCCGCTATCATGTGTAGTCTATGCAGTCCGGATCTTGTTGCAACTCATGGAACCCCCATGTCACCTCCGCCGGTGGACGCTTGAAAGGTCAACTACATGCCGCATTGACCGCTCCGCGGAGCGCAACCGACGTGAGAGCGCGCAAACTGATGCTGAGACCATGAAACAGCGATATGTCAGCGAGCGTCGCTATCGGAGACGTTGTTCGGGCTCGAGTGTGGCATTTATAGATCATGAATGCGTTCTTTAGCCTTGAAACCACCCATATGCTCTCTTCATGCGTGGATTCAGCGGCAGTGGCGCTCGACGTGATTGCAGAGACTGAGCTTCCGACGTCCAGGCTGACAGTAGAGTGTCCGAGTAGGGTCTCTGAGCGCTCATCGAGCGAGGAGCTTCGCATTACACCGCCTCCCGGACGGTGCTGACTCCTATACAAACAGCCTCCCATGGTCGTGACTAGAAATATCTGCAGCTTGTCAGTAAGCCACTCAGCGGAGATGATATTTGGCAGAAGCATGGTAATTCAAAGGAGGATATCAGCATCAAAGGCCCTGTCAGGGGCCATCTCATCAACGCAGCCTTTGGCTGCTATGTCGACCGTCGTGAGATATGAAATAGAATCATCATAAAAAAGGGAAGGAAAGTGCGTGTGTGGCTCACCTTCGAAAACTTCCCGACTTTCGCGACCTCACTTCGTCGAGTTGACGCATCGAATGTAGTACTAGACGAAACGTCAGCGGCTGAGACTAGAAAGAGTGACGGAAGCGCTGTGCAGTTTGCCGTGTACAGGGTATCAGGATCGCAACGTGTCGTCTGCGCTACCTGTCACAGCAGCTTGGACATATGCTTGTCTTTTGTTGTTTTGAATCATCATTTGGGCGAAGCGAGGGATATTTCGCGATCTTACCTATGTCAGAACCTCTCTCTCCGCGAGACCTGGTATCGGTCGACATACTGTCTGTTCCTTGGTCAGCGTGGAACGACAACGACTGCTGGAAGGAATAGTTGTGTGGATGGGAGTGCATGATCAGGTTTGCATGAATGGTAAATAAAAGGTTGTGTCTGCATCGGCAAGGCCGAATCAGACTCGTCATCAAGAGCTCATCAGAGCACACGCAGGAAGTTTGAGAGGTCTGAGAACGTACCGAGAGATTGGAGTTACGGACGACACGCCTTGCATCAAAGGCTTCATGTCGACCCTGCGTTGATGAACGCATTGAAATCTGCTCAAGCTGCCCTTGGCGACCCTGCTACATCGAGTCAGCTAGGCTCGTAATTGAGAGATGTAGCAGAGCGGCTGGAGGTGTGTAGATCAGTGGACGAGGTTTTCTAGGCCTGTCACAGATTGGCATATCGGCTCATGTGATGTTATCGGAGCCCAGTGCCGCTTCATCAGATGAAACGCGAGAGTAGGGAGGGGTATGCTTACCATTATCCGGCCACAAGGTCAGATTTCGCCTTCTTGCGCTGCCTCTTCTCGGGCTTCGCTACAGCCGAACAGGTGACAGCCATGCCGGGTGCTGCATTTGGCACAGCGCGCCTTCCTGATATGCCCTCGCAGCAAGTCTCGAGGTAGGTTCGGAACGTATCTGACATTGCATCGGTAGCCATGTCGGCGATAGTGACTCCGATTGTTTGGGTATGGTGAAAGAGTGATAACAAAAGGATGTGCGAATGCGGTATGTGCGAGGTCGAAGGGAGTGTCGTCTCAATCATGAGGTCGATGTGCAAGCCCTTCATTTCTGTCAGCGTGTCATTCGGCAAGAGCATCCAAGCTGAAGCGGAAGTGATCCCAGAGATCAGATATAATGAGCCAATGTTCTCGCCAGCGGTGTGAGTAGCACCTCGGCCGGTAATTCCATTTTTTGCTTAAATCATCATGTGAGGGTCGGAGTGGGATATGGTGGCGCTTACCTGGTCCGTAGCATTCGCGATCTCTCTCAAGAGCTGCGAGGCAGCCGACTATCGCTTGCAGCTGCAGGTCCTGGGAGTTGAACAGCGCCAGCTGGTCGAAGATTAGGTAGAACCGTCCATGGGAGGAGAAAAGCGAGCTCCACAGCGCCTGCGAAGTTTCGTTAGCATTCTGCATGACCACAGAGTGTGTGACATGTGTTTGTGCTTGAATGTCAATCAGACTGACGTAGCAATGCAGTTTCAGTCCTCCTTGGAGGTCAAAGACTCTAGTTTGCGGTTTTGCCATTTCATCAGGACATGGAGACGGGTGTGTGCATTGACTTACCAAGGCGCGCATGCAGTTCACTTGACCATATTGGTTCAAGACAGGAACCGTGGAAGGACTGTTGTTGGTTTGGAAAGTTGTTGTGCTTTCCGCGTGATGAGAAGTTGAAGAGCATGTGCAATTTTGAACTTTGAGAAGAAGAAGCTGCGAGCTTGGATCACATCGGCCCGTGCTGCCGCTAGCCGAGAATGAGGCCTCAGGCTGCTCGCCATAAATCATGGCAGCGACGAGAGATACTCTACTTGACGACGGGAGACTGTGCTAAGTTTTGAGGTCTTATGTTTCGGAACGAGCAGCTCTACGTGCGACCTATAGCTACGCTCGTAGTCTCGCAAACCGACGCTTTTTAGTGTTCGACCTACGCGGAGCGACTAATACAACGAAGTAGATTTGCAGCTCCCCTGCCATCATTTATGGCGAGCAGCCTGGGTCTGAGGTTGAGCTTTGGGGCACACAAGGCAAGAGAGCCATCAAAGTACATTCTTCGAGCAGCATGTGATAATAGCTAGCGATATCTCTCTTCTTTCGAGCTCTTACATCTCCTCTTCACCTTACTTCCACACGTCTAGCTTCTCATGCTGTTTCTCCTACGACCGACATAAAAGAACAATGTCCCGCAGCCCGCGACTCCTTTGAGCAATAAGCGTGCAATGCTTGTGCCTGACGAGCATCCTCAGAAGCCTCGATCTTCGTATCTCATGAAGACTGAACGACCTTAGTTGGTATTCTGAACACGTGGTTGACTGAGATTACCTTTCGTTTAGTCAGATTGCTTCGGCGATCAGGTCAGGATGTCTGGAGGCTGGGACCGGCCAAGCCAAGCACGCTGCATCTCACATCAAGACAAGCCTCCCGCCTAACCTGCATAAGCTCATGAGACCACGCTCTTTGCTCGCGTGCGGCGTGCTTGATAAGAGCCGCACCATTGGCCCTCTCTGCTTCTTCTTAAGCAGTCCAACAGACTGCGACTTCTTCTATGGACCTGACTTGCGGGAAACAGGGAACCAAGTGCCACCACACGTTCCTCTCTGGAAAAGTCGTCTTGCCGCAACAGTCCTTCCTATGACGAGCTCAAAGATCGCTTCACTCTTGCTTTACTCCTTCTAGGTCGAATTGCACAGCACAGTCTTCTGGGGGTGAGTACTTTATCTGTTCCGGTGGAAGACCTCTCATACAGACTGGAATATGGCCAGAATGCTGTCACGGATATGTGCTGTCTTTACGGCAGTGTATGGAACTTTTATCTCTGGCTGCGAGGATCATGACTGGACTTCGCCTGTCCTTGGTGGATACGTCAACCATGACTTAATGAAAAGAATTCAGCCAAGCGCTCTTCAGACTCTGCCGCAGGAGATCAAGGACATTCATTGGGGCCAGATAAACTTCTTGACCACAACAGATACTCATGGTTGGCTTGCTGGTCATCTCCTGGACGAGAACTATTCTGCGGACTACGGCGATTTTGCCGACTTTGTTAGGAAAATGAAGGCCAAAGCAGATGTTCTCGGCGTAGATCTGTTGTTAGTCGACTCTGGCGACTTGCATGACGGCACAGGCTTTGGAGATGCTACTACACCGAACGGCAAGTTTACGTTACCAATCTTTAAGCAATTACCATACGACTTGCTGTCTATCGGTAACCACGAGCTATACACGACCCAAATCGCAAATGATACGTACCGCAACTTTGCACCGAATTGGGGAGGACGCTACGTTACAAGCAATGTTGACATCTACAATGATGGTCAAAGAGTGCCATTCTCAAATCGCTACGCGTACTGGACTACCAAGTTCGGCATGCGAATCATGTCATTTGCGTTCATCTTTGACTTCACAGGCAATAGCAATGCCACAGTTGTGACGACAGTTGGCAACACAACGCAGCAGGCATGGTTTCAAGAACAAGTGAGACGTCAGGACATAGATCTCTTCCTGGTCGCTGGCCACATCACGCTGCGCAACTCCACGGAATGGAATTACATCTATTCCGCCATCCGGCAGCATCACCCAACAACGCCGATTCAGATCTTCGGAGGTCATCGCCATATTAGGGACTCGGTAGCCTTCGATGCATCGGCAATGGGAACGGCTGCAGGACGATACTGTGAGACCGTGGGCTGGACAAGCATCGATGGGTTTGCTCCAAATGTGACCAAGGCCAAGTCTCCGAATGGTAGTGGTACTATCAAAATCACAAAGACCTCTGCTATTCCCAAGCTAGCATTTGATTTCGGCATTACCCAACAAAAGTCGTCGGATCTGACATGGACTCGCCAGTACTTGGACTTCAATCGTCCTACTTTCGAGAAACACACAGCATCCTTACAACAAGGCTTCAACACTTCCTACGGCCAAGGAATCTCCGGCCAAATGACTCAAAATATCAGCACTCTGCCACAGCTTACGGAATTGCTTGGTTGCGCTCCAGACTCTTACTACCAGAATCGCTACCCAATATCATCGCCTAACAACCTCTATAGCTGGCTCACCACAACAGTCTTCCCGGCCGTGGTCTACGCGCAGGGTCGCAACACCTCTGCTCATCCGCGAATCATCATGACAAATACAGGTGGTTTCCGTTATGATATTCTCAAAGGACGTTTCACTCTCGACAACGCATACCAGTCCAATCCATACATGAATCTGTGGCAATACATGACAGCACCTTGGGGTGTTGCCAAGAACATCTTGGCCAACATGCAGGTTGATCCCGTTTACAAGCGCCAAGCAAATAATGATGGTAATGTCTACAACTCCTCCACTGGACTCTGGACGACTCCTGGCTACTACACCACCGACGACTTCGGAAGCGACGGCGATAATACTATCCACTTCAACCAAGGCTACTACAATACACCTCATTACGTGGCTGCGAATGTCTCAACAAGTAACATCACCGACGATAGCACTTTGGTAGATGTCTACGTTACCAGCTTCTTTGCTGCCGCAGCGGCCAAGTACTTGACGGGAAACACCACAGGGTGGGTGAACGTCACGAACAGCACGGGCGGAAGCTTCACGTCTTTCGATACAGTGCCTAGATATGCCCAGCTGTTCTGGACTAAGGATTGTTGAGAAAGCACACAGTAAACTTAGCTGTAGAGTGTTGATCGCGATTGTCATTTCTGCACTTCCATCGGGCCAAGCTCGGAACGTTGTAGACAGTAGTACAGTTCCCAGATAAAGTCACAGAAAGTCCGTTGCTTAACGCCACAGGAAATTTATTGGGGATCTTGAGCACTCTGCTATTCCATCGAAATAAGCTTCTCATAAGCCTGCTTACGCCTCTCATAAGCCTCCTCCATAATCTGGTTCCACGCATGGCCATTGATTCCTTCCCTCAACTTTAGCACCTCCTGCTTGACCATGATCATCTTCTGAACCATTTCAATCACAAGAGCTTTTGCCTGATAGTACTTCACAGATTTCTCTCCTCGACCATTGATCAGATCACCATGACTCTCTAACTCCACATTCTCTCCTTGACTCTGCAGCTCAGTGAGGACCGCGTCTCTGATGTGAACACCATCTTCGAGCAAGTCTTGTGCATAGCGTGCGGCGCGGAAAAGCATGAGATCATGGATGTCGTCGAGTTCGAGATATCCTTTGTCCATTGTATTGATGGCTTCGTCAATTTTGGTCTTCAGTGCTTCCCAAGCATCGATGTGCCTTTTCTGCTCCCACCACCGTTGAACGGTATCGTGTGCCGCTTTTACAGTTGGGGACTTCTCATCTTGTGCACTCTTCTTTGTGTCTTTCTCGGGTTCCATGCTTGCGTTCTTACGCACGGAAGGAGTTCTGTCATGAGCAGAATTTATAGCATGGCGAGGGTGTTTGCTGCCTACGGCTTCCTCTTGTTTGGTCGAGACATATGAGACAAGATAGAATACTGGGTGCTTCGAGAAACAGCATACTTCTAAGACACTTCGAAGGTCCCATTTCGCACGGCAGCTCTGTGGCTTATCCTAACCTCAAGTACTCCATCTAATGCATAGCAGTAGGTATCTCGCTCTTATCCCTAAAACTCCAGGAACGCCCTCATCCCTCGTGATGCCCTCAAGCTCATCTCGCCTTATTGAAATTCGCCTTCTTGACTGCAAATGGACTCTCTTCCGCTGTCTTCATCGGGTCAAAGCTGAAAAGCGTACTGATGTAAAGTCCCAAAAACCTCACAATCATAGCCGGGATGCCTCTTCCTTGCGCAAACTGCCCAGGCGCAGTCAACATCTCCGTTACATTCGGAATGGCTGGCATCACAGGTCCTGATCCTCCACCAAGGGGTCTTCCACTGCTCTCGCCTCCCAACTTCTGACCCGAACCAGAGAAAGCAGCGCTTTGCTTCGCAGGGCCTTTAGCAGCATCGGCGGCGGCAGAAAGAACGGCGGATCGAAGAGCGGTAGGGTTTGCGCCGCGAATGGTTTCGGTGACTTTGGAGCCCTTTAGGACGAGGAAGGTTGGCATTCTGGTGTGCGTGTTAGTCTTAGCTTCCTTTGACTCGTGTATGTATGTGTAACTTACGCAGATATGCCATAGATGCCAGCAACATCTCTCTGATTGTCCACATTGACCTTGCAGAAGACTATGCGACCCGGTTTCGACTCCTGCGCGGCGAGTTGTTCGAAGACTGGCGAGATCACTTTGCAAGGGCCACACCAGTCGGCGTAGAAGTCTACGATCGTGTATGTTGAGGACGCGGTGGTCTGCTTGAAGTGCCCTGTCGAGCTGATGCTGATCACTTTGGAACTCATCGTGGCCGAAAGTATGCAATGCGCTTCGTCGTTGGTGAAGTAGCGCTGTGGAAACAAGCTGAAACTGAGAGGTGGCAGAAGTTGAGCTTGGACCAAGGGTTGGAGGGTCTCGATCTTTCACATGCTCGCTACTTTGACCGACACTTGTGAAATCGTTGAAGCAGTAAGGTCATTCGTTTCGCATTAGAATTCGTTGCTACTGTGGTAATCTACTCTTTACAATGCTATCTTGACTTTTAGACACGTTCAAAAAATGCTCTCTCGCCATCCGCTCATAGTGTACCCGAGATCCATTGGTTCAAAGTTTGACCAGTTGTGTATATCATGGCGACAACACCCAAGGTTATCAGCGCAATGTCGTATATCTTCTCTCCCTTCGTTTCCGCCATGCCCTTGTAGTGTAGAAGAGGTGGATAAATGTAGACCAACGGCACGCAAGCAAAGGCTCCAATGAGCGCCACGAACTTGTCCAAGTCGGATGCGCCAACGATCGCAACGACACCGCAGAAGATCATGGCCGCAATTCGAACGCCATTCTTCTGCCATTTGACGCTCTTACTCTTCTTGCCGCTTGCTTTATCGCCAAACAAAGCTTGCTCGATGATACGGACAGCTGGGAAGAGCTGAACGGGCTCACCAACCAGAACCGCCATCGAGTAGAGAAATTGAACTGCGTTGACCAGCTTGCTGTCTTGCGGGAAGTTTGATATGATTTGGATCTTGGTCTCGTCTCCAAAAGTAGCATAGCACAATGCGCCTACCGACGTAAAGATACATGTGATAATGAACATGATCGCGTAAAGCAGGTAGGGGAACTTTTCCGGCTCTTTCATCGATGACTGGATGGGCAAGATGAGTCCGATGCCCTCGAAGGTAAAGATGGCCGACC
This sequence comes from Pseudocercospora cruenta, assembly GCA_013365205.1. Lineage (NCBI taxonomy): Eukaryota > Fungi > Ascomycota > Dothideomycetes > Mycosphaerellales > Mycosphaerellaceae > Pseudocercospora > Pseudocercospora cruenta. The sequence continues at coordinate 30,530 of JAASFE010001295.1, forward strand.
CGATTGTGAGCGTGAAGGCCGAAGGGTTGAAAAGCTTCATCGTAGGAGCCGCTCCATACGAGGCGAGAGTGCTGATATCGTACCACCAGATGTATACGAGACCGATAAGGATGAAGACATCAGCCAAAATCGCTGCAGGTCCGAGCTTTCCGATGTTGCGAATGAGCGCTAGCGGTAATAGAAGAACGAACTGTATGGCTATGAGTGAGTCGGTCCGGAAAGGCTGCGCCTTCTCGATTGGAACGACAGCATTGAGGAACGACAGCAGATTCTCGGCGGTGAAGATCAGACCAGCACAGACGAAACCCAGCTGGGAGAGGGTAATGGATGCCAAAATAAGCCCTCTAAACTTGTTCCCGAAAATTGAAGACCCAAGCTCACCATAACCACCCCCACCATACTTCTGTCGACATTGCAGCAGCAGGCGGAAGCAGAGTGTCGTGATGATGGAGGTTCCAATGAGCACGCATGAGGAGAAGAGGATTCCACCGTTCCTGAAGGCCTTCGGCAAGAACATGATTCCGGTACCCACAAAAGCCTTGAGCAATGTGAAGAAAGTCTTAGTCGTCCCTGCATTGCCATCTCGCTTTATGCGCTTAGAACTCTTGCGCCGTCCAAGAAGTGGTCGTCTTTCGTTGTTGTCCTCCGCGTCTCCCTCGCCCTCCTCAATTGCGGATTCCGTGTCAATATCAGAGTCGGTGTCTTCCAGGTCCTCGCCAGCGAAACTCCCGTACAGTTCGAGGAAAGAGACAAAGTTCCTGGTGAGAGGGGTTGCAACAGTAGTGAGGCTTCTTTGCACTTTATGCCTTTGGACGTACTGCCTGCGAAATCCACCTGGTTCTAACTGGTCGCTGACCAGTGGCTCATCTCTTGGTACCAGACGTGGGCTTGCTCGGTGTGAGAAGGTGTTCGATCGTCTGAGCGTACTTTGATCTAGCTGAGCACGTGCTTTGATTTTGAAAATGTCACGATGCATGTCGCCGCCTTGCAGTTTCAAGCTGGATTCTGGTTCGGGAGAAGCCATTGGAAAATCCTCGACTTCCTCGGTGGCGCCATCGCCATACACCACCGCCTCAGGCTCAGCAGAATACCCATCAGGTAAGTGTCTGTCGACAATATCTGCTTGCCGCCTGGACTGCTCCGAATTGGGCGTATCAACGTAGTCGGCCCCGTCAGACATGGTTGAAATCGGCCTCGAATCAAAATTCCCGGGTAGTCAGCTCTTTCCCTTGAGCAGCTATACTTTTTACCGGGAGGTCATAAAGATCTGAGACGAGCAGAGACAGGAAAACGAAGGTCTCGCATGACCACACCGCGTCCACACCGATGTTTGCGTGATGATGATGCTGTCGTTGCTAGGGATTGGAAGTTCTAAGCTTGCTTCGAAGATTGCTGCAGGGAAACAGAAGTCGTGGAGGTGGCGCGTGCGAGAGTCCCATGATTTGAAGTGCTGGGGCGAGAAAAGCTTATCAGGGCTTCTCAAGCAGCTCCATCAACGTCTCGCCCGAGGGGTTCCTATCACGATCAAGTCTGGACATCCAAGGCACTCGCTGGTTTGGTATTTCGTACAGATTGCTCGAAGTTGCGTTGATGTTCGAAAGATTGCTGAGCACAGAGCAGAACAAGGAGAGGGACGCTCTCGTGCAATTTGAGTCGCGCTTGCCTGTCAGTCATCCCGCCTTCACGCCCCAATCAAGGTGTCTTCGCAGAAGAATGAGATGGCGAGCCATACCGCTTCAAGGCCACCAGCGAAATTCTAGACACAACAACTGTTGTTGGCGTGTCGCTTGAATTTGCTGCAACATTCCACATGTTAGGCTTTGGCGAGTGAGGACAATCGACATGAGAAGGCACTCTCGATTTGTTGACTTTTGACCTGATACCCTCTCAAGTGGTTTATAGGTAAGCGTGAGAATGGGAGAATTCTGTCCTCAGCTTTCTCAAATCCAGTATTTAATATACCGCGAGCCACCTTGATTGCCTATCAACAACTCACATAAGATAATCATCCATTGCAGAACTGCAGCCAAACCGACACGCGATATTCTCCCCACGACCGAATGATATCTAGGAATCAAACTTGACTACCTTCATGATCAAGCCTAGTCGTTGCCTCGGAATGGGCCACCCAACATATCTCGCCGCGTCGCGAGACGAATTTCTTGCTGGTCTCGATGCCAATGGGGTACAAGACACGATCACATGTACAATCTGTCTCGAGGACACGACTTCTTGCAAAGACGTTCTTGAGGGCTCTATCAACGCAGAGCGTGCTGTCGTCGTCCATGGTAGCCACAATTTCGGAGAGCGATGCATACGACAGTGGCTGGCGACCAACGATTCTTGCCCATCGTGTCGCAAGGAACTTTTCCCGCCAGGGGAACAGCCCTTCTCAATCGTTGCAGACGATGGCCAGACCATAACAATTGCTCCAAGAGCATTTGGAGAAGAGCCAATCGCACCATCTCCACAGACCGCCGAAACACAAGCAGAGATCAGAATATTGATACGGAATTTTGACGAGTACCACCGCCTTTGGGACGATCATCTGCGAACACGAGCTCTCGCGGACAGAAAGGCCGCCAGCGATGACTTCGGCTTCCGCGACCTCGTGGACATGATCTCAGCAGACATACTGGTCTGTGCCACACTGACTAAGCTCAACATTCGTCAATTCACATCCAATTTGATGCTCCTTGATGAGCAGACTTTCATGCGTCGACCATCGATCCCCATGCGAGTATGCGGATTTTTGGCGTCGAAGCTCAAACCATGGTGACAGTGCAAAGACAAAGTTAGTCAAGGGACAGCTGAATCAGAAAGTTGATGAATCTGGACGTGAGCCGGGTCATGCGCTTGGTCCGCCTTGAACTTGAGGCCTTTGCCTGGCAGACATGTGCTTTCGTGCGAAACCTGCTGTGGGCTCAGAAACAGGTCTGGATGCGCAGAAGGATATCGTGGCAGATCGTGCAAACATATCGACGGGCGACAGTAGATCAGCGAGGGATAGTCAAACGTTGAAGTAGAAAAGCCGTCTAAAGATACAAGCATTGGCCAGATTGTCTGTCTCGTCGCACCATTGCCTCACTGCTCGAAAAGTGCATAGCGTATCGCCGACAGGCTCTTAATATCGGATATCGCTTTTAGAGTTATTATTGCCTTTATAGATCCTATACTACAAAGCTATATAATTTCGATAATGTAGGTATAGGAAACATTACTAATATGCTATCCATTTCTGCTATTAAAGAAGAAAGGCTCACTAGAGCCCCTCTCACGCACCTCAACCGACGTCCTGTCGTTGTCACGATCGAGTATTTCGAAAGACACAGATGTCGACAGAATACCAGAGTATCTGCCATTGGAGGAACTCGTGAACAGTTTCTTACATTCACCTGCTGTCTTCCGACGACCAGACCTAAGTACGACCTTCAGCACTCGCATAGCACAACATCAGCTCGAACGTCCAGGAATATCATGCTAGCCAGCAACGCGGCAAGCAAGGCTCACATAACAAGGCAGGTTGGCAGGCAACTACCTCTATTCAGGATCAGGTACCAACCACAAAGCGCCAAATGTTATCTTACTATCTAAGATCATTCACGGCACATCAGAGGTATGTATTGTGCTTCTCGCGGGTAATCTGCTTCCACACCAACGGAGTCACCTTCCCTTCCTCATATCACACCTCTTCAGGCTGAGCGCCTTTGCATAACGAGCGATGAGCCCGACCACAGCCTCCCTGCTTTGACCATTCTGGAGTGCTGAATCCCCAATCGAACTGGCATCCCCTCCAAATGCATGGAGTAACCCATCTGCCTTCTTTAGCAAATTTTCTTCCAAATCCTTGACTAGAAGTGATTTCGAACGCATCCACGAAGCCATGAGCCATGGGCTGCATTGTCATGATAGTAATGAGCAAGTTCACGTTCTCATGAATGTACGACTCCTGCTCTTGTAGCTCGCGAACTTGCTCTGCCGTTAGACCAGGTAGAGACATGCCTTCCATTCGAATGTAGATAGCCAACTTCGGGATCCTCATGTGTCTTTCGAGTCGCTTTCGTGGGTCCATGCATGGTCCTAGATGTACGATGTGATTGAGAGTCTGAAACAACTGCCAAACCGTGGGATAATAGCCGCCGCAGCCTCGGAACCCAGGCCTGCTTCGCCCAAAGACTTCTTTCGGCAAGATGAGGTTGGCAACTAGTGTGCGCATCTGATCTGGCAGGCAAGGTACTCTCTTCCACGTCAATCCTCTGAGCTCCGAGCCACCAAACCGTATGTCCAGCTCCCAGGTATGTAGTTCGGGATCGCTTTGAAAAGAGACGTCTTGCATGCGACCGCGGATTTCATCAGCAATTGTGCTGCAGCTTAGCATCAGGCTGACCCAAGGTAATTTCAGTTTGACGCCTGGTGTTCGATCTGGTTCTTGGTGAAAGCATGCTCCTGGCTCGCTCGACTGGCGCCATCCTTTGGTCAGTGGACAGTCTATACCAGAGTGGAACAGGTGATTGTAAATCTTTAGGCGGATCTCCTTGGGTATAGCCAGAAGGCCCGCTACTGGTCTACTTTGTACGCTCGCTTTCGACTCCATTGGCAGAGAATCTGTTTTGAATCGGCTGGATATGAGCAGCGTTGCTATCACTGAGTGAAATTAATATGAAATGCGCCATTTTGAGGTTTTGAGCCAGCCCATCGACTGGTAGCAAATGGGTAAGCTGCAATTGTAATCAAAGAGGACACCTCAGGCAATCTTTCTTGTGTACTTGTACTACTCTGTTTTGTTGTTCGGACAGCGCATGGCGTATCGCAGACAGGCTCTTCATGTCGGATATCGCATCTGGAGTTTGTGTTGCCACCATAGATCCTGAGCTATGAAACCATAAAATGACGGTCCTGTGGACACGGCGTGCATGGAAAGCATGCTGTCCATTCACGCTATTGAAGAGTATCGATATCGAAATTCAATGTAGTACTTGAGTGCATGCATAGAGGTAGCAAGGAAATTGGACTCTTTGACACGCCAATCGACGGAGCTCTAAATCGACTAAGTAGATAATGTACTTTCTACCTACTAACCTACCTACTTATCTCTACTATTCTATATCTTCTATACTCGCTAACTTAGAATTACTACTATATATAAAGTAATCGATTTATCTTTCTATAACTATATAATCTAAAGCTATTAGAATTTAAAGAGTACGGAGTTTAAAGAGGATAGAATATAAAAAGTATAAAATCTAAAGAGTATAGAATCTAAAGAGTACGGAATCTAAAGAGTATAAAATCTAAAGAGTATAGAATCTAAAGAGTATAGAATCTAAAGAGTATAGAATTTAAAGAGTATAGAATCTAAAGAGTATAGAATCTAAAGAGTACGGAATAGGAAGAGTATAGAATATAAAGAGTATAGAATAGGAAGAGTATAAAATCTAAAGAGTACGTAATTTAGAGAGTACGGGATTTAAAGAGTATAGGACCTAAAGAGTATAGGATATAATAGATTTAAAAAGTATAAGTAAAGGAAATCGAGAATAAGAGATTACGTAAGTAAAGGAATTTAAAGAGGATAGAATCTAAAGAGGATAGAATTTAAAGAGGATAGAATCTATACTCTTCTTAATATATAAGTATTAAACTCTATACTCTTTAAAATACTTAAGTATTAGAATACTTAATATTTAAAATACTTAGTCTTTAGATTCTATAGCCTTTAATTTACCTAGCTCTTAAATTTATAATTTACGAAAATTTAGGTATTCGAAATTTTCGAAATCTAAGATTCTTATAGTTTACGAATTATAAAGATTAGAATATCGAGACTAATACTTTCTTTAGAATTTACCCCGGATTTTAGCTAAGCTTAGCGAGGAACTTTAAACTTCTCGGTCGTAAAATCGAGAAATTTTCGAGGTT
>JAASFE010001295.1:36671-51796 GCA_013365205.1 Pseudocercospora cruenta
CCAATCCCGAACTGGAAGGATGACGTGAGGCATTTCGCGTCGACGCGACCTCCAGTCTCCAGTCTCCATGATCTTTAGAGATCTCAGCAAAGGCACACTTCACGCTATTTTGGACTCGGCATCGGAATTGGTCAGGACCAGGACATGCGATAAAAACTCTCTGAGCGACGGCCATGTCGTCGCAGAATGCCTTCTTCTCATCGTCGCCCGTCTCGCCCAACGCCCGGCGCGCAAGGCGTTCGAAATACACCTGGAAACACCTCCATACCCTTGCACACTCGGCCACGAACTGTCCACTGCGCGTGATTGCGCACATCGATCTCGATGCATTCTACGCCCAGTGTGAAATGGTCCGACTGGACGTCGATCCGGATCAACCTCTAGCAGTGCAGCAATGGCAGGGTCTGATCGCGATCAACTACCCGGCAAGAGCATATGGCTTGAATCGACATGTGACCATTACCGAGGCGAAGGAGAAGTGTCCGGACATCATATGTCAACATGTCGCGACCTGGAAAGAGGGCGACACCAAATGGAGCTATTCCGACGATGCTTTCAAGGAGATTGCCACCAGAAAGGTGTCGCTCGATCCATATCGCATCGAGAGTCGCAAGATCTTGGCGACCATCAAAGAATCCCTCCCAGCGGACAAGCAGAAGGTGGAGAAAGCGAGCATAGACGAGGTATTCCTCGACCTCTCGGCACATGTGCACAGCATTCTCTTGCAACGATACCCTCAACTGGAAGGGCCACCGCCTTACGATGACCCTACTGAACCACTCCCGAAACCTCCAACTACTGCTCTGGACTGGAAAGCTGATGCATTAGTGGACTTGGACAACACACATAACGAAGAGGACGACCCGGATTGGGATGACGTTGTGATGCTCATTGCTTCCGAGATTGTTCGAGACGTGAGAGCCCAGATCTTCAAAAAGCTCAAGTATACCTGCTCCGCAGGCATCAGCAGAAACAAAATGCTGGCCAAGCTCGGATCGGGGCACAAGAAGCCTAACTCGCAGACAGTCATCCGCAATCGGGCAATACAACACTTTCTATCAGAATTCAAGTTCACCAAGATTCGCAATTTGGGTGGGAAGTTTGGCGACGAAGTCGTAGCTGCTTTCAACACCGATTCTGTGTCTGAGCTTCTTGCTGTGTCTATCGAGCAATTGAAGAAGCAGCTTGGCGATGGGTCGGGTTCTTGGCTGTACAATGTCATTCGTGGTGAGGACGATAGCGAGGTGAATCCTCGGACGCAGATCAAGTCCATGCTGTCTGCAAAATCGTTCCGCCCATCTATAAACAGCTTTGAGGTCGCCTGCAAATGGCTTCGAATTTTTGTAGCAGATATCTTTGGCCGCCTCGTGGAAGAAGGGGTGTTGGAGAACAAGCGACGCCCGAAGACTATCAACATCCATCACCGGCAAGGAGCACAGACACGGAGTAAGCAAGCTCCCATACCACTTGGCAAGACAATCACAGAGGATGCCCTTTTCGACCTTGCGAAGAACCTCATGGCACAAGTTGTCGTTGACGGCCGTGCATGGCCTTGTGCGAACCTGTCGTTGTCTGTAGGAGGCTTCGAAGACGGCGTTACTGGCAACATGGGGATCAATACGTTTCTCGTACGAGGCGATGAGGCCAAAGCCATGAACGCAGCAAGTCTTGGACGTCAGGACTCGACAGAGTCTCGGCATTCCGGCAAAAGACGTAGAATCAAAGTTGGAGGAATTCCAACCTTTTTCCAGAACAGGTACAACAGCACCGGCAGCGATCTTGACGAAGAGAGTGGACATGGGACGCCTGTATCTGATCACGGTCGTGCAGAGCATGAGCCGTACGAAGATGATCGCCATGCGGAAGATGGCCATGATCACAACTTTTCCAACCTACCGCATTCGGCCCGAGCTGGATCTACAGAACAGCCATGGCCTGCGCACGACCGTGAAGAGTCGTCTCTTGCGCCTCCGTTCATGTACCAGACACCAAGGCCACCTGATCAGACCCAGCAAAGCTCAATCGATGACTACGTCTGCGAGCGCTGCAAGAAGCACATGCACATCGACCAGAGGGCAGAGCATGAAGACTACCACTTTGCAAAAGACTTGCAAAACGAGCAGAGTCCTCCACGACCGCCACCCAAGCCAGTGCCGCTTGCAAACCCGGCATCGTCGTCGAAGCCCAAGGGCCGAGGAAGACCGGCTGGAGGAAATCTTGGACCTGAGAAAGGACAGAAGAAACTGGCTTTTGGATAACGACAATCCTTTGACTGCATATAGACGTTTACAGAAAGGAAATGAATTAATGGTCACGAGGTAGGTTGCATTCTGCACTCTTTTTTCCATTGAATTGCTAAACCTACGTGGCTCCAATCATGAACCTTGCACTGCACAAGACTTGGAGTCTGATATGATTACTTCGCCCGAGGCGTACTGGACAACATGCACCTCACTGCCGCTTGGCTGCTTTCCGGGTTACTGGATCTGACGCAGCATGCTCCTGCAACCCTCCCGGCAGCTAAGCACACAGTGATCTCAGCACAAGCATGCTCAAAGCCAGGGTGTACAGCCCCACGCAATATTCACAATGCATCCGTCCAATACCACTTGCTCATAGAACAGCAGTCCTACTTCGCAGCGATCAATTTGCGGCCGCGTTTGCCGCGACGAGACCAACTGGACTCTTGACTGGCGCAGACCGGTGACACATCGTCATGCGGGTGCTTTCGTTTCAACAGTGACTTCTCAAGCGCAGGATCAGATGGCCAATTTCTCGGATTACGATCAGAACGAGGAAGCATCACATCAACCCAGTTGGTCTTTACCCAGTCCCAAGCTGAGTCTGCCAGGCACAGTCCGCTCATATCTGATCGGAAGCTGTGCGATTGAGAAAGGTCCTCCTGTTGCGATAGTCGTTTCCGGTGGAGTCAATTCGCCCTCGATGTTCTCAGATATCCTCTTGGCAACGGTTTCAGGAGTTGCTCCCTCGCAAGACCACAGGTATACCATCTTCGTGTATGCTGCTTCGGTCGTCATATCGTGTCCAAGCTGTATTCCTGCCTCGACGAGTTTCCTTGCAGGTTCGTACGAATCGCTCACACTTCCGTGTAGGCATTGCGTGATGTTGACAATCACAACGCCTCGCTGTACGGCTTTTTGAAGGGATGGAATGATGTTCAAGGGCATGTTTCCCGCTCCGAATGTCTCTAATACCACTCCTCGGATGTGTGGCGGAGACAGGATCGCATCCACTACTTCGGATGTGATTCCAGGATAAGTCTTGAGAACGACGACTTTGCTAGAGTCCATCTCTGGAACCCTCTTGCTGGCTGTTGGCGCCGCTGTGTCTTCTGGATGCAGCAAGTTATCCCAGTGAACCACAATTCCAGTCTCAGAGACCGTGGCAAGTGGACCAGCGTTGGGACTCTCGAAGCCTGAATAGCTCGATGCAGATATCTTCGTGATCCTAGTACCTCGAAGCAGCTTATGACCAAAGAAGACGCAGACTTCTGGAATGCGAAGATGAGATGCGAGAACAATGCTTCCAAGGAGATTGTCTGATCCATCGCTGTCGGCGAAGAACATGCTTCGTTGGGCACCTGTCAGCACCACTGTCTTCTGCAAATTGGGCATAAGCATAAATGATAATGCTGCCGAAGTGTAACCCAGAGTATCGGTTCCATGACAGATCACGAAGGCATCGAAACTCACTTCGTTCGATCGTACCGTCTGTGCAAGCTGGTTCCAAGTGGGTGCATGAGCAGTAGAGCTATCCAGTAGCGGATCAAATTCCAGCACAGTACATTTGACGTTCGCTCCACTTCGGTCTCGAGGCAATCGAAGGGATGGCGCCTCTCGTGAAACGCCGTGCTCGTCCGTGATCTTCGTCGTTGGTACAGGTGTACCATCATTATAGGTAGGGTTCGGTCTCAAGCATTCATCCAAAAATAGCTTTGAGGTCGCTAATCCAGATGGCGTATCCTGCATGCAAATCGTACCTCCAGCCACAATGAGTAGTATTGAAGGTTCGCGGGTATTGTCGTCTTGTGGAGGCGTCGTTGCTCCATGGTTCATATATGAACGTCGATTGGCAGATACGAAGGACAGCAGGCGATAGATTCCTGAGGCCATTTCGAAGGTTTTCACTCGGTCGTAATACAGATGCTGCAATGTTTTCGCCGCTTGACGTGAGGATTTCTGCGGTGCTTATCTCAAAGCGCTTCTCGAACCCCTGAAAATGAGAGGTTGAGCAAGGTGATTCTCGTATTCGTTGCTGTTAGATTGTGTTGTTGGTATGTCACTCTGGTCATCAAGATCTCTTTCGTGTTATTGTAATGCTATTCTCACGTAAAGCTACAGTGAAAATTTATAAGGTAAGATAGGAAAGTGAATAAAGAACCCGGGAACCATAGATCCTTATCAACGCCGAACAAAGGCAGAAAAAAATATTTTCGTCTCGTCCTCACCAACTCACCATCTCCATTTCTGCAATGCGGAGGCCCGCCTCACTATCGACGGCGTCTCTGACGCGCCATAGTGATCCCGAAGAGTAAGTGTATCCTTAGTCGTGATGCGCTATCAGAAAAAGTTACCCCTTCAAAATTGCGATTGGAGGAAGCTCAAGTGTGAAAGGAGTGACGAACAACGCGGTGAGCGGGACAGCCAAGCTCCGGCATTTCCCGACCGTGAGCACATGAAGATATCAGAAGACCAAGAGACATGCATCTGTATAGTAAGAAGTGTACGTATACTCAAGAATGAGAACACGCTAAATCACAATCACGCTTGCTAACCAGAGAATGCCCTGAAAATTCAGCGCCCCCAAAATGCCGCTCCATGCTTGTTTGTTCTCGTAAAGTCATAGGCCTGCTGAGTAGTCCATCGTCTGGCCTGTCTCTATCATTCATTCCCAGGTTGTCGCTATGGTATCTGGAATTCCAAGAGCATATGCTGTCCTATTCGCACCTTTGCAAGAAGACCACTCCAAGCTTCACTATGCATCTCAGTCCCCGCAACCGTCGCTTCGACGATGTCTCTAACGGTATCGGCGCCCATCACGGTCGTAGATATACTCGCGTTCGTAAATTCGCTCGTCATATTTAGATCTTGGCGGCGCCGGGATGGGTGGTGGAGCTGGCAGCATCTTTGGCAAACGCTCCGACTCTTCCCGCTCCCACTGTATTTCACGTATGCGATCGCGGCGCTCCTTCTTGATCTCTTCGGTAATCTCTACTAGACGCAGAACGTCCTCCTGTAAAATTGTCAGCAAGACCACTAGAAGCTAGTGGAAAGCGAAACTTACGTATTTGAGATATTCCATGACATAGAAATGCTCGTCCGTCTCCTCACACTCGTAACCCATCTCCTCGATAGCTTCCTTGATGACCAAGTCTTTCGTGACCTCGGTCCACATCTTGTTGCGCGGCCGCGGTCGTCCACCGCCTCCAGAGCGATGCTCGTGAGTGATCTTAATCTCCTCCTTCGTCTCCGTGCGTTCTCGTGGCGGCGCTGGTGCTGGAGGTGGGAGAGGCGGTGGCGAAGAATACCCGTTGCCGAAGTCTGATTCGTACACACGATCACCTGAGATGAATTTGCCTCGTCGCTCACCATTGTAGTGCTGCCAGGTAATTTCCTGAGCGCCCCCTCCAACTCCATCCATTCGTACGCGATTGGTGCCCGGAGGGACGTCGACAAGACCCCAGTCACGAGTTGCGCCGTGGAGAGCCTCACCAGGGTAGGCTCGAGAAGCAATTTTGCGATTGTAGTATTCTGCCTCGGCCTCCATTTCGTCGTCATATCGCCTACTCACAGTGCGAGCCGGTGAGGGAGAACGCCTGCGAGTGCTGACACTTACTGATCGCTTGCGGTCAATGCTGATAGATCTACGTCGCGACACTTGGCGGTCATCTCGTTCCCATGAGTCTCTTTCGAACGTGATGTCTTCTTCGTACGCCTTTCCATTGCGCGTGCCTTTGCGACGAATCTCAATTTCTAGGTTGTCTCCTCTGCTCTCCTTGGCGGGTGGAGGGCTTGGGGGAGCAGGTGCCGGTGGCGGGGTTGGTGATCGTGCTCGCTCCACGCCATGGTCGATGTGTCTATGGTGAGTGATGACCTCTTGGATGATTGGTGGTCGATAGATTGGCTCCGGTGGTGGCGGTGGTGGAGGTTCTGGTGTTGGCTCGCGAGGAGGCTCTGGCTCAGGCGAAGGCGTTCTCTCTTTCTGCCGGCGAATGATGATTTCTTCTTTCTCGTAATCTCGCGGTGGAGGAGTCCTGGGTCTACGCACGACCCATTCTTCTTCCTTTCTTGCGACTAGCGCTCCACGGCTCATTGAACGTTGGCGAGGCGGTGGTGCACTGCGTTCCTCGCGGATGTCGATTTCTTCCTTGAAGACTTCGCGGCCCCGAGTAGGAGGTGATCGCACACGCTCGCGGAATATTATCTCTTCCCTATCGACCTCACTGCGCGGTGGTGGGGGAGCTGGCGATCGACGTTCTCGAATATCAATCTCTTCTCGCTCGACCCGAGAGCGTGCTGGCGCTGCGCTGCGATCGCGCTCACGAATATCTATTTCGGTCTTCTCAACCACTGTTCGTGGAGGGCTGGGACGATCACCACCACCTCTTCGGAAGCGAATCTCTTCGAGGGGGGCCTCGCTGCGAGCTGGCGGAGGTCGACTCTCAGGTGGTGGACGGCTTTCCCTGTCATTCCGAGTGATGCTGATATCGATCTTCTCCTCGGAATGCTCCTCACGAGGGGGAGGTGGCCGTGAACGTGTACGCTCTCTGTAGATGACCTCCTCGTCTAGCTCGCTACGCCTGGAAGAAGGGTAGGGCGGTCCACGCTCAGACCTCTCGCGTTCGCGGAAGACGAATTTATCTTCTTCCACTCTCTCAGGTGGTGCACGCGATCTGACAGTCTCAACGCTCCTTCGCCTGCGTGGGGCACTGGTGTAGACATCCTCCTCGCGCTCCTCGCGCACAACCAACTGGCCCGCAGTGCTGGACTTGCCATAGTCTTCTCGTAGGAAATCGGGCTGACGAGGTCCGCGGCGGCTGGCAACTTCTGAGTCCCTCTCCTTGAGGATCGTCTCCGCTGGGCGGGGCTCGCGGTGTTCGGTGCGGGTGATATCAACTTCTAGGTCGTCATAATCTCGGTCTCGTCGTGGTCGTCGGTAGAAGTCACTTTCTCGCTCCTCATATCGGTCTGCAACCGGGTACTCGCGGGGATGTCGAGACATTCTGACTCAACGGCGGTCCTGATAAATGATGCGAAAGTGAATGAGTGCTTGAGATGTGCATGCAGCAGCAGCCAGATCGAGATGGAGGACAGATCTGCTTCTCAGACAGCAGCAAGACCAGGCCCGACCAGGCCAGGCGGTGGACAAGGCAAGGCAAGGCAGTTGCCAGCTGCCGTGTTGTGTCGCTGAGAGGCCGAGGCCGACCTGACAATCAGCTGCCCAAGTTGGCTGTAGCTGCCCTCTCTCTCAACCGCAGCTGTCTCGGCAGTGGTAAAGCTGCGAGTGAAAGCAAATGGCAATGGCAATGGCAATGGCTACACAAAGGCCATGTGCGCGATGTGAAGCAAAGCACGCCGGCAGCCGCTGCGACGAGTGTTTTCACAAAGTAGTCGTGTCAACGCAAGCAAAGCTAGCGTGAGGTGACCGACTATTCTAGGATGTGCTCGTCGTAAAGCCTGCAGGATGAACTTCCACTGCAGACTTGTGATGTAATGTTGCAGATTGAGACCACCCACAGCGACAGCGCCCAAGAGAACCGAAGGCACCACGCACGCTGCCACCGCTGCGACAGTCCTTTTTTCCGCAACCACCCAGCGACTGGGCATCAATTGCTCTACGCATAATGCAGTCTGCGAGCTGTGGCATATTTTCTCATCTCAACGCGGCCAAGACAGGGTCACGCCAGCTTACACCGACCGATCCATCAAGCCCAAACCGTGATCATACTGAACTCTATTTTGCCTCGAACAACAGGGCACAGCAACAACAAAACAGACTTCGCATCCGAAGGCTGGACGGTCCGTGGGAAGGCGGAAGAACTACGTCTCCCGGTAGGCTGCGTGCTCTGCCACTGCGTGCCGCCGAGCAAGGTGACCCCAGTTCCATCGGTCTTCATCGCGACTTCTACCCAACCGCACCAGCCTTTTCATCGCGGACTCTGCAGTGCTCTGCGTCATGGTGTTGGGACTCATCACACTTTCGTTTCTTGTTTCGCCCAAGTTTGAGGAGCAGCATGCTTGTCATTTCGCCCGACCATCTAGTAGATTTCTTCACAAGCGACCTCGGCATGTTCATAACTCATGTTGTAGGTCTTATGATAAGGCACAAACACTGACATGTGCAAAACAGCTCAGATGTAGCAAGGCGGCAGTGCTTCTCGAGATGCACTGGATTGTACCACCGCCATTTCTACATTAGGAAGTGAGTCACGGGTAGCGCCTCCACAGCCTCGAACTGTCTTACAAACAGCAGTCTTGAAGTCGCATTGAATGAATTTCGCATTACCAGCTCCATATCAATTAATCTCATCGACACCGAAGGTAGCTCTAATTTCAATTCTAGAACCAAGAAAATTCAAGAACAATCATGGGCAAACGAAAGCACCACGACTCGATAGAATTGGACGGCAGGACATTGGAAGGTGGAGGCCAGCTGATTCGAATCGCATACTGTCTGTCTGCACTTACCGGAATCCCTGTCAAGGTCGAGCACATCAGAGGCAATCGAGCAGGAGGAGGCGGCCTCAAAGCGCAACATCTTGCCTGTGTACAGTGGCTCGGACGTGCAACCAATGCTCAATTGTCAGGAGCAGGCAAAGGCAGCAAGACCCTGCTCTTCACTCCTGAAAAAGCCACAGGAGAGCCATCACCAGCATTCACCAAGAAGACCCTGCCAGATGGCCGACAAGTCTACGAATGTCGCCTCGATATCGGCACAGCTGGGAGCACAGGACTTGCCCTCCAAGCCATACTACCATTCATCCTCTTCTCACCCTTCTTACCCAGCCAACTTCCAATCCACCTCCGACTAAGCGGCGGCACCAACGTCTCCGGCTCACCATCCTTCGAGTACATCAAACATGTCCTCCTACCAACAGTATCCCGACTCGGCTTCCCAGAAATCACAGCAACACTTGGCAAACGAGGCTGGTCCCACGGCGGCGCAAGCATAGGAAACTTCACGCTCGAAATCCCACCTCGACCATCATCCGTACTCCCAGCATTCAAATACCGACCCTCAAAAACAACCTCTTCAACCCCATCAAACCCCTCCTCCCTCCGTGCAATTTTCATAGCACCAATCTCATGCCACCAACACTTCACCAACTCCCTGAAGAAGTTCATCAACATCCACTTCACATCGACACATTTTCCTCTGGGCCAAGGAAACCTCGCAGTCCAACACGAAGACTCTCAAAACGACAAAAGAATGTACTTCATCCTCATCGCCACAGTTCCACATTCAGAGGCTCCTCAGGGCTCTTATTTTCTTGCTCGAGACTGGTTGTATGACAAGAGAATCCGGAATCATGATGAAGCTGCTGCTGAGATGGCGAATTCCGTGACCAAGGATCTGGTGCAGGAGTGGAAGTCGGGAGGATGGGTGGATGAACATATGCGGGATCATCTTGTGATTTTCCAGGCTCTTGCAAAGGGGAAGAGCGAAGTGTTTCCTGGCGTTGACGAGGATGGTGAGGAGCGGGAGCCGAGTTTGCATGCAAGAACGGCCGAGTGGGTATCGAAGCAGATTTTGGGCGTGAAGTTCGATAGCGAAGGAAGTTGTGAGGGCGTGGCGTACGGCGATGAGAACGAAGGAGCTTCTGATCGATTGGCTGAGGGCATTGACGAGCTCGTGGTGTGATCTGTGAGGATTTCAGCGAGTTCTATGGAGCTCAGGCCAGCTTTGAATGGGGACCACAGGACAGTGAGGTCAGATCGATCTCGCACATAGTACACTCTATTCGAAACAGAACGCATGCTCTGCGGGTGAAGCATGAGTTGGACTATCCATAACTTCGCAAAACTCCTAAGCGCCGTATCCTCTAGCCGTCCCAGCTACTAGGCCTCTACTCGCCTCGAAGGCTAATCTTGTTATGACAAGCTCTTCCCGCTCAATGCAAATGCAACGCTTTTCCATCTTTTCTGTCGTCTATGTGACAGTGTAACCACCGTCCACGCGGAGATCAGCGCCGGTCACGTAACCAGCTGCGTCGGAGAGGAGGAAAGTGACAGCGCCCATCAGATCTTCTGGGCGTCCCATCTTACCCTGTGGAATCAGGCTAGTCCACTTCTGGGCCAATTCTGGGTTATCGTCGAGGATCTTCTTGGTGCTACAGAAAGTGTCAGTGGCCGCAAATCATGCTGGGTGTAAAACTAAACTTACAGTGCAGTGAGCATGTAACCTGGCGAAATGCAGTTCACCCGGATACCTGCATGTGCCCACTCAACAGCGAGCGAGCTGGCGAGATGTCGCACAGCAGCCTTTGCGGCGTTGTATGGTGCTTGCGGCTGTGGAACGTTCACAATGGCGCCAGACATGCTACCAATCATGACCACGCTTCCAGTAGCTTTCCGTGCCATGAGATGCTTGGCGACAGTGCAGGACCAGATGTAGGTCCCGTCCACGTTGACGCCCCACAGCTTCTGCATGCGGTCATGGGGGTACTCAATGGCGTCGAAGTTCTCGGTGAATCCTGCAGAGGTAACCAAGTGGTCGACCTTGCCATGGTCCTTGATGATTTCGTCCATTGCTTGGTTTACCGAGTCTGGCGAAGAAACATCGCAGAAATGTGCGGTAACCTTGGGAACCTTGGTAGCTCCTGGGTTCTCCTTCTTGAATGTTTCCATGAGCAGCTGAGCTTGCTTCTCACCTTCCTCCTCTGTAAAAATTGTGAGATACCGAGACGAATCTCGCAGGACTAGCTTGACTTACTGTTCAAATCGACAATGGCAACATCAGCACCGCTGATGACCAATGCCTGTGACATGACCAGGCCGAGACCTCTGGCACCTCCCGTCACGACACCTACGCGATCCTCCAAGCTGAAGGTCGCCAGCGTACGCTTGAAGTGGTAGCCACCACGGCCCTGGATTGGGCGCGAGCTGGGAAGATCCTCCTCCTCTGGATACTCGACCTTGATCGTGTTGTCTGTTCGCGAGAATTGACCTTCGTGCTCGAAGGCACCTCGCTTACCAGCCGTCGAGTACTCATCGTGCTTGTCCTTCACCTCATCATCACTTCTCGCTCGAGGGGTGACGCGGATAGCTCGAGTCGCCTGTCGAGTGAGGGCTGCAGCGGTTGGCGGTCGGGCAGCTGTCGTGGAGGCTCTTGAAAGCTGTCTGAGGATGTTGTGCTTGAACATATTGAAGGCTGATCTCAAGTCGCGGTGTGATGAGGATCAGGCAATGGCGAGCTTAGGTGGAGCTCAATGGTTGATGTAAATAGGATGGTTGTTCTTCGGATGTAAACAATGTGCACAGAAAATGGTCTGAGAAAGGGCCGCTTGTGACGGAAGAGCTTGTGATGGGTCGGATTGGTCACAGGAATGACGACAAAAGGTCCACAGTGCACCCACGCAGTTTTTCTTGGGATGTGGGAGATAAGTAGAAGACGAAGATCTTGACCTCGCCACGTTCTTCTCCTTCTTCACTCAGTCCGACCAGACTCGTGTTCTCATTCTCAGCTTACTTGTTGTTGAGCTGCTGACCAACGCATGAGGCAAGCTCTCTTCAACAAAGCCAGATCTGCCCCCAGAAACTCTGGCAAAATGCAAGGGCCCTGGTCGCCGCGCCGCCTCCATTGGCCGACTGGGGTCGCATGCAGAAACGTGCTTCTGGAACTGTGGCTGTTGCGACGTTTTCGCTTTCACAGCTTTCATCTCTTCGGCTAGACTGGCCTTTATTGAAAGTAGATTACTTATGAGATACAGAACTAACTCTAGCTATAGACTACAGTAGCTTTATATACCTACGTATAATAAAGCCCTTTTACCTAGCTAGGAATGTACGCTTACGGTAAGGTATATAGAGTCCTTTATCTAATACTCTACCTAACTTAAATACCGTAGCGCCTCTCCCCCTTAAGCCGGTACTCGGTTATATACGCCGCTTAGATCTACTACTATAGTATCTAAGTTAGTTCTAAGCTAATCTATAATCGCTTAAAACGTAGTTTTTAGTAGAGCTTTTATAAATAAGTCTATTAGATTCTCTTTCCCTAAGATCTACTTTAATTATATATCCTCTCTCTCGATATATTCCCTAATAAAGTAATACTAAATATTAATATACTTAGTTCGCCCGTAGAATTCCGGATTCTTAGCTAGCTTTAGTATAGAGGTATTATTAATAGCTAGTAGGATAGTCTTTTACTTAGAATAACTTATTATCTTTACTAGTTTATTATAAAAACCTTTAAGCTATATTACTTCCTTAGTAGCGTCCGATATAGTAATATATTTAGCCTCTATTAATAAGCTAGAGACTATTTTTTATCTTTATAAGGCCTATAATATTAGGTTATTAGCTAAGGTAAAAACCTATCTAATAGTTAATCGTCTAGTATTAGTATAGCCGCCCTAGTCGCTATTAACGTATCCTCGTAGGGTTCTATCTCCGTTCTATCGATAGTATATCCCTTACTCTCTAGTTCCGGCTAAGTAGTAGTATTATTAAAGTACCGTATCCTTATAATCTTAATTTAAATTCGAACTAAATCTTAAGGCTAGTCCTACTAGAAACGATATTATCTATTTCGTTTTAGATTATAGGTAATTAAGATATCCTACTATCGATATATATTAAGTCTTAAACTTCGTATTAGCTATATTTTTAGTCTCCTTAACTAGTTTCTTTATAGGGTTAATTAGTATAGAAGCTAGTTTAGTTCCTAAGAGTCTAAATTTACCTAGTACCTATTATATAAATCTATTTTAGTAAATTCGTAGTCTATTCTTAGTCTAGTCTAGTTATATACCTAAATACTACTTAGCTTATCTTATATTAGTAACCTTAAAAGCTCGTACTAATTCCGTCTTAAAAGACTATATAGCTCGTTCGTTTTACTTAAAGATATTAATATCGTCTACGTATACTATAATAATAAGTCCTTTCTACTTATAGTAGAATACGTACTTATTATATACTAATATTATCTACCTCTCGTATAGTAACTATTCTCGTAGTTTCTTATACTATATTCTTAGTAATTACTTTAGCCTATAGAGAGCTTTATTTAGTCTTAGTACTTTACCTAGGTATAGGTAGCCCTATAGTAGGTTTATATAGATCTCCTTATAGATATCGCTATTTAAGAAAGCTATAACGACATCTATTAAATAGTACGTCTATCCTATAAGGACTATTAGCGTAAAGAGTAGTCGGTAGGCTATAGCTTTAATAACTTTAGAGTATATTTCTATATAGTCGTAGCCTTCGACTTACTAGAATCCGCGTACTACTAGTCGCGCCTTATACTTTAGGACCTTATTATTTTTACTAATTTTCCTTCTTAGTACCTATTTATAAGTAAGTAGTTTTCGCCCTAAGGGTAGATCTACGACTTCCTAGGTTCTATTTTCGAGTAGACTATTATACTTAGATTATATAGTAGCTTTCTATTAATAAGTATCTAAGCTATAGATTACTTCTATAAAGCTCTAGGGATTAGGTTTAAGAGCTTTATTTACTATATCCTAAAGAGTAAATATAGATATTATAGTTAGGAACGCTTACGGTAGCTAATTATTAGTAAATTTCGAGAGTTTTATTTATATATATACTTAGACGGCTCCGATCGTATACTAGTTACTTCTAAGATCTTCCTTATTAGAATCGGACTTATCGATTTTATCCTATTCCTATAAAATAGGTTAGTTAATATTTTTATTAGTCCTAATTAGCTTAGCTAGAAAAAGTAGCGTATCCGGGTCGTATTCGATTTTATCCTAGTCGTTTAGTTTGTATTTTATTACGTCTATAGAGTATCTAATACGTAGCTTAGTCTAGAATACGTATCTATATTCTATATATTCCCTTTTTCTATCGACCTTATATAAAAGATCTACGTAGTACCTCCTATATAGCTACCCTAGTACTATATTATATAGACTATTAGGATAATTATATTAATATCTAATATAACGAATATCGTCTAGGTTAAAAAAGTCCCTAGTATAGTATTTAGAGATCTAATAAGTACCTTTTTATTCGAGCCGTAAGTAGCCCTATAATCCTTTATCTCGATAAGTAGAATAGGGCTATTCTCGATTATACTAGCTATTACTCGTTTAGTAATTCTAGTATTTTAGCGGGATCTAGCCTTCGTTCCTTACTTTACTTAAGTCCTATAAGTAGTACCTTTAATTACTTCGGGTATAGTTTATATATAGATTATCTAATTAGAACGATAGGGTTTTATTATAGACCTTATTTTTATTCTAGTATCTCTAGTATTTATCGCTTCGTAGTTAACCTCCGCGTTTGCCTATATTATTATTAACTACTTTTAACTATTTTCTTATCGGAAGGCTCCTATTATTATTAAGCTATAGTAGTATATATATAGTTAATTTCTTTTTATATAGAATATATTTCTTCTAAATAATAGTATATTTACTTTAATCGTATTCTATATTTTACTTAATATAGTACTTATATAGTATACCCTTATATCCGTTATATTTACGCTCGTAATAGAATATATATTTCTTTCGAACTACTTTCGTAATTTCGGATTTATCGTTCTAGATGTAATTATAGTTTTAGTTATAGTACGATTAATATTTTTCCCGATTTAGAACCCTATTTTCTACTATCTTTCTACGATCCTTATATTAGACGCTCCGCTTTATTAGTACTCGGTCTTCGGATTCGTTTCTAGAGTCTATATCTTCGCGTTATCGACGTCTTACTAGCCTCTTATCGTTACTAGTTATTATAGCCTAATCTAGTATAAGGACCTTAAGGAGGTAATATCTCCTACTAAGGCTTAGCTTAGCGCGTATACGTAACGTACGTAATATATATACTTTTATATAGCATTGTACGTAGTTTCGAATAAGGCACTTATTAGTTCTATCTTCTATCGATCTATCGGTTAACGGG
>JAASFE010001295.1:60254-106719 GCA_013365205.1 Pseudocercospora cruenta
GCTAAGGTAGTATTTATAAAGTTTTAGTCTAATAGCTAGATCCTTTCCTTTATTCTTATTACTTATTTATTATATAAGCCTATCGAAATCTACTAGCGTTTAGGTTAATCTATCTTTCTTCTTAATATCTTTAGAACTACCCTTAGTAGAGCTTTCGCGTTCTTTTTCTTTATACTCTTCTCCGAGTCTAAAGGCGGTAGGGTCTAGTTCTAGTAGTAACTAGGTTACCCTATTAAATACTCCCTAATATTCTTTAAGTAGGGCTACTATCTTAAACTTAAGTTTAAATTTATTTAAGTTTATTCTATTAAATATATTACTCGTTCGTCTTAGTTTAAATATATCTTCCTAAGCATCGGCCTCTCGCCGGGGTTATAATTTGTACTTGAAGGTAAGGGTATTAAATAAAGTATAGTAATCTTATAGTATAATATAAGGGTATTAAGGTTAAGCTATTATCGTAGCGGAAGCGAAACCTCTTATAACCTATTAAAAGTAGATTACTTATAAGATATAGAACTAACTCTAGCTATAAACTATAGTAGCTTCATATACCTACGTATAATAAAGCCCTTTTACCTAGCTAGGAATATGCGCTTACGGTAAGGTATGTAGAGTCCTTTGTCTAACAGCCTTTCCTGGTGTTGGGTATATAGACATTTCAACGACTATACCATGCACAGAAGTGAAGCAGGAGGCGACTGAGGAAAGGCATGAAGTAGTGCTCATTCGCCTGAGAGAGCAAGAATCTGTAAACTTATGCATGTGGCCTGATTGCACCTACCAAGACAAGCAAAGAAGAGTCGCAGCTACTAGTGCATCCCACACCGCTCGACCAGGATCAAGGACAACTAAAATGGAGTCAAGGCCGCATCGAATAGCCGGAGAAACGATGCACACAAATGCTTGGAGGCAGGAGAGCGGGTACGGGTTCTGATGCATTCCTTGATACTGCTACTCTGGTTGATTCTGCCTGGATGACCGTGTCCGTCTATTCACTGCAGCTGGTCGTGCCATTCCTGCAACGACCGCTGTGCGCGCACTCCTGGGCTTTTCAGTCTGTCTCTGCGGCAGTGGAGTATCGCCCTTGGCCAGCATATCTACGAACGCCGCGATACGCTTCTGCCTCCCAGCAGGTGTTTTCAAGGCATTGAGTCGAAAGTAGATCGCATATCTATTCTGCTTGTTCAAACCGTCCCATGTAGCCTGCGCAGAAGGCACCTTCGCAAGCTCAGCGAGAAAGTCCTCTGGTGCTTCAGCCTCTGCAGAGCCTGCGTACGCTGCGTCCCATCGACCGTCAGACTTCGCAGCCTCCACAGCAGCCCTTCCTGCTTCTCGCATTCGACCTTCGCTCTCCAGACGTGCAACAATTCCCACATTCCGCTTCGACCACATGCTCTTTTTGGCCCTTGGCTGGAAGCGCTGAGAGTAAGTAGTCTCGTTCAGCTTGCGAGCCTGTCCATCGATCCAGCCGAAGCACATGGCTTCCTCGATGGCTTGCTGCCATGTTAGGTTGGTCGGACTCGTGGTGCCCTTCTTCGCGAGAGTAAGCCAGACACCGCTCGATGCTCCATGTTCAGCCAGCAACCACTGTCTCCACAAAGCTGTGTTCGCAACGGTGAGCACTGGCAGTTCAGCGGGCATATCTTGGTCCTGCTGACTGAAGCGAAACGTTCGGTAGGTATCTGTAAGAAGTTCGGGATCCGATGATGACCGGTAAGATGAGCTTGAGAACAGCCCGAAAGCCGGAACCTATTTCATGGCTTGGTCTGGCATTGACATGATTTGTCTGCAGATGTTGCTGACAAGGCAGTGAGACATTGTGAGCACGATGGCGAAGACACTCAGCAACGACTACAAAGGCGCGACTAAGCGCGTGCAAAACCAGCTTCGCAAGCAGGGAGCTCACAACTTCCGAGATCGGGCTGGACCCCGCTCTGCAAGATCATCAGATAAGATCGAAGCTCAAGGACCCCTCCGAGGTACATTGACCGCTCTCCTATCCTGTCTGACCAGCAAGAAGTCCAGTTCTGTTCGAGCTCCAGATCTTGGTGAAGACTTGCTCGAACAGACAAGAACAATGGATCACTCGGCGAAGCCTGGTCAGCAGTTGGCCTTGCTCTCACTTCCTGCCGAGATAAGATCAGCTATCCTGGAACACGTCTTCGACTCCAATCTTCAAGCCAAAGCATTCCTAGGGCAAGGACTTCTAGGAGGCATCTTCCACAACGAGGACTATAGTGCCAGCAGCCTTCTCGCGCCCCTTCTAGTATGCAAGCAGTTCTACCAGGACAGCAGTCTGCTCGCCCTCAGTCGCACAAACTTTATCGTGTCGAACCTCTTCTTCAAGATCCCCGAACGAATAGCCACTCTCCATCCAAAGCAAATTGAAGCAATTCGATCGATCGCGTTTGTCGCCGACGCAAGGCATTTCAGACAACTCCATGTCTGGGGACACCATCCGTTTGGCATCAAAAATCTGAGTCTAGACAATCTTACAATCGTTCTTCGAAGATCGAGCAATTGGCACTACCTTTTCGACTTCACAACCGATATCGTACACCTCCTTCGCTCACTTACCGGCGTCAAGAAATTCACATTCGTCCGTAATGTTGCACTCGTGAAGGGCAGTTTCAAGACATGGTACAATCGTTTGATAGGACTCATACTCAAGATCGATCATTTGGAAAGATATGATAAGATTCCAGCGAACCCTGAGAAGACATGGTGGACCTGGAGTTATGATGAAGTCGCACAATCTTTCACCTTGGAAGCGCAGCCGGCGAGGAGGATCATGGATGAGGAGGCATATATGCAGGAGATATTACCATTAATGGAGGAGCTGAGAGTCAGCATGGAGAATGAGGAATGGAATCCAGATCCGAGGTCGAGGTTGCCGTACTACTAAAATGCAATTGAACTACTCATGCTGAGCACGGTGGTTTAGCTATGGTTTCACATGCAAAACAATCGCCCTTGGCTCAATCGCAACCTGTGGTCGTCGTCCTACGACACCTCACCAAGGAAATTCTTGGTCAGACTGGTCGAAGTTAAGCACAGAACCAGACTCAGCATCAAGAAGATGACTTACAAGCCTCCAGCCATTGAGCCAAGAATGATCGCTTGAGAAGACTGCACATGTTGACGCTATTTAATCCTTCATCCACCCACATCGCCAACGCCTCCCCGTCTCTCTACTCCTTCTTCGGCACTTCCCCAGTCAAAAGCTGCGCCCTACCCATCCCAAAACTCCAATCCTCCATCTCATTCCTAGACACAGTAACAATCAAATCCTGTCCATCTACACCACACTCCTGCTTCAATCTCTCCGCAAGCGCAGCATACAATTCCTGTTTCGTCTTCGCATCCCTTCCTTGTTGGAAAATTTGGATAAATACAAGTTTCTCTGTTCTCGTGAAGCCAAGCTCAGTATCTTCGCAAATGAGTTCGTCGGGATCGTGTTGGGTTATGATCTAAGAAGACAAATGTTAAAAAGGGGAGCAAGAAGAGGGGGAGAGGGGCGAGGAGGACTTGGTAACGATCTTTAGGCGGAGCATTGAAATGATCGAGCGAACATTGTTGTACGACGTCTGCGAGTTTACCGATTTCTTCTTTAGAGCGGACGCCGCGGATGAGGTGGATTTGGAAGTATGGCATTGCGAATCAGACTTTGCAGTAGACAAGACAGTTTCGAAGCAGGAGAATGGACATGGCTGTCTACTTAGCTATTTGAACGTGTTTATGTTGATGAAGTCATGGTTCGAGATCGTGTAGAGTTTGAACGCGCAAGAACTCTCGTGGGCCGTCTGAGACGTCACTTGGAGCCGTAGAATGGAGATATCGCGGATATCGTTCTCATCACTTCGCATTCGTATCTGTACATGGTCGTTCGGTATCTAGCAACTGCAATTTCTTCGATGCATGGATCTTGTACGCGCCTCAAAGAGCAATAATGATTGGGTATCGTCTTCTTCCTTCTTACCTACTTGCCAGCGATCTGCCCCTCCACGAAACTGAGAGCCTGATCTCGACTCACAACATCGATAGCACTGGCCTTGTTGAGGTAGCTGACACCGTAGCACTTCTCTGCGACATGCAGCATCTCTGGCCTGAACGTCGTGCAGATGAACTGTCCTGTCTGACTGCTCTGCTTAAGAAGCTCAGCGACAGCAGTACGATACTGTGCGTCCAGGTTGGCATCGATTTCGTCGAATAGGTAGAAGGGTGCAGGATCCGAAGCCTGAATAGCGAAGACGAGTGCCAAAGCGCACAGGGACTTCTGTCCACCAGACAGCTGCTGTATGCGTTGTTGCTCGTCGTGCTTGCTGTTGAATGAGACCGAAATGCCGATTCCAATGTAGTTGTCGACACCCGACCGTCGTTCTTCGTCTTCACTCTCATCGTCGGCAGCGCCATTGCCATTAGCATGCATGTCGCTGCGGCGTTGAATGATCAGACGTCCTTTCCCAGCTGGAACAAGACGTTCGAAGATATCTGCGAATTCCTTGCTGACCTGCTTGAACGTGCGCTGAATCGCCTCGTCCTTACGCTGGTCGAGAACGTCAATCAGATCGCGAATGCTGGAGTCGCTGCTGTCCAGCTCCTTGCGACGCTGCTCAAGCTGCTCGCGCTGTTTTTCGAATTGCGTATATTGTTCAAACGCCTTCTTGTTGACATGGCCATATTTCTTCAGGGACTCTTGCACCTTGTGAAGCTTCTTTGTCGCAGTGTCATTACTCATCTTGGTGTACTGCGCAGTGAAAGCTGCATCTGGAAGCACACCCAAGTTACGAATTTGAGCCTGCACGTCCGCGAGACGGGTTGCATAACCTTGCCGCTTCTGAGCGCCTTTTTCTATGCTCCTCGCGTGGTTGCGAATTGCAGATTCAAGCTTGTCCACATCCGCTTTCTTGCTTGTTCGTGCGGCTTCAGCAGAGGTTCGCTGCTCCATAGCGCTCTCCATAGATTCCTCGATCTCGCCGAGCTTGGCATCAATATTCGCGAGACCCTTTTCGATGCGCTTGAGATCGTTCTTGAGGTCCTTGACTCTTGCGCTACTACTGCCGTCTCCAGCGATACCGGCCTCTAGGTCTATACTCTGCAACTCGTCCAGGCGAGGTTTTAGATTGACGGTGAGAAGATCATCGAGGTTTCTCTTCTGCGCTTCCATTCCGGTTGTTTCGCCATGGAGTTGGTTGTACTGCTTCTTCAAGTCTGGCAGTTGAGCTGTGACAGCCTCCAGCTCGCGCTCCTCCTGATTGCTGAGAGCTTTCTTAAAGTCAGTCTGCAATTCAGATTGGTAGCCATCAAGTTGATTGCTCAAATCGTTCAACAGGCTGTCCACGTTCTCGCGGGCTTGGATCTTGCGGTCAAGTTCGTCGCGTCGGTGCTGCAGCTCGTATTCTTTTCGCCGAAGCTCCTCTCTGAGCGGACCATATCCACCTTCCATCTGGACACGCTTCTGCTCAATCTTCTGAAGATTGCTCTTGGCCTTGGTGACCTTTTGATCGATCTTCTGCAGTTCGTGGCGGATTTCCTCCTTTCGACCAGTGACTTGCTCAAGCTCCTCACGAGCTGCAGTGAATCTCTTCATACCATCCATACGAGAGCTTCGAGTGTCGTGGAAACCTCCAGTCAGAGCACCTTTCTTGTCCGAGCGATCGCCATCTGGGGTGATGGCGCTCACGGCATGACTCCGAGCGTACTGTGCGGCGACCTGCAGGTTTGGGCACACAATTGTCTTTCCGAATACTTGCTGCATAGCCTGCTCGAAGCGTTGGTCGTATCGGAGTTTGCTGAGCAACGGCAATGCATCGCTAGCTTTGGGGACCTCGACAGGCTTGACTTTGATCCTGTTGAGTGGTGTGAATGTGATACGTCCACCTCTCTCCTGTTGCAGGGTTTTAATGATCTTTTCTGCAGTCTCGTCTGTGTCAACGACATAGTGGAATAGAGATGCACCTGCAGTGACCTCCACAGCTGTCTTGTATTGGTCTTTGCATGTGAACAGCTCGCCAAGGGGTCCATATGCGCCTTCAATGCCCTCTCGTTGGACAATTCGTCGCACAGAAGCAAGACCACGCGCAGTATTCTGGTCCATCATGTGGCTGAGGAATCGCTCGGCTTTGTCGTATTCCTGACGGGCATTGGCAATCACGGAATCTAGCTTAGCCTCTTCACGCCAGAGTTCTTTCCGCTGGTCGACGAACTGCTCGTGCTCATCCTTGATTTTCTGAAGTTCCGCAGAGATATTCTGCTGCTCATCGCCCCGATTGTCGATGCGATGACGCAGCTCAGCGATGTCTGTCTCGAGCTGGGAAATCTGCGACTCAAGCTCGGTGATGTCCTCTTGCGCTTGCATTGAGATGGCTTTTCGAGTAGCGAGAGATTCATTGATCTCAGAAATCTGCTTCTTCAAGAAATCGTCGCGCTCCTTCTTGGTACGATACTGACTGACACGCCCTTGCTTGGCGTAGAGGCGCTGCATAGTGCTCGTCAAATCGTTGATCTGGCGTTTCAGAGCTCGTTCTTGCTCGCGCTTGGCATTGTACTGTGGTATCAGCTGCGCCATCTCCATTTCGCGCTGCTTGATCTCATTTTGAACGTTTTGCAGCTCATTCGCTCTCTCCTTTTGTGCCTGCTGAGTGGCTGCAAGATTGTCCTGCATACCTGATAGGTTTGATTCGATCTGTGCTTTTGTCCTGGAAGCTTCAATGCGCTCCTCCTTATACTGTGCTTGTTCCTGAGAGAGCAGTCGCATTTGTTGTTCAAGACTTGCAATTTGCGCATCGACGTCGTCCAGCTGTTGCTCGGCCTGCTTCAGTGCATCGCGATTCTCCTCGTTCTGCTCCACGCCACCATCGCGTCGGTCGTCGATCTCGGCAATCAGCTCTTCGAGTGCCTCCTGATCTTTGTGTTGAATTGTATACTCCAAGCAACGGCGTTCGCGATCCTTGTCTTGGAACGCACGCAGCTCTTCCTTCTCTTCCTCGAGCTCGCCCAAGCGCGTACGAATGCCATCGAGCAGATCATCAATCTTGGCACGCTTCAAACCCGTCTCGTCCATGATCTTCTGCGACTCGGATCTCCTGTTCTCGTACACCTCGGTACCGGCCACCGTCTTTAACATGGTCAGGCGCTCGTGGTCCTTCATGTTGGTGATTGCTGTGACACGACCTTGCGGGACAATGTAGTATGGGTTGCTGCGACTGAAGCCTGCGCTCTCCAAGATGTTCATGACTTCTTGCTTGGTGGTGTTCTTGCGATTCAAGCTGTACTCGTCCTTCTTCTGACCAATGGTGCGACGGAGGACGACTTCGGGAGTGTTGGTGGGAAAGCGGTCATCGCTGTTGTCGAAGATGATCTCGACGTATGCGCTCATCACCGCCGAGCCCGCGCCTTCGTGCAGCAGACCTTGGCGGTCTTCGCGACTGAGCTGGGTGTATTTGTCGCTGAGCACGAAGCGGATGGCGGCGAAGAAGTTGCTCTTGCCTGAGCCATTGCGGCCGACGATGACATTGTGCTTGGGCGAGAAGGGCTCGATAACGGTTTGGTCCTTGTACGACTTGAAGCCCTGGATGATGATCTGCTTGATGAACATCTTGGCTAAGAGCGCCTGCTATGGCGCGGCGCGGCGATTGTGTTGACTTCAGCAATGAATGCCAAACGAAAGTGAGCGTGTGTGTGGGATGTCACGATGTTTGCGACGCGTTCACGCGGCACGCGAATCACGGAAGAACGTCCGAGCGTCTGCGGTCAATCACATTCACATTCGATTTCGCCTACTGCATCTCCTTCTAAAACACCACACTCCTCCTTCGATCTTAAATCTCGC
The DNA here is from genome assembly GCA_013365205.1 of Pseudocercospora cruenta. Taxonomy (NCBI): domain Eukaryota; kingdom Fungi; phylum Ascomycota; class Dothideomycetes; order Mycosphaerellales; family Mycosphaerellaceae; genus Pseudocercospora; species Pseudocercospora cruenta. The sequence goes on from JAASFE010001295.1 coordinate 68,089, forward strand.
TTGATTGCTCTCAACAGGTGTACAGTCTGCACTCATACACATTCTAATGCTTCGCATGACTTCGGTACGCAAAAGAATCAAGATCTTCCATCAAGCAATGGCATATCTGTATCGCATGCAGACCCTCTTGAGCGTCGTCCGTCGTCCATTCTTCTCCCACAACGAGAGGCCAGCCTCCAAGAAGGCAAGTTATACTCTCGGGTCAGAAACATAACAGCGATTCAGAAAGCATCCATTTCGCATGGTAGTAGTAGTAGTAGCCTTTGCCTGTGCTTCAACATCATGAATTCGGCTAAAGCACCAACATCACTTCGCTATGGTGGTTGCCAGCTGACTCGCCTCAGCCTGATCATTCGGTTCTTCGGAAACAAAGATGCCAGAGCAGCACTCGGCTCACTGCTGTCGCCTTATCTATGCTAGATCTTGTAGGAACGTGAGAGCAATGAAGCTCAGGTCAATGGCGTGGGTGCATTATCCGATCTATATCCGGGTTGACAGGACCCTGACCCGGCTTCTTCTCCACGATCGGCTATCGCACCCAATCTTCCTCGGCCGCTCATGCACACTATTGTGGCAACAGCTCTGGCCGGAGCCATTGACGCTTCGATTTTGGTCAGCTCCCAAGACAGCTCGCCTGCATACCAGATATCAGCACTGAACGTATCCTTGTTTGGAGGAATAGTGCCTTATCTGAACCTCACGCGGGCAACATCCCGACTGTAATTGAAGTGTCTGAATTTTCTACTAAACATTGACATCCGAGCCTTCGGCAACCACTTCTCATATTCACAGGAGCAGTCAGTGACAATCTGGAAACAAGCAAGCAAGGCGCATAGTGAACTTCCACTCGAAGCGAAGTTTCGAACTCGGAAAACACAATGCCAGAATTCGCATATGGATCGGGGCCTCCCCAACCCATTTCGCCCATGAAGCCAGAGAAAGTCGCAGAAGGCGTGACAATTGTACGACCTCTATCACGCAAGGGTACTGGACCTGGCCTCATTGTGCTGGCTCCCTATAACGACTCAGATACGCCGCTTGAGATCGAGGATGGCATTCCCGGCCTTCGTATGAAGTGGGCGGAAGAGGGTTACTGCGTTGCTGAAATTCGACCTCATGCCGGTTCGAGTGCGTTGAAGACGGCAGTTGCGACGTTGAGTGAATGTCACGAGTGCGAGCCAAAAGAGCAAATTGGCCTCGTCTGCTACGATCCGGAACTCTTCTTGAAGTCTGCTTCAGCTCTGGAAACACTCAAGGACCGCATCATCGTTGCTGCTATATACGCAGAGGCATCACAGCATGCGCGTTTGGCGGCGTCGACTTCGATCCCAACCATATATCACTTGACCGGCAAATCAGACACAAAACTCAGATCGACAGCAGATAGCAAGGTCTATGAGTACGCATCGATAGAGAATGGCCAATTCGCAGTACCATTCTACAAGGACTTCCACTATGCGACGGAAGCTGTATCGCATACCCGCAACCTCACCTTTTTGAAGCAAAGGATGAATGGACCATACTTTGATCTGGAACTTCTCTGGGACGAGCACACATACTACGAATTTGAGAACCGAAGTGTCGAGAACACGATGGCCACAATGGTGGAAGAACCATATGTTAACCACATTCCGACTCTTACTGGTGGCATCGGACGTAAGAATCTGACAAACTTCTACCGAGACCACTTCATCTTCAGTAATCCTGACGACACCGAGCTCGAACTCATCAGTCGAACAGTTGGCGTCGACAGAGTAGTCGATGAGTTCATCTACAAATTCACACACGACAAGACACCTGACTGGCTTTTCCCTGGTGTACCACCTACCTACCGCAAAGTTGAGATTCCAATGATGGCTGTGGTCAACATTCGAGGAGATCGCTTATATCACGAACACATCAGCTGGGATCAAGCTACGGCTTTGAGACAAATTGGACTGCTGCCGGAAACACTACCTCTGGCTGTTGATGCACCGAAGACGAATGGTCATACAAATGGACATGTCAACGGAAATGGTGTGCCCGCGGGCAAGAAGTACGAGGTCATTTTGCCTGTAGCAGGCACTGATACTGTGGAGAAGATGAGGGATAAGAATGGTGTGGAATCGAATAAAATGTTTAATTCCAAGGCGAAGGAGATCTAGGGACTCTTTCTAGAGCCATGATCTTTTACGGACATGATGTAGCATATGATTATGACACGAGCGAGCAATTCAATAGTTACTGTTGCATGTAAAAACATTTGAACGTATTTCTCGTGTCTCAAATAAAGCTCACATGACGCCTCTGCTCACTAGTAGCTGCAGTGCTTGATGAAGGGCGACCACATGCAGGCGACCTGTGCTCGGCTCAGAATGAGCAAGATAAAGTTATCATGTTCTGACCATTTTGCACTTCTGCTCGACATCCACAGCCGAATCAGCCCATGGTGTGGGTCTGTTGCCTTTCATCCTTGCCATGTCATTGACCTGCCCTAGGAGAGGGGCGGCCACATGAAAAAGATTGTTTCACTAGGATGATTCTTGATCGAACTGCTCATGGATTTGACGTTCATTCATCACTACGCGCATGGGAAGGAAACCCATCGACAAGATTCTGAAGAATTCTCATCACCTACAGGCTCTGACTATACCGGTCGCTAAATAACATGCAGCACTAATCAACCGAGCTCGCCAAAATTTCACATCTGGCTCTTCGTCTTCACGCTTTCACCTGCGGCTTACTCTGACTCCACTCATCAATCAAACCCTTGTAATCAGGTGGTCCGTAAGGCTCCGTAACATCGGCCCAGCCCTGTTTTCTATTCGGGTTCAAACCAAGATCCTTAACCATCAAGTCGGTATATGGGATTGCATCGAAGACGAAATCAGGTAAGCTGGCACCATAACCGGTAGGATATCTCCATTTGCCCCATTGAGTATGTGTCATAATTTCCTTTGTAATGTCTTCATCAGAAGTGGGTAGTCGTGAGAGGCGGCCGTCGAGGAAAGCAGAAATCCAGAGACCTTGTACGCTGGCGCAGATAGCTGTTGAGACGGAGGAGACCATACCGGCGAAAGCAATGTTGCGGTCATTGATGCGTGCTGGAGGTAGCATGAATCTGTAGAGGCGGAAGGGGTCGTTCTTTGGCTTGAAGTTGAGTGGTGGTTGAGCTCGTAGTCTTGGGAATTGCGGAGGATTTCTTCGTCGTATTGAGTGACCAGCTTAGCTTGTTCGGTAGGAGTTTGCTTGAGACCAATGCCTGCTGTGCCAAAGTTGAGGAAACGGACAGATGGCTCCTTCTTCCAGCCAGTTGAGCAAACCAGGACGTCGGCCTCGAGATCTGTGCCATCGGTGAGGTGGACCGTGTGGTCAGTCAGGCGCTCAACATCGGCGTTATGTATCCGAATCTCGCCTCGCTTGACCATATCGAAGAAGTCGCGATCGTAGTTGTGAATGCTGAGACCAGAGCCAATCCAGAAGGCTGGTTGCCAGGGCTTGAGCTTTTGCAGTTCAGGATGTGAGTCGTAGCCATTTGCTGTTACAACTTCTCCACTCAAACCGCCCCAAAACTTGTCGACTAAGAATCTTCCGATAGCAGTACCGTGAAGGAATCGTCTTGGCCATTTCCAACCATCCTCACCACCCCAAGGGCACGGTGAGAACCAAGTCATCCATCGGACATGAAGGAGCTTCTCTAATCTCTTGCCGCCCATGACATATGGATATGAGATCCAGACTGGGCCGTTGCCGGACGGTCTGATCACCATATCGACCTCTACACCCTGGTCTGCATATGCGAACGCCACATCCATGGCAGACTTGGCGCCACCAACAACCACAGCCTTCTTTGCTGTTTTGATTGTGTCGCCTCGCCGGCAGAAGTCCTTGGCATGAAAATATGGTGCTTTGAATGTCTCAGCTCCAGGATATTGTGGGAAATTGGGTTGCGAAGTCAGTCCAGTAGATACGATGACTTTCTTACTGTAGACAGTGCTCTGCTTTTCGCCCGCAGTGGTCTCGATCTTCCAGCCGCCATCCGAGGTAGGCTCTAACGACTCGACTCTGGTGTTGAATCTCGTCCTGCTGAAGACGCCAAATTTCTTTGCGAAGTCAGTCAGGTAGCGATGGAGTACTCGTCCAGGAATATGATCATCGTGTGTGATGCCGTAGTTCTCCGGCACCATAGGAAAGTCGGGATACTCATAGCTGCCGTGCAAGTTGTTCGACTTCAGTCCTGGGTAGAGCCTGTTCTCACTCCACGTGCCACCACAACTGCTCTCAGCTTCCAGGACAATGGTGTCTTCAGTCGGGTGAAGCTCAATGTATGTCTTCGCGGCAGCCAGTCCGAACCAACCTGGAAAACATTGGTCATCAGTATGTTGAGTCCGAGAACATGTTGGGATGATTGCGTGACAACGTACCGGCTCCAATGACGACCATATCATGCTTCTCGGCAGCCATTGTGGTGTCACTTCCTACGCATATGATGCAAAAATGATATTTAGAAGTGCGTTTCTCAGGAGAAATTGGATGTTTCTTTCTGGTGCTGGCGTCCTTGATATCTACTCAGCGCACGCGACCCAATGCCGTCGTGAGAAGGTTCATCAACGGGTATACTCCTCCTCTCACTGATAAGAGAGATGTATACCGCCATTACCGCCGCCACCGCAGCTGACTTGGAGTTGCGTTCGCGTCGTCGCTATCTCGGTTGTCGATCAGTGCACTCGTTCTGGACCCACATCTTCACTCAACAGTGCGCGGTCCGGCCGCTTTTCTGGTGCACCCCGCACACGCTACTCGTTCGTCTCCATCTTCTCGTCCCTGGAACCAAGTCCACGAGCCCGTCCGACCGTCGTTTCAACCCGGTAAACTCTGATAAAGATGGTGTTCCTGCAGTGCCAAGAGAGTCGGTGGTTGCTGCCTTCCTTCATCGTGAGCTCCAAATTCCTGCTGGGGCTCGGACCGTGACCTTCGTGAAGACGACAGCCTTACTGCGGAGGACACTGCTTGTCGACTCTGTCGAAACACCAGAGAGACAAGTAGCGAGGAGGCTCTCTTATCAGAACTCGAGATTCAGGGTACTGACCCGTGTGGCAAAATCGACTAAGAGAAACAGACTCAGCATTAGTCGGCGAAGACATTAGACATTCCGTACAGCGGCATCGATTCCGGCGTATCTGCTCATATTTGCATCTGGTCGAGTAAAAGAGGACTGCAGAGAAACTCGAGATTCTGAGGTTGGTAACATCAATCTTTCTGGAAGGCGCAATAGACACAATGGCAGCAAAGAGTATTACTTCGAAATTCAGCCTTAAAGGCAAGTCATATATTGTGACTGGAGGTGCCATGGGTATTGGTAGGGCTTATGCAACTTACGTTGAGCTATCGCCGCGAGGCTGATGATTTCCAGGTTACTGCATCACAAAAGACATCGCAGAATCTGGAGCAAATGTGGCAGTACTCGATCTTAGGAGTGAGCCGCTCGAAGATGTGTACGGCTTGGCAAAGCAGTTTGGTGTGAAGGCAGACTATTTTCAGGCAGATGTCAGCGATGAGAAGTCTTTGACAGCTGCTTTTGAGAAGGCAGTGCAGTCATTAGGCAAGATCGATGGCATTGTGACTGCTGCCGGCATTGCCATTGACAAGCCATTTGTTGACCAAAAGTGGGAGGAAGTGGAAAAAGTGCTCCAAGTCAATGTACGTGTTCGCCCTGTGGTTCCACAGCTCATGTTTACTGACGCGCTCACAGGCCATGGGTTCTTTCTTCGCAGCACAGCTAGCTGTCAAGCAACTTCAGAAGCAAGGCACTGGAGGCAGCATTGTCTTCATCGCCAGCATAACGGCTCACGTCATCCTACCAGGATACCGAATGGCTGGCTACAACGTATCGAAGGGTGGTGTGAAGATGCTGTCGAAGGTCCTTTCTGCAGAGCTTGCGCCAAAGGGTATCCGAGTCAACTCCATAAGTCCGGCATTCATCGAGACAAATCAGACTAGAGGTGCCAGAGAGCATACGACCAAGGCCGCTGGTGACCTGATGCAGACGGCACCACCGATGGGTCGAATTGGCCAGCCAGATGAGGTTTCGCCTGCAGCTATCTTCTTCCTTAGCGACGCTGCCACTTATGTTACGGGAGCAGACATACTTGTCAGTGGTGGCATTCATACTGGGCGAGGAGGAGATTACGACATGGTATAGCGCCGAGTCAGACACAACAAGCAATTCTCACAAACCGCCTCGAACTGTTTGCCTGAATGTCATGTTCGACCTGTGCAATACATCCTAATGACAGCAGCGGATAGCGATTGATCATGCTTCGTGATTTCTTGGTTGTCATATCTATCATCTAGTCATTCCAAGCGTATGTTCTATCCATCTCATGACTTCTCTTCAATCTGGATGGAGTTCTCGTACTCCTTACGCTCAGCTTGCTTGGTGAGTTGCTCTAGGTCATTCGGCGGAGCTTTGAGCGATGTTCTAACGATCTCCGGAATTGACTTTCCTTCTCTGAATAACTCGTCCTGCAAAGAAAGTCAGTCTAGATCTTTGAAGCACCTTGTCCCAAACCATATACTCACCATCTGTTCCAAAGATCGTCCCATGGTCTCAGGGTATAAGAAGAAGACGAGGAGCGGGATGCAACCACCAAGCACAGCAAACACAATGTAGTACTGGTACCCGAGTGAGTCGATCGCAACCGGTGTGATCATCAGGACGGCAAAGTTCCTGTTGGTTGTTAGCTCAATACTCTTGTCACGCATTCGATTGAAGTCTTACCAGAGCCAGTGATTCGCAGTCGAGAAGGAAGTCATTGGCATTCGTAGCCGTGAAGGCGCAATCTCGGTCACGTATAGGTAGTTGCATCCTAGAAAGCCGATCGGGACGAAGAAGTTAAAGAAGAACACGAAGAAGACAGATGCGTATTGTGCCGCCTTATTGCTCAATGGCATGCTGTTCGTGATGGCCAATGCGGTCATACATAGCGACATGCCAGTTCCGCTGAAGAGGAACAACTTGCGGCGACCTTCGCGGGAGTCAGTAACTTGCTTCATATGGCATTTTGAAATTCTTACCAAATCGATCAATAGTGAAGAAAGCCACAAACGAGGACAGGAATTTCCAAGTCAAACATCCTCCTGACAAGATGCGAGCTGTCTGGCTGTCCAGACCAAGGCCTTGCTCGAAGATTGTGGTGCTGTAAGATGAGATCTGCAGAAAATCGTCAGCCCGCGCGGCACCCTTTGCAACCATCGTGGCAGACCTACCAAATTGCTGCCACACCACTGTTGGAAGAATTGCAAGATTAGACAGAGCATGAAGCGGTAGAACGTCTTATCTTCGCCCATCTTGAACAAATCACGCTTTCGAACAGCGCTGGTAGTCTCCTCCAGAGTGACTTCGATCGCTGCCAGCTCGTTCAACACTTCGAAGCCGTCCGATGGTCGATCTCTGAATCGGGACAGACTTGTGCGGGCTTGTTCGTTGCGACCCTTGCCAGCCAGCCATCTCGGACTTTCAGGAATGAGGTAGACAGATGCTAAGAGCACCAGCGATACGAGGCAGGGAAACGCCAACGGCATTCGCCATGACAGCGAAGAGTCCTTGATCTGGAAGAAGCCCAAGTTGATCCACGCCTGCAGCACATAGCCCACACAAATGAAGAGACCATCGATCACAACGTGTTGTCCTCGGTTCTTCGCTCTGCAGCATTCCGATTGCCATACAGGCACAGTAGTAGACAAAGCTCCGACTCCCAGCCCAAGAATGAATCGTCCGACCGTGAACTGCGCGAGATGGAAACTGGTGCACTGCAATACTTCACCCACAAATGTGAACCATCCAGCGATAAAGATAGTCTTTCGACGACCAAGAGGATCGCCAATCCAGGGACACGCAAGACTTCCGAACAGTGCGCCCAAGGTGCAAGTTGCAACAATCACACCCTTCAATGAGGTTAGACTTGCTCCACAGTCAATAGTATCCACATATCCTCACCTGCACAGTACTGTTGTTCTCCTTCTGCGACCCGATCGTATTGATTGTGTCGATCTGCGGAAATGTTTCGACCCAGCTCTCAACGCTGAGCAGTCCTCCGACGCCAGATTGATTATAGCCGAACAAAATGAATGCTGGCAGAACCACCAACAGCGTCTGCGCGAGCTCCAGCTTAGAACCTCGAAGTTCCATCGTGTCGGCGCTTAGTCGGTCGTCCAGACACGTGGGAAGGGCCAAGAAAGACGAGACGCAGGAGAGAGCTTCGCAAAAGGTTGGCACCTGATAAGCTGAATATATACTCACCACATTCGCTCTCGACAAAACGCCGAACTCTTGCCTATGCAGACTCATGCTGAAGTTACCCACTCTCACGCTTCGTCCGAGCGCTTTTGTGCTATGTGGGTGCCCACATGATCTTGCCCGCGGGGACGTCTATATTGCACTCCACTGGAGACATCATGATACGCATTGTTCTTTCACGAGCACGACTATTCGAATGGTCACGCGGCGCGACAGTGTCTCGTCAAGGTGGATATCGTGGAGTTCGACTCCAGGCGCATTGGTCGCAAAAGGCCCATTCACGGTCGAAGGAATGGCATTGCCCCGTGTCGGTGACGCAGAAGTGCGGCGAGTGTGAGAAATTTGTTGTTGAAAGCAGACCGGTGGTTGACCTGCGTGCGGTAAGTGGATCAGACTAGCTAGACGACCACATCGGTACCTGCTGAAGGCTGTTCGTCCCGAACACGACCCGAACAGTCACCTCAATGACCAAGGATATCTGGCGTTTGCCTGCTCCATAGCACTTCGCCGGTGTTTGAGCGGCGTTGCTTGCTGCATCAATTCGGACGAAAGCTCGGCGATGGGTAACAGCATTGCTTGAAGCATGGAAATAGCATGAATCTCGGAGGCGAACCGAGACAATGCGGTATGCGTTGAGCGCGATAGCATGTATGCAGCATGCCCAGCCTGAGCAAGGGAAGCAGCAGAGCTGAAGATGGAATCTGCATCAGCCTCGCGTAGTTGGCGGCAATTGGCGGAAGACAAAAAGCGGAAAGCCGTCGCTCTGGTGATTGTGCCATGGAGACAACACAACTACGAAGAATGGAAAGCAGGCCGTCCTCTGCTGATGCCGTGTTCCATAGACGAGACTTGGCACAGGCACTCTGTCGTCTTTCCCAGGCGGCTGCCGTGCGGGAAAGCCGGTTTTCCTTTCCATGCCATGGAAGCTGCTGTCTGGTGAGAGAGACAGGCGGTGGTGGAGCGGACTTCGGAACTCAATGCCAAGCCTCCACGTGCCAAAAAGCTTGCCTCTCGTCTCCACTTCAGCTCTTCTCTCTCCATCGACCAGTCACCAGACAAGCTCTTCCGCCGATATTCGGACCTTGCTGGAGCTCTTCACGGCCAAGAATGATTTCTGGGCTGGACAGAAAGACAAAAGAAATGCAAAAAATAATGATTTACAATCTCATCCGCAGATGAATCGTACTCCCGCCGGCTACAACACCAGTCAGGAACCATCCAACTCGGCCTGAAGAGGAGAATTTGACTTACGGATCGAACCCGGGACCTTCGTCCCAGTCAGAGTTGGTACGGATTGACAGCCGCAGAGGATACACACCTTGTCCGTGCACACACCGTGCGAGAGTGCGAAAGTTGTGAAGGACACGTCATACCCTGCTATACAGTTAGACGCATATCCCCTATACAGGAGCCGGCTGCACTTGCACTAGACCACAGGAGCTCTTGGAAGCTTGAGAGCTCACTATTCGTGAAGAAGGGCGAAATTTTAGTTGAGTATATAGCTCCAAACTTGAGCAACATCAATACTTTTGAGCACCGTGAGGCTCAAAGGGACGATATGATGATGAATCTGCAACGAGTGACTCTATCTGAACCAGCAGCAATGCTCGATATTGCTGGACTCACCACAGCTTATGATATCCCGGCTGCAATCGCTGGAAAACAAGTTCAGGGTCATACTTCCTGCTCACACCTCTCAATCTCTCCATATTCGCCTCACCATAACTCTCGAACACCATCTGCTCTTTCGCCGCGTAGTTCTGATAGAGGTATTGATGAAACGTCCCGAGCTCTCGACTTGCCTCAACACATCTGTCCATGACAGCCCTCGCAAACGCCAATACCTCCTCATCTCGACTTGAGTCCGACCACATTATCGGAACTGACATCAACAGCAAAGGACCTTCCTTATCGTTGATCCCTAGAGCATTTCCACCATTCCTTGCGAAGTGTCCAATGACAGCTGTAGTGAGTGGCTGAAAGAGCATCACAGGCACGATACCTTCCACATCCTTGATGGATTCCAGCTCTTCTTCAAAGATCTCCAAGCATTTGCTCATGACTTCCTTCGTCAAGATGAAGTTGTGCGACCAATATGTCTCCCGGAGGCCATTTGGGTTGCTTTGATTCAATTCCTTCGAGATGTCGGTCAAATTTCTGATCTTGGTCGTACTCATCAAAACAGGCTCGAGTCTCGTGAAGTTCTCAAAGACCGGCGAGTTCACAACAGGCTTCGCATACACAGGCTCGATCAAAATGAACTTTCCAGGTTGAGGTTGCTGGGCATATCCGAAAGCCGCCCAGATACTGGCATCCAGATCAACCTCTTCCTCGTTCTCACTCGACTGCCGTTGGCCAAAGCCATACAGCGCATCGATCACCTCATCTTTGACAGTCCAAGGCAAGACCATACTTCCGCCCCACAAGTCGCCTTGCTCAAACACTTCCAAATCCATTCTCGTCACGATGCCGAAGTTGTTACCACCACCTCTCAGCGACCAATACAGGTCCGGATGCGAATTTCGATTGACCTGCAAGATCTCACCACTGGCAACGACAACCTCTTAATTCCTCACACCATCGCAAGCCCAGCCATATCTTCCACTAAAGAAGCTGATTCCGCCTCCAAGGACCAAGCCGCCTACACCAATGCCGGTCACTCTGCCACCTACAACTGACAACTTTTTGGGCGTAAGGTACTCGTAAACATCGATCCAGAGATTTCCAGTACCAACTCTCATGATACCCGCATCCTCATCAAGCTCAAGCGTATTAAGCCCTTTAAGAAGAATCGTCACACCGCCATCAGTATTACTCGCTCCTGCAAAAGCCGCATGACCTCCAGATTTGACCGCGAAATGACATTGGGTATCTTTGAGTATCTCTAAAACTTGTGCGACCTCTTCCGGGCAGGTCGGAGTGACAAAGCATGATGGAGAGACTTCGGCTTGGAACGTTGACCAGAAATCGGACTTTTCGAGATCGAAGTGCGTGGTATTGCTAGATATCGAGGTTACCTGTGTATTCGGTATCTCCTGGAATTTCGCGCACTAAATCACTGATCAGTAGAAGAATCTGTAAGCCAGAGTGATGGAGTAAATCACAGCGACAGCACAGTTGTGCTTCGAGTTATTGCCATATGAGAGCATTGCACCATCTTCGCTCTCGCTAAGCTCAGCGGAGACTATGCAGCGGAGACCTCCTGATATCCATATGAGAAGTGCTGTGATTGAGACTCTCGAGAACGCCATTCCTATGAGGATTTTCAAGTTCGATTTCAAAAACTGCGCCAGCACTTGTTAAAATATCGCAGTGATTGAAGAACTTGAGCATACAGCAGAGCTAGCTGATGGTTGCCGCATAGCTGCAGTGCCACTCAATCGCTGCATTAGTTGTCCTACCAAGCTGCTGATCATATCTACGGTGGTACTAGACTTCCGTAGGGCTTCTCTTCGCATTCGTATTCAGACCCGGTTCTGGTATGGCAGTGGAACAGGACCTCTTTGGACGGAGAAATTTGTCCGCATATGAACATTTCATCTCGTCTGGCTGTACACAGCTCTACATTGGTATTTGCTTTGAATTTCATGCTTATGCCAGCTCTTTCGTACCTAAAACAAAGCGCTCGAACGCGACGGACGAGGTCGTGACACCGAAGGCTCCCATCTGTGAGTGAGCGAATCAACGTTGGAGTTGTTCGGGATGGACGTCCTCTTGTGATAGTGTGTGTGTCTAGAAGCAGAAGACCTGATCTTCACGCTTGCTGACTGGTCGAGCTTTGTCGTAGCCCATCGACTCGGTCGCCTTCTTCAGAGCAGAAACCATAGGAGGTGGACCGCAGATCAGGATCTTGTGGTCTGGGGCTGGTGGTGGAAGACGCTCCTATTCTCGATCAGTACAGTCTCGTTGGCATTTTCTAGATCGCTACACACCTTGATCATCTCTGCAGTGACAAAGCCAACACCGCCAGTCCACTTGTCCGGTGGATTGTTCAGGACATAGTAGACGTCAATGCCGGGATCCTCGGCCAATCTCTCGAGCTCTTTCCTCAAGAAGATATCCTCCTCGTTGACATTGGCGAAAATCAAATTGACTTGCGTCTTGTCACCATGTGCTCGGCCCCTCTTGATCGCGTCCGCAAGCTGAAGCATAGGAGTGAGACCGCTACCGCCAGCAATCATGCCAATGCGGCTTGCCATGTTTGGCTCGTAAACCATAGCTCCCTTTGGACCCTTGACCTTCATTTTGTCGCCAACAGTCAAGGTAGCCATATGTCTCGAGATATTGCCCTGTGGATAGCTCTTGATGAGGAGGTCGAAGTAGCCAGGTTGATGGTCGCCAGATATTGGCGTATATGACCTGACAACCTCTTTGCGCTCGACATTGCCGGTCTTAGGATCTGTGACATCAAGAGTTGCGCCGAGTGAGATGTGCTGACCGATGGGAAGTCCAAGGATGCTGTCTTCGGTAGGCAGCTTAAATCTGTAGATGGCGGTGTTGTGCGAGATCTGGGTCTTTTCGGTGATGGGAAATTCTTGGAAGTTGTTGGGATCGAGCACTTTCTTGTATTTCGGTGCTGCTGGCTCTGCTGTAGATGAAGAATTAGCGCAATTTTTCAACCAGACACTTCGAAACCCATACGATTCAGAAAGAGGTAGACGCCAGCGCCAATGAAGACGGCGACCGCAGCGACAATATACGGAGCGTACTGCATCAACGGACTGCTGGTGTCGACTGCCATTGCGATCTGTATGCCTTCTACAACGCGAAATTCCTCCCAGCACCTCGATTCCTAGGCTGTGGATTCGTAGACAGCTCAATTGCTGATGGCGGAGTTGACCTCAAAATAATTATTGCCGGGCCTGGTCAGTCTTTCTCCAGAATTCAACGACTCAAGCTCACCCCACTACCCAATCGAACCATGAAATCCGATCCGCACAGACAGAGGCCGAGGCCGAGGCCGGAAGATGCAGCCTGAAATAAGGGATCAGAAGCGGTCCCTGTTCCAAGTTCCAGGCAAGCATTCCCGCCCTCCTTCGCCGTGTTCCGTGAAGAAGGGCAAAGTAGTCATCCATTCCGCTGCCTCGCGGTTCTCCTCCGGCTGCCACCGTAGCATTGATCCATCCCACCGCCGAGACTGAGACACTTCCTTTCTTTGCCTCTCAATTCGTGCTTCCGCTTCCGATGGCTCCTACAAACAGAGGAAGTATTCCCGTGCCGGACACTGCTACATTGAGCAATGGGTGAAGCATCAGGGCCCCAAGAAGTCACTGCCGATGACATTGATTACAATGACCCTCCATTTCCATTAACCGCTATCGATCGTGAGGTTCTCGCTACCAGAGATGAGGACTATCATCGCATTACGTGGGAGGATCTGAGGCGCATTATCGGTACGTCGTGACTTTGCATCTGGGAAAGCCGGTCCGCCTACCGTGTCTGAAGCTCATGCCGATTGTGCAGCCAACAACACGCTCGAAGACCTTAAACGCCTGCCTTCGGATCTGCGGAAGTATCTCGCATGGTCATACAACATCAAGAAGCAATACGGTGGCATCACGCCATATGTGATCCAGGAAAGACTGCTGTGGAAGCCGCGGACACATTCTCCACCAACGTTTGAGCATATCTCAGAGACACCTTTTGAGCTGCGATCTGACTATGCCGTGCTCTTGAACGATTGGCCATACGGTTTCATACCTGGAATAGCTCACATCCTGGTCTGGTCCAAAACGCCCATCAAGACCGATGATACGCGTGGTGATGTGACACCAGAAAGCAGGCACCTGATAGAGCAATTCGTGGAAGACTACTTCGTCAAAGAGCTTGGCGAGGATGGAAAGGACAAAGTCTTGTGGTTCAAGAACTGGGTCAGCTTGCAAAGTGTGAGAGGCGTAGACCATGTTCACGTTTTGGTCAAGGACGCCCCAGCAGAGCTGCTCGAGAAATGGACAGAGAGGAAGGACCTCTGATGTCCATTGGCAGATGTCAAGCTCGCTGTCGTCGGTAAACTGAGCACTCATCCGCACCGGTCGAACTCAGATACACAAGATCATCATGCCTACAGATGCAGATGGCAGGATCAAATGGTAGAAACGATTTCGCCCGGCCCCATGAGCTCCCAGGCCCGCGATCACACGATCAATCGAGAAAGAATTGATGACTTTTGGTCATGACGCTCGATTGCAACACGTATATGATACTTCCGGCACTTCTGCGTCCTGCAAAACGGCATGTGTCGGAAACGTGTGAAGTACGCTTGTACAGGACCATCCCATGTCCTTTTACTAAGCGGCCGCCAACCACCGTCGGCTTTGATACTAAAAGCTCGAAACGTGCGTAACAGCCAAAGACGGCCTCTCACACCACCTTCCCCACAAGACCTATTGTAAGCACGTACCCTGGAGGTCGACGCTCCCGGCAAAAAAGAGTTACGATTGATTTGGAAGAGCAACACAAGACCAGCACCTTTGACTAATCGCACGGAACCCGAGGGTAGATTTCAGTACCTTAGAGTGACTGCTCTGTGCTTGCTATTCTGTCGCCAAGACCTCCCTTTTGAAACCAAGATACCCCCGAAAAGGGGTAAGATTGCTAGCCTGGCACATACCCAAGCAGGACAGCCAAACCTAGGCACCATCCATGTGCCCAGCGAATTGATCAAGCTGAATTTCAGTGCACGTTCACAGTGCACTGCAGCCCTAATGTGCCTCAACTTTTGCGATATGCGAGATATACTGTCGCATCTTCATTTCCTCGTCCACCATCTCGTAAAATGGCTTTTGCGCTCAAGCTGCGCATACTCCATCCGGATATCAACGGACGCATCGGGCAGCTCTCTTTTCGCATATCGAGTCGGACATTCGGATGGACAGTCACGCCGAGTCCGCACTGCATAGAGTTCTAGCAAGACATGGTATGGTATCTTCCGGATGATCATACCATGCCAACCATACCGCAATCTTGGGATTTTGCTCGACGTATTCTGAAACATAACTGCCATGCCGCTGCTACTCTACAATGATATGAAACACAGAGCGCCCTTCAGCGGCCAGAACATCAGTAGCACCAAGACCATCTCGAAAGCAAGTCAAGCCTCGCCGCGATGAGTGACCGAGCGGAATATATCGAGCTCAAAGGCTCGCGCAAAGAAAACGGGCATGTTGACGACAAGAAAGCCGAGGCCAGTGTCATGGTGCGAGACTGGAGTCTAGAGGAGGAGAATAGAATCAAGAGAAAAGTCGACCTCAGAATGTATCCAATGCTGTAAGTGCAGATCGCCACAAGACAGGATATGGACTCCAGTTGCGCTAACCGACGTGCTCTTGTCAGGGCCATTGTCTTCGGTCTTTCTCTTCTCGATCGCACCAACATTTCTTTCGCCTTTATTGCGGGCATGGGCAAGGACCTCAAACTCGTCGTTGGAGATCGGTACAATATTGCGTTGTTGGTGTTCTTCGCGCCTTACTTCATCTTCGAGCTCCCTTCGAACTACATCATTAGACGCATTGGTGCTAGGTGGTGGTTGAGCTTCTTGATTGTCGCCTGGGGTACAAGGTATGTCGGGCAAGCAATAGATGAGAGCGACAATACGCTAAGATCATGATTCAGTGTCCTGGGCATGGGCTTTGTACAGAAATGGGAGACATTGACAGGTCTCAGAGTTCTGCTTGGCTTGTTTGAGGCTGGCTTATTGCCTGGGTGAGTATCAACATTAGGGGCAGTGAGAACGCCGACTAACAGGACATTTGTAGAGCTATCTTCATTATTGGATGCTGGTATCGTCCCTACGAGATGGCGAAGCGAGTTGTGGGTTTCTTCATGCTGGCAGGTTTGTTCATGGCTTTTGGGCCCATCATGGCGTACGGTTTCACGCAGATCAAGGTCGGCAATGGCATGTACGCTCATGGATGGCGATGGTAAGAGCACTTGTTCAACCTGATTCTCATACCAAACTAAAGAATCTGCTTTAGGCTCTTCATTTGTGAAGGAATCATGACTATCGTTGCTGGCTTCATCGCTCCATTCTTCCTAATCGAGTTCCCCGAACGCGCCACATTCCTCAACGATCGCCAACGACATATAGCAGTCGAGAGGATTCGAATAGATCAACAAGGAACGAGAATTGTTCATCCTACCTGGAGGGAGACCTTCATCATGCTGATAGATTGGAAGATCATGCTATAGTAAGTTCTATGAGTCAATATCGACTGACATTTAACTGATAGAACTTCTCAGCTGCGTCCAGTACTTCATATGCGCTTCCAGCGTCTACAGTCTTGCATTCTTCGGTCCCATCATCTTACGGGAAGGCATGGGATTCTCTGTTGCAAAGTCTCAGCTTCTCCTCGCACCTCCCTCCATCTTCACGATTTTTGCGGGCGTCCTTGCTGCATGGTTCAGTGATAAGGTCAAGCTTCGCTGGCCAGTGATGGTATTTCAGGCTGCTGTAGGGATCGTCGGACTGGTCATCATGCGCTATGCGACTCCTCATGGCTGGAGGTACTTCGGCCTCTTTATTGCGACTTATGGGACTCAGTCCAATATTCCCTTTACCTTGAGCTACGTACAGAATCAGACTGGCAGGTACGAGAAGAAAGGAATCTCTGCTGCTGCGGTCGTTAGTGCTGGGGCCATTGGGGGCATCTGCGGTAAGGTGGAGCACTTTTATGAACCGGTGACACTGCTGACATTGTGCACAGGAAGCACTATCTTCAGACATGAGGACGCGCCAAACTACACGCAAGGTATCTGGGCGACCATTGGGATGCTGTTTGTCTACATCTTCGTCACCAGCTTTCTATCCTGGTTCTTCACCGGTCAGAATTGGCGAGCTGATCAAGGGATTGTCGAAAAACTGGAGAAGGTGAAGGGATTCAGATATGCACCTTGATGAGATCTAGCAGGAACTAGATCGACGGGATGATGTGCGTTCACGTTCACGAGAGCCTGGGCGGAGTGGAAGCATGGTATGATGTGGGCACTTTTGGAACCGAGTGATAAATGTAACACCACCTGGAGGCACCAATGCGGTATAACAATTGTAATTGTAAGCGTTCTTGACAGTTGTATGCAATAGATGCGATTGCCTTGACAAGGCCCTTGTGCCTTCCTCATGCGTTGTCGATGTAACGTCACTCGTTGCACTTAGCAGCGACACCCAGCTGTGAATTTCATCGACCACACTATGGGGCAAATACCAGAGAACGACCCGCACTGGATATCACTCTGGACCTGGGAGCTGACATCTGCTCTGTTCAGCGCACTCTGCGTCGGCGTTCTGATTGCCATCCTGTCCGCCATAGACGGCAAGCCATACGAGACGTGGAATTTCGCAAAGACAGATATCACGCCAAATGCTCTCATCGCTATTTTTGCCACTCTACAGAAAGCTGCTCTCACAGTAGTCGTCGCATCCTGCATTAGCCAACTCAAATGGCCTTACTTCAAGCGGAAAGCAAGACCTTTAGCTCATCTGCAGACGTTCGATGACGCGAGCCGCGGTCCACTGGGTTGCGTCAGCCTGATCTGGATTGGCAGAAGAGAGTCGAAATGGGTGATACTTGGCGCTGTGCTCACGCTCCTTACGATGGCGATGGGTCCTTTCGCTCAGCAGACGCTCACGCCTTACTCGAAGCTTGTGAAGGCGCAAGAGGAGAAAGCGTGGATTGGTCGGACTCTCGCATTCCACAAGTTCCTTGAGAACGGTGGTGAATTGGCCTGACTTTGCTGTCAGATCGCCGCTGATCGATCCAAATGAGCAGAAATGACTATCCAACATCTATACGCTGCGATCAATCAAGCCATCTTGTCCCAGCCTGTTGAACCATATTACATATGTCCATCTAGTTCGTGCGGAATGCATGAATTTGACGACTTGGAAGCACCACACTATTACTGTCCTGCTAGCACCTGTGAGTGGCCACCGCTTGACAGCCTTGGGATCTATGCCGACTGCGAGGACGTATCGTCGAGCGTGAGAGTCGACTGTGAGTCAACCAAGAGCAAAGTTACTGAAGCCTCGCATGAGTACTGCAACTCCACCTCGCCAAATGGAGAGCTTTTCGCAGCTGGTTTCGAAAAGACAGCATTGAAGGTACATACCCATAGTCTCCTTGACCTGCATGTCCGAGACCTTGATGCCAATCGGTATCACGTTATCGATTCTCAAGGCACATTTCAGCACATCAGAACCTTCCGACTCAACAACCAGTACCCAATAGAAAGTGGAGTTCCAAGACCGGAAATTCATCAATGCTCACTAAGTGTTGCGTCGCTGAGATTTCCCGGCTCGGGATGGCTTGCCAAATCACTAAATGACACATTCAAGAGGACGATTCTCTCTGTCGACACCGAGGCTTGCGACTGTCGAGCGAAATACAGGCCAGAAATCTTTGCCACACAGTACACCTGTCCAGTTTGCAGTATCGGCCACGGAGAAGTTACGTACAGTGTTGACGTGCTTGCCTTGAAGAGTCTGAGAGAGCTTGTTGAAAAGGTCTTGGTTGTTGACCAATTTGGAAGCGATTCTGAGCATCCGTGGATCAATCAAACTGTGGCGGAGTCTCCTTTCAACTTGGCACTCTACAATGCAAATGGCGGCAACCTCGCACAGACCGTGCAAAGCATCGCTGTTAGTCTGACCAATGCTCTTCGACAAGACTCACCTAGAACAAATGTCCGAGGAAATGTGTACTTTCCCGTTACTCATATGCATGTCAATTGGCCCTGGTTCATCTATCCTGCTGGACTTACTATCGTCGTCGCTGCAACAATGGTGGTCTTCATCCTCAACACGGATCCGGATGCAAGTCCTGTGTGGAAGGAATCGAGTCTCGCATTAGTCTTTCATGGCATCGACAGTGACCAGATAGCTGGAAGCATAGACACCATGCAGGGTATGGAGAGGCAAGCCAACGAGATCTCAGTACAGCTTGTGAAGGACGATGAGATCGGCACTTGGTCACTAGAAAGGAGGTAGGATCATCGTGCAATTTCAGAAGTGTGTTGATTCAAATTTGTCCTCTATCCAGAATTAAAGGTTAAACAGAAAGTTATTTCATTCTTCAAGGATCGTGAGTGAGTGTTATCCGGTCACTAGCTTCCTGTGAAGCAGTTGTCATTCATAGACAAATCGTCTAAGAGCCGTAGCCCTCTGGTCTTGTAGGCGCGCTGCTGGATGGCTCAGCACCCCAGCCTTGGCTAGAGCTTGGAGATCCGTATCCCGCTGGACCTTCTCGCGATGCAGCGCTGCTGGATGGTTTTGGTGAATCCCAGCCTTGGCTAGAGCTTGGGGACTCGTAGCCAGTCGGTTCCGCTGGTGACTCCCAAGAAGAGCTCGAGCTTGGTGCTCCGTAGCCAGTTGGCTTGACTGGTGCTTCCGAAGAGGAGCTCGAGCTTGGCCAGCCATAGCCGGTCGGCTTCGATGGAGACTCTGAGCTGCTTGGTGTGGCAGAGGTCTCCCACGTCTTGCTAGTGGAAGATGGAGGGCCATAGCCAGGAGCAGTTGGGTGCGACCAAGATTGCGAGGAAGTCTGCTCGGGGCTCTTCTCAGTGCTCGAAGAGGAAGGCGCCCAGCTTGACTCAGTTGGCTTGGATGGGTGGCTCCATGTCTCTGACCAAGTCTTTGGTGGCTGCTCTGGGCTCCATTGACTGCTTGAAGGTGGGCCCCAAGGATGAGATTGGGATGGACCCCAGCCGTGGCCTCCCCACGTGCTCGAACAGGATGCAGATACGGTGATCGTCGTTGCTGGTCCGGTGACTGTGGAGATGATTGTAGTCTGCTTGTAAGCTGTCGCGGTAGCTGTAGCTGTTGTCGTTTCGTCGACTTCCTTGGTTATCGTGGATTGCGCAGCGGTTTTGGTGATGATCCGTGTGATTGGGACGCTCTGGGTCTGAGTTTCTTCCTTGGTAATAGTTGAAGGCGCTGCTGTCCTAGTGACGAACTCGGTAATTGGCTTGGTGAGGGTAAGCGTTTCTTCTTGAGTGTAGGTGCTTGGCGCGGCGGTCCTCGTGACGATGACAGTCTGTGGCGGGCCTGCAGGGATAGTTGAGTAGATTGTGATGGGCTGAGTGTAAGTTTCCTTCTCAATTGAGGTGATGGTGCCTAGTGAAGTGAATTGTCAGTTTCGTGCCGAATACATGAGCAGACCTGCACCCAAAGAAGCGCTGAATAGCGCTGTGCAGTCAGGAAGCGGCTTGCACAGGTATTCTCGCAGCCGAAGAAATCTGATTTACTTACTTGGAGCAAGAGTCTTAGTCGTAGTTTCGTAGACAGGCTTGGTGTAAGTCTCCACGCAAGTAGAGGTAACGGTGCCTAATAAGTGGTAGCAAGTCAGCAATGAGTCAACTCCGAGGATGAATAGAGCCAAAGATCATTTGGACAGCCATGTAACTCGTGCGTTCACCAGCGCATTGATTTCGAAGCTTTGAAGGACTGTGGGAAGCACTTACTCGGAGCCAGAGTCTTAGTAGTTGTCGTTGTGATTGGAACTGTCTTTGTTTCCACTGATGACAAGGTTAGTAAGTGCATACTGGGGAAGAATTACGATTTGATGCTTACTCTCGGTCGAAGTGATAGTTGAAGGTGCCAGAGTCTGCGTAATCGTGGTATAAGCCGGCTTCGTGACGACCTGGTAAGTCGTTGACGTTGTAGTGATAGCAGGCAGCGTGCTCGTCTGGACACTGGTAATAGTGCTTGGGGCAACAACAGATCTACGCTGGTCAGATTGTCGTTTGAATTCTGGACAGTAGAATAGCCTTACGTTGTTGTGGAAGTAAAATCAGAGGTTATGGTTTGATACTTCGTGATTGTTGAGGCACCAAGCGTAGAAGTGCTGGTGATGGTGGTGCCTGAATGTGAAATATTAGCGATCAAGTTCGAACATTGGTGTTGCATTTCAATCGACTTGTCTTACCCGGCAAGGTTTGAGTAGCAGTCTCGATGATAACCTCCTTGGTCGTAGAGACAGACGTGACTGTTGTACCTGGCAAGGTCTTTGTTTGAACGATCGTCTGAGGTGGTCCAGCTGGGATTGTGGAATAGTGCGTTACTGTTGCGCCAGGTGCGGTAACCGTGGAAATGATGGTTTGTGGAGGACCAGCTGGGATTGTTGAGTACTTGGTGACCGTCGTTCCAGGTGCCGTTACGACCTGAGTCTCTTCGACTGTCTTCGTGTTCTGTACAGTCGCAGTTGCTGTGGACGTCTCCTCGACTGTTTCGATGCTTGTTGGGCCACTGACAGTCTTGTATTCGATCTTGGAAACCGTGGTCGTCATGATCTGTGGCGGCACAACTGGGCAGGAGCTTGGCTTGCCCCATTGCGTAACTGTGACTGGAGGCTGTTCCGGACCCACTGGAGTTCCTGGAATAGTCTTAATGACCGTGGTCGTCTCCGTGGTCGGCTTCGCTGGCTGAGTGTAGCTTGAGGTCACAGTCACTGTTGCGACAGAGCAAGTACTCTGCGACCAGGATTGAGACCATGATCCGCTGTGGGGTGGCATTGGATGAGTTGGACCGACGGTAGGAGTGCTGCTGGCTGACGAAGATGGCCCCCAGGAAGAGCTGCCTCCATAATGAGGCGGTCCATTGGGGTGAGTAGCCCAAGCAGTCGAGCTGCTTGAGCTGGTCGATGAAGATGGTCCCCAGGAAGAGCTGCCTCCATAGTGAGGCGGTCCGTTGGGATGAGTAGCCCAAACAGTGGAGCTACTTGCGCTGCTCGAGCTAGTCGACGAAGACGAACCCCAGGAAGAGCTTTCGCCTCCGTAACCAGGTGGTCCATAAGGACGGGTAGCCCAAGCAGTAGAGCTGCTCACGCTGCTCGAGCTAGACGATGAAGGGCCCCATGAAGAACTGTCGCCGCCATACCCAGGAGGTTTTCCGCCTGGGTGAGTTGGTCCAGCAGCAGTGCTTGAGCTTGGCCAAGCCGTAGACGACTCGTCGCTTGGCTTGCCATATCCTGGAGGTGGTGATGGAACTGAGGTGCTATCACCTGACCAGGACGACTCAGAGCCGCCATAAGCAGGAGGGGCATAAGCACGCTTGTGAGGCGTTGCGACTGCTGCCGAAGCACATAGCGCCCCGACAAGCAAGTGAAGCTTAGCCATTGTAAGAACTTCAAGCAGTATAGCGAAAGAATGAACAAGCGAAAGAATGATGCACCAGGGAGGGAAGGAAAGCGAAAGAGATATAGGGACCCGTCGAGGTACAGCCTATAGAAAATGGTAAACAAGAGCAGGTGAGGAGGTTGCTCTGCTTATTGTACTATGACCTCCTCACGCGAAATCGCACACTTGTCTGCGCACGGCAGTCCGGCATGTTGCTCAGCAGGTTGGCGATGAGGCAACCAGTAGTGGAGACTGCATTTGGGAGCAACCTACTGTCCATGTCCCGAAGGGATTCTCGTATTTCAGGTGGAGTCAAGGACCGCGCGAGCCAAGAATAACCGTGATTTTCATAGCAGTGTCGGAGGTGGGTCCAAGCGAGAGAGCATATGGAGAGCTTACACCTATAGCGTAACATCAGCCTTCTGCCGGTAGCGAAAGTCTATTCGTATGTATATTGTTGCCAGTCAGCATCCATGTTTGCAAAGCAGGCTGAGTAGGCATACCACAACACATAACAAATCAATTTCAACACGTTGCGGCACGTGTGCGCTGAGCTGTTCTTGCTGCCAAAGTGTGGAGAGCATACAACAATATGCAGTGTTCCAAAAGCTCTTCTCGCTGTGCATGTACATCACACAACCATGAGGGTGATGTTCCTGGTTGAAGGTATAGCTGACCTGCCATTGCATCTTGTGTGACGGCATCGTGAAGGACGCGTTGGATTAGACACGCCGCCGGTGTTTTAGATGCCTCGAGAGGACATATTGGAGGAGGGAATCAAGCAGCGAAGTTCCTTTGGCTTTCGACGACACGAGTTCTCCGAGCGATCAGCGTAGGATCTGTTCCTCGGAGGCAGAAACCCGGAACACAGTTCTCAAAACTTGCGCGATGGCATCATAGCAGATGCAGCAAGGCACAGCACGTGTTCGCGATCAGGTACCATGAATCTCTGCGGTGACCTTTCCCACTACACATGGTTGCTCTAGCAGCATGCACTCCTCACGCTGTGGTACCATACAGCCGTACTCATCAGTACTCAAGGATCTCGGTCTTATCGATCGTGCGGAGTTCGCAACAGAAGTCGTAGCAGTGTAGTGAAATGTTCGTAGCCGTGTGAGAAGGATGCACTTGAATACTTCCTTGGTCCCATCAAAATGTTCAGGAGAAGGCACGTCAGGGCAAGCATCGCCGATCGCTATGAGGTGAGGTCAAGCTTTGCGCGAAGTCTTGGCATCCAAGTATAGCGATGGTTCGGAGTCGAAACTCTGGACCTCAATGCACTCCTTCTCAACACTCCTTCTCGTGTTGCTTTCATGCCGGACGTGTCAACAGACGCGTACAATATCGCATCGGAGTATAGCCAACAATCAACAATAATTCAAATTTCGCAGTCTCCGCTCGCCATTGAACCAAGGCAAATCCAAGAATGATTTCAGAGTAATGAATACCAGAGCGAGCATGTTGGGGCAATGTCAGCATCCTATCATCTGTGGCATTCGTTTGCGATGAGAAATCTCGTGTGATGAATAACCAACTTAGCCTTGTTTCACGATACGAATCTTACCCTACAGATCTCACGCCTGCATAGCGACCGAGCGAGGTTACTGCACATATTTCTGCGCCAACACCAAGGCTATTCCGGCGGATCAAGATTGGACGAACCTGAGGGAAAAGGCTCTACCATGTATCACCTGGGCTTTACTGCTAGAAGCACCGGCATCTCCATCGATCTATTGCGGCAATTTGTTCACTCATGGAGTTCGCTCACGGAGCTTGACTACCTGATCTGGTCAACTCTTCCAGTATGCAGCCTTCAAACCGTGCACACGATCCTAAGACAGCTTATCTCCGCCTTCCTTCAAAGTGTTCTTCTCACAAATGCAATCAGGGTTCGGAGATGTTGCACATCTGGCGACTTGGTTAACCTCGACAATGCTAACGAAAAAGTAATTGTTTGCGCTTCTGATATTTATGCCAAGTATGAGTAAATGCGATTGAGATTGGCATGATGCGTATCGAGGTAAGTAGCTTCTAATATTGAATGTTTCCTCACCTAAACCACCTCTGCTGACCTACCGCTTTAGTCGGCCTACATTTCACGCTCATTGGCATACTGCTGGAATTCCGTCGGCGATCTGCAGGCGAAGGCCTGAACCACGACAACCCACTCACGCAATTGAGCAGTGCGGTCTTCCGCAGATCGATCTCTTTCGACGAGCCTTCCAGATGCAAGTAGGCTGTTCGCAGCAGCGAGCATTCTCTCATAGCAGGCTTCGATCTTCGCCCAATCCTCATCCATGTCCTCGACACTATCACGCAAGTCGTCAAGGATTTCAGTTACCCGCCTGAAACATCCATTTGCAAGGGCGACGTCGAGGTTCTCAATCCTTTTCAGGACTGCTGCAAAGTTCATTAGTGTTGACAGCGGCTCGACTTCGTAAATGCATTTGAGCAGAGTTCTCTCGTACGTAGGGAGCATATCCTCGATGCCGCTGGCATGTATCGTGGGGATGTTTATGAAGAACTTCGCTCCAATATCAAGATACGCTTGCCAACATAGATCGAGTCTCGCTCGAATCTCGTTGATTTGGCGCTGGACATTGCTGCGAGCAGCCTCGATCAGTCCTCGACTAGCGTTGATGATGTCCTTCCATTTCTTCTCTTTGCCATAATCACCTCTACCGCTCTTCTCGTACCGGACCCATAAAGCCTCGTGTGCGGTCTTGATCTGGGTCTTCTGTCGTTTGCTTGCGCCTGGAAGAAAGTCAATGTCTGCGAGCGAGATGACGATGTCTTGCTCCGGAGGCAACATGTCGAGTGCTTAGCCGCCTTGTAAGCCTACCGTTTCTCTTCGAGAAAATCGAAATGTCATATGTGCTTCGCAGCACATTCACAAGTACATGCTGCCAACTAGGTAGACGTCAACGAGCCCTTTTCACTGCCATGAGACAAAGCCGCGATTCTTTGTGAACAAACATCGAACAATGCATTGATATTCTTATGTCGTTATCTCATCAAGCCAAGTAATCAACACACGGCCATTGGTGGTCCCTCCTCACGCAGCTCTCACTCACGTTCGGGTTCTCTTACTCCGACTTCTCTTATTCGAATCTCGTATCTGGTTTTCGTCATGGCTGTAGGGGTATCTTCGTAGAGTGAACATAGGCGTTTGCAGGTCTTGCTTAACGGAAGCAACTCAGGCCACCGCAGGAGAATCGGAATGGATTTCTGTGCACGCCATGCTTGTCGACACGGACACCTCCACCTCCGTGCTTTCCTCCCCAGTTCTAAAAATGTTATGTCAATCGAGTCTCGACCATGATAAACATGCGCTTCATTACCTTAGTCCACATCAAAGGCATGTTTCGTATGAAGCTCTCGCGACTTTAACTTTCTCAGGTGTTATTCTTGGTGTGCTTGTTGGTCGGTCTGTAGTGTGGCCGCGGAGTGTCTGCTTTGCTCAGGTATTTGTATGTCGAAGTAAAGGTGATCGTTGCTTGTTCTACAAACATTCAGCCACAATGAAACACGCCTACCTCATCAGCCAAGGCAAGCGAAACCTGCTTTCAGCCTTGGCACATGCAAACCGTTGGTGAAGCTGCGATCGCGCTGCACAAATCGAGAAGGCGTTCTCATGATGCAATGTTTGTGGCGCTTGCTATCTGTGGCTGTGCAGCTATCGTCTTGGTCCTGCTGTTCACGATTGCATCTCTGCCACGATGCTACATCGTACATCCATGAAAATCACAGACGCTCACTCTATTCTACACCTCGCTCTATAGCCTGCTGATGCCGACACTTCATCAGTGACCAACACTGTGATACAGGAAGCATTTGTCCGCAGACTTGGTCATTGATCGCTCTCAGCTCGTGGACACAATTGGAGACGAACGTTGTACGCTATTTCAGGTCTTGGGATTTCAGAGGTGCTTGTTGTACTTACAAGTATCGTTTGCTCGGGACTCTTCTGGTGTATCAAGTAGCAAGTCGTCACGGGTGTCGCGACAGACGTGATGTCTAAAAAAGACCATTCTGTCCTGACCTGACAAAGCCGATAACCTAGAGGCATAGCTGTAGCTGGAATATTGGAGTGGTCAAAGTCACTCTGCTGCGTGAGAGCGCCTTAGATACACGCTCGTGCGCAGCTGCATCGAAGGATTTGCTGAGATTGGTCATGCCTGTGACGGCAGTACTGTGTCCATGTTGACCTCGGAAACCCGCGACAAACGCGAAAGACCTTCTCGGTCGAATAGGTCGTCTTCGGTACGCGAGGTCTCCTGTGCATCGCCTGATCACCATAGGCAAACCTCTCGCAAGACTTGCTCAGATCGTCGAGGACAAAGCCATTGCAGTAAACGCCTCCACTATCTCAATGGATGGGCATCATCAGTCTCGCTTGAGCGCATCAACTCTTTGCAAGACTGTTTATTCTTTGTCAGAATCACAATGGCGTAGGAACAATGCAGCTGCTATTGCTTCATCATCAGGAGCCGAGGTGAGGAGGATGAACAGTTCGTTTCCCATGCCTTGAATAGGCATGCGAAGACATCGTTGGGCTCTGTAAGCCATGAAAGTGAAAGAACGTGGCGTCAAGGAATATGCACGTCTTGGTCTCGTTCGCGCCCAGTGAAAAGAGCGGTATATGCCCAACGGAGTGCGGTCCGGTGCGCTGATCGACAGCTCGAGAGTTTCTCGGTAAGGCATGTCAGCGATTGAGGATGCTAGCCTTTCTATGCCTCGATCGAAGGTTGATGAGCGGTCGAAGATGGCCAGGCTGTTTTGTAACTTCTATGCCGAACCCAACAGTATTGAAATGAGCAAGGACCAAGTTGATATCCCGAGCATGTCCGGCACTTGACAGATAGGCTCAGCACGTTATAGTTGGGCTGCCCGATAGACATGCAGTCCCTCCTTGTCACTTTCCCGTTGTCGTGAAACTTTGGCAGTCGACTTTACGAGACACAAACGATGACTGAGCGGTGTCTTCTCTAGTCCAAATTATTGAACACCTCTTTCTGATGTACCTGGACTCTATGTGGTGGATTAATGCTTGATAAAGGATTGTCAAGACCAGAGTGCCGAAGTGGAACGATCGATATCGTTGTGCATGTTGAGCATCGCTATGAACTTTCCCTTCCACATTTGAAAGTACTCATTGAGCAGATCCCGACCAGGTCCAGCGTTATGGATAAATTGGAAGCTTTTTCGGCATGTTCGAGTGACAGCTCTCGACGCGGATGGCGTTTTGTCGATCTTTCTAACGTCAGTATACAGCTGACAATCTTGGACGGTCGGGCAGCAAGAAGCCCAAAGGGTCGCTCCTTGCATCAATTTCAGAAGAGCTTGGACGTGTTCACTTAGCTTATTTGGGACGATGGCCACTGCCAATATCAGAGGGCTGCCGGTCAAGTATGTGTCCTCCTATGTCAGAACTCTACCTTGTGAGGTTTGCATACGTCGTAAGATACGACGTGAATCTCTGCCGCAAGCAGAGACAAATACCTGCCACTCGCATGAAGCTGCAGTGGTGAACGTTCAGCATGGCATCTTCATCACAGCACGCATTTTTGTGAATTGTCGTTCTGGGCACAATGCATTTGGCCAAAGTGTGATTCTCGGATAGAATCTGTCCGAGTTTCTGGTTCATGAGTGCCTGAGCCAGATTGGCCTTGCGCCTTAGCACATATTGGGCAGTGACCCTAGAAGACATGCGAACGGACTTTGAAAGCTGAAGGCTGGAGAGTCCGGTGACAGTGCGGTCTTGCCCTTCCTTTCTCAAGACCGTTTCCACGGCCATTCTCACCCTACTCGTGCTCTCGGTGCGCTCTTCTAAGACTTGAAGCCAGTCAGTCGTTGCACCAATTCAAGACAGACTGTCGCGCAAGGCCACTCGGGCGCCTGTCGAAATGGAGAAGACCGGACGAGAATCAATGGTGACGCGACGGCGGCCAGAACTGTGTGTTTCCATATTTCCGAATCCCGTATTCCGTGAGAACTTCTCTGCATTTGGCTGCCACAGCCAGTACCAGGTGCCGTAGCAGATTGCTGCGTGTCCTGCGAAGAAAGCAGCCGACATTGTTGCTGTCGTTGGTAAAAGGAGAGGTGAGAATGGTGCCTAAGGTCAACAAGGCTTCCTTGACTTCCCGCTTGCTCTGGAGAGCGCCATATGCAATGCATCTGCAAAAGACTGCGGAAGCCACGCACTCTAATTTAGCAACAAATGGCAGCCGTCCACGACAGCTAGAGCGTTCGAGAAAGTGCATGCTATACCTCGCGAGGCGAGATGAGTTGGAGCCGGCCACTGTTCTGCCAGATATGTTTTGAAGGTCCACCGAAGTTCTGGATCGAGAGCTTCGGCGGGCTTGTTGAGAATATTCTTGCATCTATGTTGCATGTGCTAACGGTGCTGAAGCCGCCGGTGAGACTGCAAGCGGGCACCAGTGGTCTTGAATATTTCCATGTTCGACATGCTACCTCGCCAGAGAAGTGTAGGCCACAGTGGCTGTCACTACTGTTTCGCAGCAGGAGTTTTGTCGGTGAGAAAAGCGTCGCGATCTCGAATGCAAGGTTGCCCGGTCAGGCTTTGCGGATCTTGCTCCTGCCAACAGTCGTCAGCCCGATATTGATCTGAAGTCTGCCCCTTCCGCAGACGACATTGCGGTACAATGCACGCTATCACAGGGAGTGCTCGCTGGGCATGAAGCCTGTCAGCCAGCGCGTGAGCGCATCTAACAGGCCGGTGTTTGGGCGATGGCAGGCCGGGTTTGCTGTGGTGTGGCATCAAGGTTCATGGTTAGCTGCAGACATTGCGGCCCAACTCGAACCTCGCCAGCCAACGGCAGGTGTTGCCACTGCAGCCAGCGTCACCTCGCAGTCGCTTCACGGCCACAGCTGCCGTCATTCGCGCTGCACTCGTACAGCACGTGCCGGTCAGACGCCTGATGATGCGAGCGTGGGCGTGGGCGTGGGCGTGGGCGGACGAGGTGTGAAGACGCTGGGCGAGTCTGGCGGCGAGAAGACTGCGCAAGAGGAGAAGCGAGCCTGCGACAGCGACAACACACTATCCAGCGGACCGGCGGCCTCGGCTGGCCAGGATCGAATCGAGCGATACATGTTCATCAGCCACACAGGCGGCTGCTGTGGACGAGGGACTCTGCTTGTGTTGTCGACCGGTGGAGCCTATCAACGAGCGGAGCACACAGAGCCTTTTCACAAAACCCGCCTGCGCTTTTGGAGTTGGGCACCAGTCCGTCGCACACCCACGCGCCCCTCGCGGCTCTATCCTCTGCCCTCCCGCACTCATCAGCAGCGCCTTTTGTTTCTTTGCATATCACTCTGTGACGCCGCTGTTTCCTCTTCCCTTTTGCAACTGTTCCAGCAACGGATCGACGAACGCTGCCCGTGTTTGAGTTGCGTTCCTTCCCAATTAAGCTGAACTCAAGACCAGGATTGCTGGCCTACTCCCACGGATAGACTCCAGGCTCTGCGACTCTTTGGCGTTTGTTATTTTACCGCTACGCCCATCTCATCCTCAGGACTGCAGCAGACCCAATCTCGGCCAGCCAGCCATCCAGGAGCTGCTAGCAGTGCCGTCTGCTTTTCTTGCCTGCGTATACCTATACCATCGCGCGGTCCATTTCGTGGCAGGACTTCCGTCCATTATTCTGTGCGTGCCCCTCAGGAAAAGGCCGTCGGCGTGCCCATCATGCCTCAAGAAATAGCGCGCCAGTGGTTCGTTCCCGGTGAAGGCATCGACCGTCATGTCATTTCTGCGGACATTCAGAGATATCTGGGCAACGATGCGACCGTCCGGCCAGGCGTCGGAACTGGAGAGAACCAGGTCAGCAGCCCGTCTGCGTTCCAAGGCCGTCGAGTGTGTGCTTACTGTTCATCAGGGTGTTCAAGGATACTGGATAAAAGCATATAGAAATCTCACTAGTGTGAGTTTGCTGTCTAGAAACACTCGCGCAACCAGAGTGGGTGCTAATGTAATACACAGGCTATGATTGCAGACTTGCGAGCAGACTCTGCACGATGGCGACAAGAACAGCGCCAGACTGGTACACGAGGTAGCAACAGCCCATGCTACGATACGTTGGGGAAAACAGCACCTGACTCTTCAATAGAACCATACGTTGGCTCGTCGACGTACCACGCATCCAGCGCAGGAAGAATATCGCACAACCGCCGTGAAGGAGATTCGCCATCCGTGGATGGACCATATGGGTTGCCTACATCGTCAAGGGACAGATTACCGGTTGATAGGATGCAAATTGATCCACCGCAACCCAGCAGAGGATACCCATCGGACAGCCGTGGTGCCGCATACCCACCGGAAAGCAGAACATTTCCTTCTGATAGCAGAGGATATGCACCGGATGGTAGGTCATACCAACAGGATACACAAATGTCAGGCTTTGGAGGACGTCCACCAGTATCAGCCTCGTATGGACAGGAACCCAGGTATGCTCCAAGCTACCCTCAATCCAATGATGGTGCACCTCCCGGTTATGTGAGGCAAGGAAACTACTTCGTCCCAGTCTCGTCTTCATATGACCCAGCACCGTCTATTCCTAGTAGATCGGACCAATATGGTGGTCCTGGATTTGGACAGCCTCAGCAAGGACGTGAGCCACCACGAGACTCCAGAGGATATCCACAACAGGAGTATGCGGATCCCAGATATGCCTACCCTAGTCCGGCGGCCACTGTCTCTTCTGTATCGGCTCGTGATCGGGATCCTATTGCAAGTCCCCAACAACCAAGGTTCGCCTATTCATGGACGCCCTAATGTTCTGCTCTTGCTGACTTCTATAGCCCTTATGGCTCTATCCCCGCACAACAATACGACCAGTATGGCGGCCGACGTAAGTTTCAATAAATGCAGCATCAAGCGATCACACAACTGATCGCTCCGCCAGCTGCTCCAAGTAATCCCGGGCCACCAAGCTCCTCGTCCAGAGCGAATCGCGCCAGCGTCTTTGGAGGTCTTTCCGGGTCCTCAAGTAGTGACCGTCGCTCCAGGAGATAAGAGGCTGGGTTCTTCCGATACTTAAATATTTCCCACCTTGAACGGAGTTCAATCCCCACCACGGATCACCATACTCGGCCGTTGTTTGGATATCACCCTGTTGAAACATCGCAGATGGCTTGAGTTTGGCATGCTGGACATCATTTGTGACGCGCTTTCTCCTATATCCTTAGCGTCACCATTGCTGCAAACAAACCATGTCGGCACTCGCCAGTGTTTACTTCGACCGCGTACACTGAAAGCTCGGCATGTCTCATCTCTGCGCTCGACTTGTTACAACAGCAACCAGGGTCACGTTACACTGGATATCATACGGATTGGAAATGCTAGAGGACAGGGCATTCTTTGAACGATGCTTGGTCTACGCTCAAAATACCATGATTCACCTTTGGGAGTAATCCCGTAAAACCTTCTTGTCAGCTTGGGTCGCATTGTTGGTGGCGTTCTTTGACAGCATCTGCGCGGAGGCGCTTTGAAAAACTGGATAGCGATTGGTGTTGGGTGACGATTGCAATGAGCTGGCGAGGCATACACTCATGAAGGTGATCATACGAGCTTAATGACGACCAAACGGAAGGCCATTACTACTTCTCATCTTTTCCGATGTTGTCTGTGATTCGATAGTAACTTCATCCTTGCAAACCTCTTCTCCTTGCGTTGTGATGGCCCATCGAGAGTCACCTCCTGCCTGCATTCCATGCCCCTAACCCTGAGCGCCGCACAAACTTGACTGCCACTCGATCTCCAACGTGTCTTTCCATGCGACGGCATATTCTGACCAAAGCACCGGCCTCGTACATGTACATGAGCATTACATGCGCGGCTAGCCGTGCTGCAAGCCTCGCGGGCTAATGCACTGGGGCGAATACATGATCTCCAGCACATTTATGCAGTCTTCGCCAGCCTGCTCCGCACGCCACGTACTCACTGCCGTACGGCCAGTCTTTGCCTGCTCAGAGTACCAAAGGATCTCCACGTCGTCGAACCAGGTGTTGCAAGTCTTTCAAGGTGATCAAACAATCAAGGATTGTCCATTGCAGTAGAACCTATCATTGCTGCCGTGCCCTTGATCGCTTCAACATCCTCGTCGCTAAATGTTATGCCGAAGTACATACACAGCGCCTCTAGCCTGTCTGTTTCTGACTTCAGTGGAAACTCTACCACTTTCTTGCCATTCCTCCGCCATTTGAGCACGTCGTGGTTCAGCGTGATTGCTCCGTCGATCTCGCCGGTCATGTTGGCCTCGAGTGGCGATCCTGGTCCTCTGGTGCTGTTCTTCTCATTCGTCGTTGTAAATCTCACTGCTACCACCTTGTGAGTGAAAAATGCCTGACGGTCCAGCCATGGTTCGAAGTTCATGCTTTCGATATCCTCTGGGATGAATTCAAGGTCAGGAAAACAATAACATGTGACCCAGTCGCTGTATTCGTCAAATCTGTGTTGATAGATCCAGACCTTCTGTGTTCGGTTTACGTTCTGTCGTATTGGTTCATAAAGTAGTCGATATTGCGCCGGCTCAATTTGTGTCTGAATCTCTCCATGGAGGAGAGGCACTGGTCGTGAAGGTCCACTGCCACCGTAGCCTCCATCGCATAACCATTTTGTTCCAGCAATGGTCACAAGGTTTACGACGTGTGTCCAGCCTCCGAATCCTCCCTTGGCGGATTTGTATATCCTGGAACCGCACATGTACGCATCGAAGCCTAAACTGAGAAGTACTAGGTGGAAAAAGAAGTTTGCTTCCATACAATATCTGCCAAGGTGTCAGCTAGTCGTGTCTCAAGAATGGCACGCATGGCTCGCGAGCATACCCTCCTCGTCCATGTGATCGAACAATCTTCTTGAACAAATGCTTTGGCTTGACATTGACAACCTTATGCCACGAGTAATGCTGCACCAAATTTTCCCATGGTACTTTGACAAGTTGATGCTTCTGCAGCAAATGCAAGAAGTCAATCTTGTCGTCGTTCGAGATCCCTGTCACATCGTAAATTCGCTCGGAGTCGGGAAGGCAGATGCGATCAAAGTACACTTCCAACTCCTTCTTGCTGTATGTATGTCGGTCGGCCATCACGTCGAATCATAAGTCAAGCACATCAGAAGCAGAGGTCGAACATCATCAGAGGAAGTCGGCTCGGCCTTTGACTCAGAAAACCGCTGGTGCCATCGAAACCTTCGATCATCCGAGCCTTCTCGCTTGGGCGGGACTGTACCGCGGTCAATGTACGACTTTTGCTTCTTATAGTACCTTATCGCAGCGTATATCAGTAGCAGATCTGCCATGAACGCAAGTCCAAGACAGCCCAATGGTGTGCTTATCGTTCATGACATGTACTTCTCCCAAAGTGCTCAAGAGAAGAGCTGCAGCAGCAAGCTCTTGCACTAGCCTGTTCCTGTCCTGTATGCCACCAGCCGCGTCCGAAGATCAATGACGAGCATTGCAGTAAGCTGGGACGCGTTTCTTGGTTCGAACTGACAGAAACACTTCGCATTCTCAAACCCACGACAGAAAAGCGTCAGAACCCTACAGATTGACCGTCCACGCGATACGACACAATGGCATCGCGAAGCTTCGGCAGAGAGCTCTTCGCCAACCTCCCACCACCCTCCGAATGTCTCGCCATACTTGTTGGCTGCGCCGAAACCATCATGTTCGGTCTAGGAGGTCTCAATGACCAAGTAGCATGGGCGAAGAGCTTTGGTGTCCCAATTGACGCGCCGAAGGATAGTCAAGACCCGGCTGAGAACCAGAAGACCAAGAAGGCGCTTGTGCAAGCCATTGCTGCCAGGAACATTCAAAATGGAGCTCTCATCCTTACATTCGCCTGCTACACACGAGACAGAACAGCTTTGGGGATAGCAGTGGGATACGGGGTCATCACAACACTTGCGGATTATATCATTGTCAAGAACAGCGGTGTGCCCGATCTGGCTCCTGGACATGCGATTGGTATCATGAACTCGTTGCTTATAGGCGGTTCGCTGCTGTACTGGCGGCGCGATGACCCTTGGTGGTAAATCGGATAGAATTATACAGCTTTTGGCCCTCTCACGGAGACTCTGCGCCGACGAACAAGTGGGTATTTTCTTAGAACACCATGGATGGGGAAGGCTTGACATTAGGCAGCACTATGCGCGCTCCGCGCTCGATGTACGAAATCATACCATTGTCTGCGATGCAACGACCCCCACCCGATCCGTATGGCGGAGTATCGCATTGCGGCCTGTACTGAAGCGAGTTGCAAGTTTCGGAAAATTATCATTTGAGTGATGCTATTTTTGCAGTGCGCTCTTCCTGAATTGAGCGTTCTGCACGCCGCAAAACGAAGCGACTCGCTCAGACTATATACCAAAAACGGACGCAATTTAAGTCGTCTATACTTTCAGCTCCGCAACTTCCGCATTCTTCAGCGCATCGGCATAGCTCTCGAGCGCAGGCTTGACCTTCTGTTCGATGAGCTTGTCAACTAGCTCTGGGCATCGGCCGATAAACGTCTTTGGATCAAGGAGAGACTCAAGCTCTGGCAATACTGGTTCGAAGAAGGGAGTTGCCTTAATGCGCTCGACGAGGTCGTTTGGCTGGCCTTGTTGCTTCACAACAGCGCCTGCTTGGTGAGATAGCACACTACGACGTCAGTTGCGTGGCCTGAGTCTTGGAGCGGAGCGACTAATAAGCTTACCGAATTTCTTCGTGGACATCCTGTCTCGATCTGCCTTTGTCCACCATAGCCATAATCACGTTCTCAGTCGCCATAAAGGGCAATTCCTGGTCGATTCGCTGTTGAATCACAGCCTTGTTGACAACCAGGCCATTCGAGATGTTGTTGAGCTGATAGTGGTTAGCAAATGATCATCACGGGTGCGCCACCGAACTTACCAGGATCAGGCAGGCGTCGGCGCAGAGGAAGGATTCAGGGAGGGTGATCCGTCGGATAGCA
The DNA here is from genome assembly GCA_013365205.1 of Pseudocercospora cruenta. Lineage (NCBI taxonomy): Eukaryota > Fungi > Ascomycota > Dothideomycetes > Mycosphaerellales > Mycosphaerellaceae > Pseudocercospora > Pseudocercospora cruenta. The sequence goes on from JAASFE010001295.1 coordinate 103,442, forward strand.
GAGTCGTCAAGACTGCGCTCCAGCCACTGCTGGGCGTACGTTTGCTCGGTGTCTGCGCTGAAGTTGTGAAGCTTCCGACCTAATGAGCAGAGTCGTTCTGAGCGCATGGGGTTGCGCTTGTAGGCCATAGCACTTGAACCAATCTGATCGGCCTCGAAGGGCTCTTCGATCTCCTTGAACATGGCCAAGTGTCTGATATCGCCACCTATCCGTTCGCATGCGCACCCGAAAGAGCTCAAAGCATGAATGACATCGACATCGATAAGTCGGGAGTAAGTTTGACTGGTGGAGATCTCGGCTTCCTTGAAGTCTGCCTTCTTTGTCACCAGTTCATCGAGCTGGTCGACCAAGTCGTGGTTGCCTTTGAAGATAGCTAAGAAGCTAGCCTGTGTGCCGGTAGTGCCCTTGACACCTCTAAATGAAGTGAGGACTTCATCGCGCTGGCGTTCCAAGTTACGCAGATTTCGAAGGAGGTCGGTGATCCACAAGCTGGCGCGCTTGCCAACAGTTACGAGCTGCGCAGCCTGTCCGTGGGTGTAACCAAGACATGGAAGGTCCTTGTATTCCTTTGCGAAGACGGCGAGACGTTGAATGACGGTGGCCAGCTTTGGTAAGACAAGGTTGAGGGCGTCTCGTAGAAAGATCTTCATTCGTTAGTCAAGCGTCCTCGCAGCCTGATTTCAACGCAACTCACCAGATCAGCGTTGTCAGTCACGTAGCTATAGAGAGTTAGCGCCCAATCTGTGTATCTAGATCTTGCGGGCCTTACCAAGATGTGGCGCCCCAGTGGATGATTCCTGCTGCTGCTGGAGCTACTAGCCCGTATGTATGGACCTAGAGGGAAGGAGCGGAGGTTAGCAAATGACTTGACTGCCGCTCCGCCCGCGCATGCTCAGACTAAACTGCTGTCTCTAACCTCGCGACCACAGCAACCCATGTCCGACAGAGTCAAGAATACACTTACATGAGCCATAACATCGTGTCGTCTGCGCTTCTCTTCGGTTGCGGCCGCGCCGAATTCGTCGTCTTCGATCCGAACATGCTCCTTGAGTTGCTTGATGGCAAGATCTGAGATTTCCAGTCCGAGCTCCTTCTCGGATTCTGCGAGGTAGACCCAAAGTTGTCGCCATGTACTGAATCGATTTCGTGGAGAGAAGATATACTTCATCTCCTTCGAGCAGTACCTCGAATTGAGGGGACTGATGATCTGTCAGCTCTCTTAGAATTGCATAAAGATACTCAACCGCGACAGAACAACTCTCAAGGACTGTTGACATCCAGTGCAGCTTTATGCTGCCCCCAAGTTTTTGTGCGACTGCTCGACGTTTGAGTTGCGAAGAGGAATTTTGATACTGTGAAATCCCTCCGTGCGATCATGCCGCGCATTATACTCACTTTTGGTACGTATCGTGATCGCCCGACATCATGGATGTTGGTTGTCCTGAAGACACAAAACCGAGATCGGCCATGATGAGTGACTGAAGGATCAAAAATTTTGACTTTGATCGACAAAGCTTGACTCCGAGTGATGCACCTCGAATTGTGTGTCCAAAATGTAAGTGAGCGGCACAGGAGTGCAATTGAAGAAGAAGGCCTAGGCAACGATCATGTGCTCTGAAAATATCAAAATACCTGGTTCCACTGATCTACACTGCATCGAAGAAGTGAAGTGGAGGACCTCAATAGATCTGCTGCCAAGCCCAATGGTGCACGAAATGTCCCTCATGAAATTCAATGAAAAAGTCGTCAAAACATCGTCCTTTCCAACTTCCAACGTCTTCGCGACTGCTCTAGTGCCCAACCCTCCACTTCTGAGCTCCACCAAAGTTGCTTTCTCTATGCTGCCGCATCATTCTCCTCTTCAATCTTCCCGTCAGTTGTGCCGCGGAGCACTCCCCGCTGTCGCCAATGGAACTTCTTCTGGCTGGATTGCAAGTCTTGCTGGAACTGACCATTACGGACAATGACTGCCAAGACTGTTGATACTCCTGCCATCCAGGCGGAAGCCTTGCGTGTCTGCATCTCCTTCATCGTGTTCGGTGATCCTTGCAACTGGCTTATGGGCTCCCTGATTACCATGCGCACTTGGCGCGCTAGCGAGACGACTTCATCTCTCGAAAAGAGTTTTTACGGCATCGGTTATGCTCATGTTGTTGAAGAGCCATTGGTTTGAGTGACGACCGACATCACTGAAAGTACCACTTTGCGCTCTTGGCTTTGACTTTGCCTTCGGCTTGCTCGCCTTCTGTGCAGTTCGAGATCTTGGAGGTGAGCAGCTTCTTGTCGAAGAAGAGGAAGACCGGATGGACTTCATCTCGATCTCATTGGAGCTGGATGTGCTTGATCTGCTAGGTGGATGCATCTTCTCGAGATTCTCCTTGATCCTTGCCGTGAAGCTCGTCCTGGCCTTCGCTTCAGAGGATTCGGGGTTTTCCTTTTCAGGAGTAGGATTGACGTTGTTGATAGAAGCACTCATTCGCAAGAGGTGGATGAATGCTATTGATGCTGATGACTTGATACTGGAATCAGGTTTTGGAGTCAAGTCTGGAGATGAATTCAGAGTTTATACTCCAGGCCTGTACGAGGGCTCAGCTCTTCTTTATGCCTTCAGCCATATACCTCAGCCGGTGTCACTAAAACACTCAAGTATGCAGTCAATGCTCATGTGAGGTAAGGTGGGTCACCGCCAAGCTGCAAAGACATGGTGACCGGCTAGTCGTAGCCACGGAGTTTCCGTGTCTATACACAGGGTTAGTCACTGCCCATCTCAGCAATTGGTCGTAAGGCTGATCCAAACGATGCGGACTACTGTGACAGACGTCAGCCGCAGAAGCACGAACGAGGAATGTTCAACCGGGTAAATACTTAAATGGGACACATTAGCATAGTAATTACTCGGATGGGACTAGATTAGCAACATTAGCTAGCATTTCTAAAATAGTAAGATTTCGGGACATTAATAGGCTTATTAGCATAGGAATTACTCGGATAGTAAACATTAGTATAGGAATTACTTAGATAGGAAACATTAGTATAGGAATTACTTAGATAGTATTTCTATATCTAGTAGACAAAGCTATATAGCGAGAAATCTAGATCGCAAAGATTTCGTTTTACGAAATTTTTAGGATCTAAAAATTTAGAAGTATAGATAGGTTATTTTTAAAGGCTCTATTACGTTTATAATCTAATACCTATAGATTCTTATAGCGATAAATTCTTATAGCGATAGTTTCTAATAGCTAGGGTTAGGGTTTACTATCTAATCCTATCTAAGT
>JAASFE010001295.1:106729-163641 GCA_013365205.1 Pseudocercospora cruenta
TATCCGAGTAAGCCTCTTCCTATCCGAGTAATTACTATGCTAATGTTTACCATTTGAGTATTTACCCGAATGTTCAACCTTGCGCCAAGTCTACCATCGAGCAACTCGGCAGTAGACCAATGACTGTGCTAGCCTTACCCGAGCGCGAACTCTGTGCCTCAACTCACTGGCTCAGTCATCGCGAAGGAATGCCGTCTTTCCGACCAAGCGTCTTCAAATGGTGGATGCCTGAACGAAATGGTCCACGGCAGAGACCTTCCCACCAGTCGTAAGCACTTCGTCTCCTGGTCATTCTCTCGGCGACCATACGCGTGACACTAGCCACGGTACGACACATCGGAACATTACGTGTGGCATGCAGTGGCTCCTTGAAATGGCTTGCGAATGGCGCAAACAAGAAACACGTGTGGCTCATGCTATTCTCATCTGGCTTGGCCTGAGATCATGCTTTTCGCTTGTCGGCACGGTGAGCAGACCAGGGGCGGCCTCTTGTTCATTACGAGCTTCTACAACAACCAGCACTGATCTAATCCGACCTTCATGTATCTCGGCGAGACTATGTGCACAGAACATTCGGCCGACGCTGTCAAGGCTTGGTTTGCCGGCGCACCGAGTGACGCGAATGCATGAGAGTCGGTAGCTGCACAAGCAGTTCAGAAGCATGCTACACAACAGCTCCACCGGTCTGTCGAAACACTGCGGGCATGCCGCTCGACTGGAAACTTCAGCACGACGTGCAAGGAACGGCGCTCATGATTATACTCGGACTTGCCACGAGAATCGTTACCAATTCTAGTCACAGCTCGATCTTGATGCCTTGCAGTCTTTGAGCACAACCCGCCTATCGCTGTAGATGTCGAGGGGCAACCTTGCTACTTCCTATCTATCCTATACGCGGTCTGATACGTCCACTCTTATCATATACCCATCCTCGGCAGTCCAACAACCTCCAAGCTCGCAGTTCAGAGCGTTGGTGACCTGCCGGCGGCCAGAAGCAGCAGGACATGCTATCGAGCATGTGAGAACAGTGGTGGTATTATACTTGCGAAACATCTCTCGACAGGTAAGACGAGAGTGACTCGTGCCTGTTTCTTACTATCCCGTCAATCTCAGCCCTCTTTTGAAGCGAATGCAGGATGATCGAGCATCATGACGGAATCAAAGTTCTCTCCCCAGGAGCGGGATATGGCATCGTCATTGGCATCGGCGGAGTATTTGCAGTCATTATGCTGTGTATCACATGGCTGCAGAACCGCTACACCCGATTCTCTACGAAGCAGTCTGAGGAGTTTAATACTGCATCTAGGTCTGTCAAACCAGGTCTGGTTGCTTCGGGGATCGTGTCATGTAGGTGCTTTGTTGACCTTCACCTAAGAACTACCAAATTAACGCTCGCGCAGCATGGACCTGGAGCGCAACACTCCTGACATCAAGCACATTCGCCTATACTTATGGCGTCTGTGGGCCAATGTGGTATGCAGCAGCGGGCACCTTTCAAATCTTGACATTCTGCCTTATGGCCATCAAGATCAAGGTAAGCTGATTGATACCGGACTCGCATTGAATACAAGACATTCACTAACCCGGGCTTCTCATTCTTCCAGCGCTACGCACCAGGAGCTCATACGTTTCCGGAGATCGTACTGGCACGAAATGGCTACATCGCCCACCTCTCTTATCTCTTCTTCGGCATCGCAACAAACATGCTTGTCGGAGCATGCCTTGTGCTGGGAGGCTCACAAGTCGTATCAGCTCTGACCGGAATGAACGTCTACGCTGCGTGTTGGTTAATACCGATAGTTGTAGCAGCATACGTTATTGCCGGCGGACTGAGGAGTACTTTCATCGCGGATTACATCCACACAATGATCCTCTTCATTGTGATATTCGGCTTCGGATTTCTAATGTATGCTACGAGCGATATGGTGGGATCGCCCTCGAAATTCTACGACCTCCTGATTGAAGCGTCCAAGAACATGCCGATCGCAGGCAATGCTGGTGATGGATCATACCTAGCCTTCCGATCTGTCGACGGATTGGTCTTCGCTTTCGACCTTTTCGCTTGCGGATACAGCTGTGTGTGGCTAGATCAAGCATACTGGCAGCGGGCCATTGCCTCACGTCCGGAGACGAGTGTTCGAGCGTACATTCTGGGAGGAATCGCTTGGTACGGCGTCCCGTTTGGTTTTGCAACAGCCATGGGCCTGGGCTGCGCTGCACTTACATCCAATCCGAACTTTCCAACCTATCCAAACCCTCTGTCTGCAGCGCAGAACAATGCAGGTCTCTCCGCCCCGGCCGTCACAATCACACTTCTCGGATCGGCAGGTGCCATTCTCATGCTCATCCTCCTCTTCATGGCCGTGACTTCCAGTACTTCCGCAGAGCTGATCGCTGTGAGCTCATTGCTCACATTCGACGTATACAAGACATATATCAAGCCAGACGCCCCCTCGGCCAGGCTGGTTCAAATTTCACACTACGGAATCGCGATCTACTCATTGGTACTTGCGGCCTTCTGCTGTGTCCTCAATGTGGTAAACCTCAATCTCACTTGGCTCCTGACGATTCTGGCCATCATCGTGGGAGGCGCCTCAGTACCTGTAGGACTGGTCTTACTTTGGGACCGCATGAGTTGGGCAGCAACGGTCGGTGCACCCTGGCTTGGTTTGGCATGTGGAATGACAGCATGGTTTGTGACAACCTCTAAACTTTCTGGAGAGATCAGTGTCTCCACGATGGCGAATGCCAGGAACGCGCTCGCAGGCAACTGCGTGAGCATGGTTCTGGTGCTCTCTGGGCCGTCGTATTGAGCTTGATCTTTCCGGCCAAATATCAGAGCACGGATGCACGTCACATCAATCGTGCGAACAAGATTGCTGGTATTGTGACTCCACAGGCTGTCACTCCACACTCGGATATAACTCCTCCTGGCGAACGCGAAAATGGCTTTGACGAGAAGACACCAGCGACGTCCGAGAGACCGGCAAAATCTCCAGCAACATCCGAGAAGAGCGCCCATCATGATCATGCAACGACAGGGAACGAGATCGTGGACTTCCTCGAATCAACACACATGCAACCAATTGATGAGAAGCTCGCGAAAGAAGGCGAACGACTTGCATGGGGAGCCAACATCGTCTTCTTCAGCATTGCCTTCATCTTAGTCCCCTTCACGCTCTTCGGCACATCCTAGATCTATAGCAAGACGTTCTTCACAGGATGGGTAAGCATTGTTCCCAAAACTTTCCAAGGATATACTCAGCTAACCATTGGCGAAACAGGCCGTAGTCAGCTTCATCTGGGTCTGGGCCTCGACAATGATATGTGTAGTGTACCCGGTGGTCGAAAGCACAAGCGCCTTGAAGGAAGTCAGCGTAGGCTATGGCGAGATACCATGTCATTATTCGGAGTGAGGAAGCCGAACGTGCATGTCGGGGAGCAGGAGGCCTGAGAATGTCAATGTCATCACCGAGCCAAATTAGCGAGCTTGATATCCCACAGTCGTTCTGGAGTAGCAACAAGTACAGCAAGTTGAACATTATCCGCAACGCACACCAAGTATACATTTGCTTTCGTGGACTGCGCCACTCAAGTTTCGAAGTTCGACAACCAACCTGCAAAGCTACTGTACTGAAACACAGCCTCATTGTCAGAGTCGCAGCGGGAAGGATTGGGTTTTAGCTTAAAAGGGTCCGAAACCATTCCTGCTGACTGCATCCGGGGTGTGCTGTCATGCTCCTCCTGTCAGAGCCGCAAAGCGACAGGAAAAGGCAGGGACTTTCATGCTGCATCCTTCAATCCTCCCTAATTTGTGGAAGCAGGTACCAAGAAGGAAGCTCGATGCCACACGGGGCTACACAGGTAGGGCTGAACCTCGAGGCAAGCATTTACGGTGGTGCCATCTTCGCCATGATTGCGAACAGTAGTAGGCGACGAGGTTGTTGACGCATGTGCTACGATGCGTGGAAAGTTCTATGCAAGAAATTCGTGGTAGTGCTGCGGGTTCGGGGAACGAGAATCCTTGGTCTGTGGTAAAAATGGTGGTGTCTTCATTGATTCCGACAGGCTACATGCAGTAGTAGAGTCGGAATTTCCTCCGTGCCTTGCTGCTACACGATTAGGCATTATCTTCGAGAGTGACGCTCATCAATGATGCTGATGATGCAAATGATGAACATATCGAAAATGCAGCATGTCCCGCTTCATGCCATGGCCCAAACCCATCCCAACGCCACTCCGCTCCCATTCAAATGCTGAAAACTTCAACAATACTCCTCTATACGCAGCGCGGAAATCGTCAGATCATCGAAAGGACCTCAAAATTGTCCAATGACTGGAAACTGCAGATTCGTGGCGGTCTGTCTCAAAAGACTGTCGTAGTTGTGGTCGATGTGCGACTGTCCATTTTCGCGCTTCAAGCTCTATCGTGCTAAATCCCGATAGAAGCAGCGCAAGTCGTCAAGATACCCGTCTTGGAAAAAGACGCGGACGGTGGTGGACAGTGCAATTAACCTTTATTGCCCCGAAGCGAACTCCGATGGCTAGCTTTCGCTAGCCCATGACCGAGCCAAGATGAGCTCAACGGCTGTACGAAACTGGAGGCATGCCGTTTCAAGAACTGCTTCATGTTGATGAAAGCAGCTGCGAAGAACATGGTCGCGCCACCAGCCTCTGTTTCACATCGTGTCCAAACGAGGCATCAGCTGATGTATCGTCGCAGCTGTAGTCTATCACAGCCGAGCTTGAGTCGGGCTGCTCACTCTGCTCGTCGTGTAAGCCCGAGGTTTTGAATCTTCTTCACCAAGCGCTACGGAGCGCTGGTCTCGCGGATGGGCTCACCTATAGTCCGAAGGTGAGACGTTCAGATGTTTGTGCGCGTACGCCAGAACGTCTGCGCGAAGGTCCAGCTTCTTAAAGCTGGGCACCTTGAGATTTTGGACTTCTCCTTGAATGGCTGTTGAGATCATGAAGCTCTCTTCGTAGGATTGAATCTTCATCTTCACGTCGGACACTTCTTGACCATTCATGTGCACTTCCACATCGTCGACTTCCTCTCCCCATTGCCCAATGGTGCTGCATCGAGCCGGACTTCCTGGCTTGGGTGATCGCACGTTAAAGAACTCAAGTTGCTTGAGCCAAGGCGCAAGCAATGCCTCGCCAGCAAGCTTGATATAGGCTTCCTTGTAGCAAAAGAAAGTATAGAAGCGCCTTAGTTTGGCCTCGATAAGTTGGTCGGAGTTGAATGTCACGTCGCGTCCACCAGGAGTCGTGAGAGATATTTGCTTATTGCGTTGGATGCACCTGTCGTGGCGGCCGATTTCGTCTCTGTTCAAGATCGTTCCGTCGAGAAGGGTGACATAATCCACATCATATTTCATGCTCCATCGCTCCTCATCACTGAAGACGAAGTCGTAGATGTCTACCCATCCATCAAGGCCCTCTGCATCAATGGTTCGGTAGTCGTCCCGTTCATTCACGCACACGATGTCGACACCAACCATGACGTCTGGCTCGAAATTGGTCATGGGTGATATGGTTCCTTCAATGCCGCCGTTCGGCAGGTATTTATGCCTTTTCTTGCCATTCCAGCCGATCAGAGCAACCAAGCCATTCTGATGCGACACATTGAAGTCAATACCTTCGATCGGCCTTCCCACAGCATCAACTGCACACGGCTTTCCATGCTTAGGATCTCCCTTCCTCGCCAGTCCTACATCTTTCCATGGAATGTCCAATGTCTTGGATATAAACAGCCGCTTGATCAATGCAGACCCCAAACTCATCCTCGCATCCTGGATAAACATCTTACTCGAGATTGCCTTCTGCTCGGCCTGCGAAATCAGTGCCATTGCCTCTGAAGCTCCCGGAGCAGACCAGATGTTGGTGCCGGGCCACATAGTCCTTGTATCCAGCAGCCAACATGATATTTCACCCCCGTCATTGGGTAGCGGGAAGCTTGTCGTTGCCGTGGTGAGCCCACTCGCCAGGCTGTTCATCAACGTCGAGATATCCGGAAAGTGCGTCGATATGGCGAGTGGGATGCGCTGTGACAGCGCTCGCTTGCGCGTCGACATGACCAGACCGGACGTGGACATGACGGGCAGGTAGGCGTCCCTCGAAAGGGAGTACACATGAACCGGACAAAACAAGGTGAGGCCAAGAGGTATGTCGGCTTTCGGTATGATGTGGTCGAAGTGCTTGTGCTTGTAGCGGTATCCCTGCTGCACTGGCGACCTTCCAGAAGCAAGCCTTGGGTGGTATGAGGAGTGGTGCGTACGCGGACAGTACGTGGAGAGTTGCGTTGGGCTGAGAGACTGAGTGTTTGGTATGGACGGTTAGAGATTGGGGAAGCAGTGATAGATGAAGATCATCGCCCACACGCCGGCGGAGGCAGTGGACTGTGGGAGGCGTGCTTGCATGGTTCTATTTTGACCAGCAGTCTAATAAAAGCGGCAAGCAGGATTCACACTAAATCCCCATCTCCGACCCGAAGGCCTCGTTTCACCTTTCAATCAGCAGTCATGCGAGATGCACGATGATACTGCTGCTGATGCGCTGAGCCTTGCTGGCGGCGGAGTTCCACCTCTATAAAGACACTTCATGCATTCCCATCATCAATGATATCAACACAGCGCAGAATGTCCGCCCGAGTACGACTATACGCGACTCTGCAGCGCCCGACAGATGACTCGCCGAACATTTACGAGCGACCCCGGCGTTCAATATTTGAGGATCCACCCACATGGTATAGCCATCATATCCGCATGCCGAATGACGACGGCGCCACGTGTGGTACAGTAGTGGTAGGGTGATGCGGCGGTATCATGTCCACTTCGGCCCACGATCTGTATGCGAGGCGAGGCCTAGCAGCATATAATAGTCCCTCGATTGCAACCTCCCCGCACGCTTTCATCTTCTACATCCATCACAGTCTCGACCGCGTCTCGAGCCAGCGGAAGGTCATGCAGGATAGCAGTAGTTCGTCCCTGTGTTTGTTCCCGGACTGCCACCGCCTGAGGGTGAAATCGAAACCGGCGCCCTGTGGTAGTCTGACTCACATTGGTTTAGTGCATCTTTGATAATGCCACCAACAAGCGATTGAATCATCACATCGATAACAAAACTAACAAAACATGCCGCCGCAAAATTCACCATGACAGGAAGCACAGACGTCACGATTGGCGTGCTCGCCCTCCAAGGCGCATTTCTGGAACACATCACACTGCTCAACCAGGCCGCACGCTCCCTGGAGCGGACACAACTAGAATTCTCATTTGGACAATCCCCGCCAAACACCGGCGGAACCGAGACAGAATCACATGCGCACAATGCCGCACCATCTGTCTCCGAAGTGAAGGAAAACAAATCCCCGAGATTCTCTCAACACCAGACCGACGACCTGCCCCGGACAATTTCGAATTCTACTGAGACAAGCAACACCAAGGCCCACACTACTTTCCCTCCACGACCCTCCTTTCGATTCATCCAGGTCCGCACCGCAGATCAATTATCCGAATGTGATGCACTTATCCTGCCCGGCGGCGAATCTACGTCCATATCGCTAATTGCAGAACGATGTGGTCTCCTTGAGCCACTACGGCAATATGTCAAAGTCCAACGCAAGCCGGTGTGGGGCACATGCGCTGGCTTGATCTTGCTCGCGGAAAGTGCCAACAAGAGTAAAGAGACTGGGCAAGAGTTGATCGGAGGATTGGATGTCAGGGTTCACAGGAATTACTTTGGAAGACAAGTAGAGTCCTTTGAGGCAGATCTAGAACTACCTTTCCTCCAAGGAGGCAAGTTCCCGACTGTGTTCATTCGAGCACCAGTTGTGGAGAAAGTTCTCACTACTTCGTCGGCTGTCATCGATGAGAGTGAGGCTGCGAAGAAGGTGGGTGTGGAGACTGTCCTTGCTCCTCCGCGACAGGCGACGAATGCGCCGGTAGAGATTCTCGCAAGATTACCTGGTCGAGCCCGTGCTATTAAGGATAAGACGACTACGGCTGAGGATCTGGGCGAGGATGGAGACATCGTGGCTGTCAAGCAGGGAAATGTCTTTGGCACTGCATTTCATCCAGAGTTGACAGGTGACGAGCGTATTCATGCTTGGTGGTTGGGGGAAGTGGTGAGGTTAAAGTATGAAGGGCAAGTGTGATGCTGAGCCCAAGTAGCCATGATCTATTCATTGTATGATTCATGCTGCATATGACTGAAAGATCATGAAGCCCTTTTGGGTTAATTGCTGTTGCTTCAGCTAGACATAGACATCCTTAATGATCCGCAGATACAGCTGCAAGACATTTGTCTGCAAGCCAATTTCTTTCTCATTCAGTTCCAAAATCGCATATCATCTCCTCGGCTTTGGCCACGTACCACACGTCGCTTGGGAGGAAAAGCCCGGTAGCCTCCGCTTGTAGTCCTTAAACCTCCTGGATGCTGCCGGATACACATAGCCTCGCGTCGTCGGGCGTTCATTTCGTCATACGACCACCGAACGTGATATCCTATGAAAGCCTCTTCGACTTCCCAATACTCATCTTCAATCTCTTCGCAGATCGCAGCAAAGTATCACCATCCTACCGGTCATACTCGCCCGCATAATCCTTATCCATCATTCTACCATAGCCTCCACGACCAGGATCATACTCATCACGATACTCATCTCTCACCTGTCCACCACTTCTACCCCTACCATACTGCCTACCCTCACTGAATCCCTCGTCCAAATCCGTTCGAATGATCCTCTCGTCTAGTTTCGTGCCTCCAACGTATTTGAGGCAGTCCAGAGCGTCTTGATGGGTGTAGTATTCTACGAAGCAAAATCCGCAGGGAGTCTTTGCGAAGCGGTCTAGACCCATGACTAGGCGTTTGATCTCTCCGCATGTGCTGAAGAGGGAGTGGATTTGTTCTTCGGTAGTGTAGAAGGAGAGGTTGCCGACGTAGAGGGTAGTTGCATTTGCGAGCTTTTCTTCAAGGTCGGGGGAGGGCGCTCGTTTGCTTTCATCAGGCTCCTCCTGCGGTCCACGCTTGCGCTTCTTGTACTGTAGGTATTGTTAGTACGTAGTCGCGAATGAATCCTGGAAGCACGGTTGTGGTATACCTTGCTCATAGCGTAGCTAGACGGCTTGTCCAGCCTCTCAACTGTGCTTCTCATCTGGAATGAAGGCATCGCGACGTTTTTGGTCGTTGTGGTGTGGATTGTCGCAAAGTAGAGATGGATCGAAGCTGTGGTAAGCAAGACGCTCGGCAAGCACGGGCAGAGCTTGGACGCGACCTGAGCTTGTGAAAGCGCGCGTAAAGTTTGTCAAGCTCAGTTCAGTTCACCTTCAGCAGGACATCAGTGTGGAACTTTCATGTGACAACAGAATGTGATTGAGACAGCAGAGGGGTAAATACTACAGCAATGCCCAAAGTCATCCAGCGAGCGCCCAAGTGGCTCGACCACGGCCAACCCGCCCACGACTTCTTCCAGCCGGCAAACAAGAGCAGTATCAATGGGAAAGCACGCGCAACATCGGAGTCCGAAAGCGCAAAGGATGGGCCTTCAAGACAAATCGCTCACAGAGGAACGGAGATATTCTACGCGACAGGCAATGAACTACGATGGGCGGATGTGGCATTATTAAAAGAGGCTGGTGAAGGCGGAATTCGACCTGGACGAGGACAACCGCAAACAAGCCCGCAACTGTACAAAACGCTTCAGACGTCGATCCCGTCAAGTCAGTCGATACAGCAGATCTCCATCTCTCCCACCGGCGAATACATCGCAGTCCTCACCAAGCACATCTGCCGCGTCTGCATTCTGCCACCGCCCGAACACCTCAACTTTCCCGAGCAACAGACACTTAAGCTCAAGTCCTTGACGGTTGGGCCTACCGCACATGTGTTAGAACAATCACCGCTTGTGAGCGGTCTTTGGCATCCATTATCTCCCGCAGGAAATGCGCTGGTCACCATCACGGTGGATGCAGTAGTGCGCTTATGGGAATTGGAAATCGACAACAGGGCCAGCTTCAACGAGCCAAGCTTGGCTGTCGATCTGAAGAAACTCGCACGCGCAACCTCTTCTCGAGATGACTTGGCTGCGAACAAATATGGCACCAAAAAAGGCTACTCGCTCGATGAAGAACAAATGCGCGTATCTGCCAGCTGCTTTGGTGGGACCGGACAAGAAGATGAAGACGGCTGGTCAAGCATGACACTTTGGATAGCCATGGGCCCCGGAGATGTCTATGCGCTGTGTCCATTTCTTCCGTCGCAATTCTGGCTTTCCCCAACCGTGTTGCCCAGCCTTACTACCAGTGTGGTGGCTAAAGCACGAGTTCACGAGAACAGCCAGCAAAGCACGGAGCTTGAGAAGCTCATTGCGACGCATCAGAGGAGATGGCTTGCTGAGCTTGATGATCAGGATTCATCGATAATTCCTGGCTTGCGCGATGCGGCAGTCTACTCGCGACCAGAGAAACCAGCATCCATACCTAGGCTTCAGGGCCCATTCGAGATCTCGCCTGAGCTAGATTCTGGCGATATTACGGATATCCACGTTATGGCGCCAAAGGTTGGCCAAGAAGATCTTTTTGACGACGATGAGGACTTCGACGATCTTGCCATCTATGAAGGTCTTAGCTTTGGAGTCGTTTGTCTAGCTACGAACACAGGCAAGGTACACGTATGCCTCAACGTCGAAGGCGTGGAGGCGGAATGGCTCCCTGGCTCCTCTCGAAATCGTGCTTTGTATCAGCAGAGCGACCAGAACGCCAAAACCTTGCTGCTATACGAGACCGTCGATTTGGCGCCTGACGATCAGCAAGGAGAGGAGGCGTGGCCAACGTTCACTCCATCGCCAGCCGACCGCTATGAGATCTTCAGCACGCAGCCAACCGGAATCTACAATCTGTCGCTCAGACCATGGATACGTGCACTGGAAGACGAATTGTCGGCTCCTGTCGCTGGAACCGAAGGCATCGACTTTCGCATGAATATCATCTTGGAATCCTCACCCACCATGGTCAGCCGACTCACAGCAGAGGTCGACGAACCTCTGAACGATGTCAACGCCGCCATCACCATTCTTGACTCCTCCAATGTTGGCTACATTACCCTGTCATCCTCAGGCAAGACACCTATCGCTGCAATTCTAGATATCCCAGTCCTTGCGGCGCACCCATACCTCCCAGACAGCTACGAACCTCAGGCAGCTCTCGCAGCAGCGGAAGAGCGGGCACCGTACCAGCCTGCAGATGTCTTCTTCCACGCATCAAAGTTGCCAGGACTACTCGAGTCTTGGAGACGCGAAAGCGCCACTGGTGCAGTACCTGGCGACATTAAAGGCTTAGTGAACTTCTCGCCGTACACATTGCAGAAAATGACCGAGGCACACCGAGTAGTAAGCAGCGAAACACACAGCCTTGGGCTGGCAGCAGCAGACTTGTTCAGACGATGTGAACGGATGGTCAACGAGATGAAGGCCCAGATTGAACGCGTGCGCGAGCTCTCCAATCGCGTCAACAGCGTCACCGGCGAAGATGAGTTCCCCGAGCAGAAACCAGGAGAGCCAGAGCTCGTACGTGGAGGCAAGTTGAAGATTGAGAACCGTGTGCGGCAACGACAGGAGAAGACCCAAGAGATCCATGAGCGGGTAGAGACACTTCGCAAGAAGATGCGTGGTCTCGGCAGCAAGGAGCTTTCGGCTAAGGAGCGAGCATTTGCTGCAGAGGTGGAACGTATCAGTAAGACTATCATGCCACTCTCAACAAACTTGCGCAGCTCTACAGCGAACATCAAACTTGAGAATAGCGTTCTGACATCTTCGACCGTAGAGAGTGATGAGGGAGGTGATGAGAGTACCGTCGCGTCACGCATTGACGCTGTTCGCGAGGTCTATGCGCAGCTCAAGCAGCAGGCTGAGGCGGTGCAAAAGGAGTTGGAAGCTAAGGGTGGTGCTGAAGACCCTAGCAGCAGACCCTCTACCGCGAATGGTACTCGAGGGTCTGATTACAAGCAGAGGAAAATGGAAGAGGTGTGGAGGCTGCTCGAGCGCGAGACTGCGCTGATTGAGGCTACTACTATGAGGTTGGAGAACCTTCAGGCGGGCGCTGCATGAGAGCCTGTCGCGAAGCGAGGTGGACTTGAATAGTGAAATCAATGCCTCTCTGATGGCTGTCGCGCACGTTCAATCTTGACATTGCTTCCTCTACGCCTTTAAAATTGTCCCGTTGCAAGCCACCGTTTCTGATGCACGATACACTCTTCGTATGATGATGACTCCTTTTGGAAGGCTCTTGTCGCTCGCACCACACAACTGCGCGCATGTGAAGCTCATAGACTGAAGAAAGGACGTGGTGCTGCTGATCCATGGCTAAGCATTATTGACGTTGTTTCGACATCGCTGCTGTGAGGTGAGGTTGTGATCTCGTGCTTGGCCTCACTGTCGCATGCTGAAAAGTGTGAGCGCATCGAAGTTGACTTTTTCCGCCACAGCGTTTCGAACCTGCTCCTTTGCGCTTCAGACCCCATTTGGTCTTGCTTTGAGGATAGGAGCTGCAGAACATTTCGAAGTCATTTCTGTTATGGTATGAGATGAGCACAAGATTCTGCCGATCAGTAACCAAGCACATTGTTGATGTTCTGAGGGTGTTTAATATGAGCGCGAGAGTTCGAATCTGAAGCGTTCTGATGTCAAACATGAACAACCATGCCAAGCCATGCATTGAACGCTCAAACAACCTGTATTTGAGAGAACAGCTCATGCGCAAGCCGCGCATCGAACACACGTCAACAATCATTGAGTGGTCACCCGACGCAGCAGAAGCGAAGACACCTCGTTCTGACGTGGCAAAAGATTCGGCAGGCACCTCAGTACCACGTCCAGCACAGGGCTCTGGTTTCACATTGACGGACCCTCGAGTCCTCCCAGATCGTCAGCAACGCGCTGCACTGCACTTATGCTAAGCCCTATCGAAGACTTGTTCCCCATGCCCGTAGACATTGCTCCAAGGGGTTTTCATTTGACTTCCGAGAAGAAGCTGATTGGCGTGTCCGAGCACCTTGTGTTATGACGTTGCGTTGAGAATCGCCATACCACTAACTCTGTAATGTTGATTGGAGGTCAAGTCCAATCGCTAACGTGATTACCCTGCTCCTGCCTTCAACGATTCGCCCGCAGTCAAGTCTGAGCGTGGTTAGCTTTTCAGCTCCCAGTTGAAGTCCTATGAAGCGCGTGTATCAGGTCCCATCGCGATTTCATGATTGTTGAAATCATGGGGAGTTTCACGCCAGACCTCGAACTTTGCTAAATGACCGGAGTGAGGTCTGGAGGAATTGTGTGTTGATATTTGTTGCCTTCGCGTCAACGCTCTTGGCGTGACGAAAGATCTTGGTGTTGACGAAATTCGCTCTTCGGCTCGGCAACCACTGATTTATGTGTTCGAGGTCCTTAACATCGCTGTCGCCAGTCTTCGTTAGCAGCTGAAGTCGCTCCTGTCTGCGTGCGCCGGATCGAGCCTGTTCAAGCTGAGGGCTTATCGTCGTTGCCTGTTTCGGCCCGGTGCTGAGTGGCCGTTGCCGCGTGCATGTTGGTGGTTACTGCTGTCCGTTCTTGCCGCAACCACGATAACAACTACATCCTGCTCTTATATCGGGTCAAACGACATGACTGTAACAGCCTTCGTCATCTGGCTTTCAAGCACATTGCAACGAGCACGCATATCGCTACCTGTTGCCTCGGCAGTCTCGTAGTGAGCTTTTCAGGTCTGCAGGACCAGCATGTCAAGATTCCGCGCAGAATTCGATCCAACCAGCGTATCTGCACCAATTGCGAGCAGAGATGACTGTGTGCCTCATGCTGACAGTCTTGCTCTGAGATTATGGCAAAGGTCCCGTTTTGGACCTGCCCTCGATCCGATTTACCTGATCTCAAGCTCTTTTTTCAAGTTCTTTCGGAGTAGTTGTCGCTTCCCTGGGTTCGCCGATGAGATCTCGCGGTCGATCTGGGTAAGTCGCAGGAGATCGATATACTCGGTCTGCTTCGGACGTGTGCTAGATCGGAGGCTGCGTGGCACGAATCTGCTGTCAAATAATTCTGTCAATGGGCCTCAAAGGATCGCGATACTAAGATATCTAAATCTTTGTTGGACAGTCTGACCGTGCCATGTCATCGAGCTATGGGAATGACAGTGAAGCACGAAGTGACGAGTGAGGTGAGACCAGACGATGCTCCCGGGCCGGGGAAATGAGCCTGAGGACACTCCCTCTCCTTTATCACAACTCAGCATCCACTCGACAGGAACGCGGAGAGTGAGATCATATTCTTCTGCAACATTCTCGATAACCAAGAGATGGACTTGCTCCATGGCGACTCGAACAAT
The DNA here is from genome assembly GCA_013365205.1 of Pseudocercospora cruenta. Taxonomy (NCBI): domain Eukaryota; kingdom Fungi; phylum Ascomycota; class Dothideomycetes; order Mycosphaerellales; family Mycosphaerellaceae; genus Pseudocercospora; species Pseudocercospora cruenta. The sequence continues at coordinate 121,099 of JAASFE010001295.1, forward strand.
ATGGAATACGGTCGTCAATTAGCAGAATGAATCCGTCAAGACCTGACCAGCAGGACGATTCGTCTCTCCAGAGATCTGGAAGCCTCATGCTACAAGAATCTGACACATCTCTCTCTTCAACGGAAGTGTGTTCGTATGACAAGGTGAGTGCGAGAAGCTCACGACTCCATGTGTGAAAATTGCCCGGAGGCAAAGCGACCATACCCCAGAGTCAACGAACGTGCTCAATAGCAGGAACGCCAGAATACAACTACGTGATGAAAGACTTACATCGCTTTGGTCTATATGAACACAAGAGAATGGAGATCTCGCTCACAACCTTACCATTCCCACATCCTCCTTACCTCGAACTTCCAGCTTCACAACCTGGCCGCCCATCTCCTCAACCACGCCGTTCGCACCAGCCGTAGACTTCGCATCTTCGAACATCGGTGCCCCGAACAGCTTTGCCACCTCAAATGGACTCAGCGTCACTGCCATTCCAAGCCGCCAATAGTCCCAATATACCGGCAGGACCGAAAGTATTGCAACGATCTGTATGGCCGCAGCTCCTGCCCACCATCGCATGTCTGACACGTAGCACAGCTCCGTGATCTCCTTCCGCGCCTCCATTGTCTGATTCACAGACAAACCGGCGTCGATCAGATCAGTCGTGTTTGAGTACTGCGCAGCAAGGATCCCAGCTCTGAAGAACAGGTTATTTATCTGGTCTATCGTGTCAGGTATCGGATCTCTCCATTGCTCAATTTTATTACCCATGATCTGATAAGCATTCGTATTCGAATCTTTAGTCTCGGCATCCAATGCCCAGCCTTGATCGCCGAATTTGAAACTGCAGTTTGCTGATACATTCCAACGTAGCCTCCTACAAGCCCAAGGAAAGTATTGGGCTGCCAGGTCTCGGTATGCTCGTACGTGTAGTCGGTGTTATTGGCCAGCGCCACGATGCGAGGAGGGGTGGAAATTGAGATCGAGGAATCCTGGATCTCGACATCGTACTCACCAATGGCAGACTGCAAGATGCAACGTGTGAGATTGAACGAGCCTCCATGCATCATGACATCTCCTTCCTCTTGAGTATAGGTCAGGTTCACTTTTCCAACACCGAGAGCAGACTTCTCTGCATGTGTTCCGTTGTGAATACCCGGTCCTGAGATGATAACAAAGAAGGCTGGGTTCGGTCCTGTTACGGGATGATCGCTCCATGAGAAACTCGCATTGTTGAGCATAGTCTCAGCTGGCATCTCTCGGATTTTGTGAGTACAATCTTGCAACGAGATAGCTGGTGCAAGGACTCTTCCATAACAAGAACCCTCGCATGCAGCTCCTGGTGCTTCGATGGATTGTCCTGCTTTCCATGGCTCACCGACGTCGATCACGTCTTGCCAGATCCTGACCATGCGGCCTCCTTCGACGAGCTTTTGCACGCCTGAAAAGCCTCGCGGTAGTTCTGGAGATATTGGAATGCTTATGTTGACTGATTCATGATGAGTGAGTGACTCAACTCGGCATGCTCTCTGCAAGAGTGGACCGTCAATGAGAACGAGCAAGCAAAGGAGTGATGCCAGAGTGAGACGACTCGGTGAGCGAATATGAGCGATGGCCTGGAACACACTTTGACCAACCTCCCACCGTCTCTGAAGACTGCCAACCGTAGCGCCTTTGCTGGCTTGATACCACCATGCCGAAGGGAGTGCTTGTGAGAACGCATAGCCCAGACATGCATTACAGACGGCAGTGGAAATTGCAAGGTAGACAGTTGGTTGCCAGGTCCAAAGATGTTGAGGCTTTTCGTGAGAACCGAGCAAAATTCCGAGTGATACAAAAATTGTGCAGACAGATGTGATTAGAGCTGAGAGACCGCGGAGAGGACCAGACCGGCGAAAAGATGGGTTCCAGGTCGATTCGCGAGTATTTGACCTGAATGGGCGAGACAGCCATGCTTTAATCCTGCTCCTTGGTTTCGACTTCCGCTGCTCATTCCCTTCCGCTTCCGTCTCAGCTTCGACTTCGTGCGAGATGGCAAATGAGTCGGAACTGGTGTGATGCGATCTTAGAGGTGAGATACTCACTTCTACTTCGTTCTCGTTCTCGTCCTCGGCTGCCGTTGCTACTTGATCGGCTGTGTTTCCTCCCTTCTGTTGGTTGCTGTCCTCGTTGCTTCTGGTAGAACCATGGCTCGTGATCTCTGAGTGGTCTCCAGATAGCAGTGGATCCGACGCAGCACTAATATCAATTTTGGTCGAGGGCGGTCCATGCTGGAAGTGATCCATGATCCGATTCGTAGGCTGAACTGGAACACATACAAGCTCTGCCGGCCGTTGAACTGATAGGTTGGAAGCAGAATGTCTTGTTCGAGGAGATGTTCGGGATGCGCGAACAAGCGCCAAGTTCCAGAACGCAGTCAGCAGCGCCTGGAGCGCACAGAGGCGTCTGCCAACCACACTCAATTGCAAAACAATGGAACAATGAGTAGCATACCGATATGAAGAGCCGGCCCCCAACGACAGCCACTTTAGGGCTCTATACACCATCGAGGGTATTGCCGAGCTGGCACTACTTGAAATTCTTTTGCTATTCCACCAGGCTTCCAGACTTAGGGCGAATGCTCGCAGGCGCCAGTCAAACCAAACCTTGGCGACAAGCGTGACGATAAAAGACCAGTACTCACGGTCGTTGTTGAGCAGCATAGGAATGGGCTGAAGGGTCACAAAGCCTTCGATTCATATGCTACAGTTGTCGCTATGCAACACATGCACTTTGCTTAAGATTCAATGCTCTCCATCCACTATGCAAGAGCAGCCCATAGCTTTTATCCCACCTTTCCATGTCCATGCCAAGCTATAATGGTACAGATATCTAATTTAGTCCTCGGTCAAGTCACCGTACTCCCACATGCCGCGGCGATCAGCCTTAGCCTCAGCCTCTCGCTTCTTAAGGTCGGTGATGACTTCAGGCGCAGAACGCTCAAATGGCCGCAGCTTCTTGGGGACCATGGCGAGACCTTCAGTCACCACTTCGGCGTTGATGCTGTCGGTAGGTGAAGTAGAAGCCTTAGGATCCATGAGCGTCACATAAAGTAGGTTGTCTCGAGTATCGGTAAAGTCGATGTTAGCAACCAGCTCACGATCCACGGTGATGTCGTTGAGCATGTTCACTGACTCAGATAGATACTCCGCCGCAGTCGGAAACTGCACAAAAGAAAGCGCAGCATCGAATGCCTGGGCCTTGAGACGGTTGGGTCCGAATTTAGCCTGGTCAAGAGGACGCAGCTGGCTCCAAGGCTGCGTTTCAGAGTTGCCGTAGTCGATGTACACAATCTCGGCGGTCTTGTTCTCACGGTCGTTGCGTCGTATTCGGGCGCGGTACCACACACCATCCTGAGAGAATTTGGCCGAGACAATGTCACCTGCCTTAGGTGCTCCATCGAGACCTTTGCTGTTTCCAGGAGAGATGTGGAATGATGCGAACTCCTTCATGAGCGAGTTGAGGTTCGCCTGACCGGCACCAATGTACTGCAACTTCAGACGAGCAGTGGCCGGGTCGACGTAAGTAACAGTGACATCCTTGTAGTTGCGTGCACGAGGTGGCAAGGCTGCGTCGCCATGGGTACCATTGGTGCCGTTGACCTCCTCATAGTCCTCGCCGTTCTCAGCAGCTTCCTGCGAGGGGTCCCAGTCTTGCCACAGGCCACGTCTGGCCTCTTTTGCCTTCTGTTCGGCCGCGAAGAGCTCGTTTGCGTGGCCTGACTTCTCTGCGCTGTATGCGTGTACTGAGGCAAGACCTTCCTCAACAAGAATTTTGGCAAAGTTCTCGCGGTTGATGTAAAGGTCTCCAATGAAGCCACCCTGCTTGTCGGTATCATGCACATCGATCTCAACATCGCGCTGGTTGCAGCGCTTCGAGGCGAAGTCATGGGCCTCCTGTCCGAAAGGCTCTGCCGAGTCGTTTGGTCCACGAGCACTTCTCGGAGCACGGATGCCACCAAGCACGAAAGTGAGCTTGGCATTCTCGCGAGGCACAAGAACAGTGAATCTACTAGCTGACTTGACGAAGTCGACAACAGCAGGTACCTTCTTCTTGTTGGAAAGCATCGTCAATTGACGCTTGGCCTTCTCCAAGGATTCGCTGTAGTCGACATAACTCTGGACCTTCGGTGGCTTTGGTGCCCACATGCCTTTCTGCTCGGATTGCGCTGCCTCCTCGGCTGCGAGCAGTTCGTCGTAGATCGGGCTGCGGTCTGCATCGTCCATTCGGTGGCGAATAACAGATGCGTAACCATTTTCGACGAGCATAAGGCCCACATTCTTGCCATTCTGCGACACAGTGGCCATCTCGCGCTCGTCGTATCCTTCCGTAGCTGGTCGCTTGCCATCGATAGTCACCTTCACATGCTTGCCGATGAGCTTCTTTCGCAGAAATTCCTTGGCATCAGCACCGAACGGGGACTGCTTTGGATCAGTTGGCTTTGGCTGACGGACACTGCTCAGGTTGATTCGCTTTTCTTGTCCAGCCTTGTTTCGGATAAACAGAGTGTCTGCCGAAAATACTCTGCTCACAACAGCCTCTTGTTCGCTACCGGCCCGTTGTGTGGTGCTAGCGCCCTTGAATAGACCAGCTTGACGTTCTTTCGCAGAGCGCTCTGCTTGTCGTAGCTTGCCCATCTCAGCTCCAAGCCATGTCGAATGATGGTCAACACAACGTGCAAGTCCTTCCTTGAGCAGAAATTCGCCAATGTTGCCAACTGGATGCCACACTTCACCAACGAGCAAGTTGTTGGGCGACACGCCAAGTATCCGCACCTGCACTCCACGTTGCAATAATCTATCCTCCACAAATTGTTGCGCTTCGTTTCCAAATGGCTCGGCAGGCTGCGTAGAGCCATCTGATGGGTTCGTTCTCGCGGTCGTGGGTGCTCGGAGTCCGGCAATCAGCACAGTGGTCTGCACATGCTGAGTCGGGGTGACCATGAGACGGCAGATCAAGCGGTCTCCACTAAGCACACGCTCAACTACTGTCTCGATGGCCTGATTCTTGTGCTCTTCCGCGAAAGCCTTGGCATCAGGCAGGTCGCGCACATTATTCACTGTCGACGGCTTCGGGCTCCAGACTCCCTTGTCATCTGCTCTTGCTTGTGCTTCGAGCACTTCGAGTCGAGAGAGCAGTTCCGCAGCTTGAGGTGCTTCTGCTTTGCGGTCGGCGTCGTCTCGCAATTTAGCCCAGCCTTCTTGCACTATCAGGTCTGGCAATTGCTTTCCATCTGCCAGCTGCACAACCGCATACTCGCGTGAAGCTCCGCCGACTTTTTGCGGGATCGAGTACAGCACGGAGAAGCGGATAATCTTGCCTACAACGAGCTTGCGGAGGAAGTCTCTCGATTCGAAGGAGCATGGCTCATCAGATTGCAGGCGAGGTGCATTGATGAAGGCCAAGCTGATTGTACGCTCTTGTCGTGCCTTGTTTTGCAGGATCAAAGTGTCGCCAGAGAGCACGCTCTTGACCTTTCCCTCTTGCAACGCCATTTCGGTTCGAGTCGGTGAGAGTTCGTAAGGTCAGATGAAGGTATGGTGGTGTTTCGAGAGTGTCAGAGCTCAATTGGAAGATCGAAAGAAGTGGTAGCGCCGTTGTATGCAAAATGCTAGTCGATCGCGTGATGTGTTAACTTTCTTAAAACACAAGCTGTCGAGTGTTCAGGGTCGGTGTGCTTTGGCGGGGTGCAGACGCACGGACGAATATTGCTGCGCCAAACGATTGAGGTTGGACTTTTATGATGCTGTCAAATGAAATATCAAGACTTGTAGATTGAGGAAACATATCAAGTGAAGCTCAAGCTCGTATGCGCGGTGCTTGGAGACTTGCTTGTGATGAAAAGAGTTCACTCGATCTAGTGCTACCCGATTTCACATGCATTGGCGACAGCATCCATCAGCTCAACCCGTTAGCAGATAACCACCAGAAGTCGACACCATTGCACCAGTAATGTTCTTATCCTTCATCAAATAGACATAAGCCTCGGCGACATCTTCCACAACTGCCACCTTGCCGACAGGGATCTTCTTCTCCATTTCCCTGAAGAAGTTTTGCTTCTCTTCCGCACTCATATGTGCCCATAGCTCGGTATCGACCGCTCCAGGACTGACGAGATTGACCCTGATCGGCTTGAGATCCAATGCCATACCACGAGTCATTCCGTGGAGACCAGTGGCGTAAGATCCAACCACAGTCCAATCCGGAATAGGACGTTCAGATACAGCACCAGTAGTAATGATTATCGAGGACTTGGGACCTGGGTTGAGATATTGTGGTGCATACTTTCCGATGAAAAGGGGAGCGAAGAATCGCACCATACCAGCGGCCTTGAGCTTTGACATCTCAAGATCAGGAAGTTTGAGGACTGCGAGGGAGTCGCCGGCAGTGTGAATAACATGGTCGATGCCTTTGCCAGCTTTCTCGAAGAGTTCTTTGATGTTAGACTCAAGCTTGTCTTCGTCTCCGAGGTTGCAGGCATGGCCGCTGATTCTGTTTTTGGCTGATGGATGCGAAGTCTGAAGTTTGGAGATGGCCTTCTGGACCCGGTCTGGGTTTGAGGACGAGATGATGACGGTGCAGCCTAATGATTGAAGTGTGTTGTTAGTTCGAATTCGAGTTAGAGATGCTGTTGCCTTTGTAATGCATACCATGCTCCAAGCAAGCCTCAGCTACACCAAAGCCGATTCCAGCAGACCCACCTGGTATTGAGTTAGTATCAATCATTTCATCGAGCGTTGCTGAGAGTCTTTTTCGTGAGACTTGCCGGTAATGAGAACCTTTTGGCCTTGCAGTTTCTGAGTGTACTTGGTCTGGTCCCCCATTGTTGATGGTGTAAATGATTGTTCTGAATTATGTTGTCTTTTGCCGCTTATGATACTTTTCTTGACAGCCCATTTGTAGTGTCGCAATGATCGGTAGGTGTTACGCCGTCTGGTCCTGCTGTTCGGCGATTAGTGGAGATAGCACCAAAAGTGACTGAGTGATGACATCAATTAAACTCTAAGTCTTGAGCTTCAGAGTATCAAGTGCTATAAACATTTTCTGCGTCTTCTTTGATATGGTATGGTATGGTATGGACCTATCCTGAATGGTCCAAAGAGGGAGAGCGCTGCAGATGCGAGGGAGCGAAGCGATGCTGTCTGATTAGTGTCAGCGTCAGCATCGGCTTGCTGCCAACCAGCTGCATTAAAGCCGTCTGCTACTAGTCCTGTTTGGACAAAATAGGCATCGTGGCATCCTCAATTTGCTCGCGTTGGCTTGGAGTTCCTGAAGCTCGCAGATCTGCCTGTTGCGGTAGTTGCTTGGCTACTCACCCTCATGGTGACATTTAGACATGCAATCCCACGATGGCTGAATGACAACCCGAAGAGTGGCTGGCTGCTTGTACGATACTTGTTACACTTCACGGCTCACAACTTAGGCAAATTGCCATCGGGTGTTGACCTGCTTGCGAGCGACCTGTCGATCGTTAGCAGCGAATTCAACTTGAATCATTCAGAACGTACCAAAGGAGCAACCACGAATGTTGCTACAGCCAACGCAGCCACGGTCGCCAGCATCTGGAACTTGTTGAAGTCCTTGCCCAAGATATCAAAACTAAAACTTGGGCTGAGTCTCGTGCCGAAGACATCTAAACCGAACGCAAACACTAAACTTGTACTCTCGATCAGAGCAGGGCTGGTGATCACGTTTTTGACACCTAAAACCTCACGTTTGTGGTTCAGATACCACTTCGGATCAAACTCAACGGTTGGAGTGTATCGGACGAGCCCTTCAGCTTGTTCATCCTTTGTTGGATCTCTTCCTGCTGGGCGACGTGGGTCCAGGACGGGATATGGGATGCCGACGATTGATCCTGAATCTGCTAGCACTGCCAGGAGTTGCCTGGAAGTGATGCCTTGGCGTGTGCGAGTGACCGAAAGCTGCGAGATAGGCTCAGGAATCTGGTAGGAATGTAGAAGGACAAAAGGATCGGGAGACTGTCCCAAGCTAGAGGAATTGGTCTTTCCAGTCAAAGGACCTCGATCATTCGGGAGCAAGGATTCAAACATCTCGCCCACGACCAATTGATGTCCTTTGGTGGTGCCATCTGTTGAGTCGGCGGTGTAGGAGTACGCAAACCAGTTTTCCGACATGATGGAAGGGATCGGTTCTGATAAGTCCACGTTGTAATGCACATCTGCGAACAGAGTTGCACCCGAGACCGTGTCGAGGACATAGACAGATGCTGCTCGGGTGGCATCATTCGCAGTGATCAGCAATGCCAAATTGGAGCTCAGGTACTTGTAAAGAACTCTGCGATCTCCAAGCACTTTGCCGATTGATGCCACTGGATCGTTCACGGGACGTGGCACCAGCGACAGAACGCGCTCGCCATCGGATGGGAGGAAATGCCAAAGCGCGTGTTCGTTTTTGTCGGTACCTCTGGTCGCTGAAAGCTCTCCATCCCGCAACGTGAATTGCACAGACTTCTGGGGAAGCACTGGCGACTCGGCTGCAGTCGAGACGGCTACAGACTCCCCATTTGTGGCGTTCAATCGCAGATCCGGCATGCCTTCGCTTTGCAGAACCAAGACTCCTGCTGAACTAGACTTGAACGATGGTCGCCATGACTGGCCAGGAAGCAACTTGACGACTTGCTTGCTCCAAACGATACGGTTCGCGCTTCCGGCATCCAATGCGACAACGCGTCCAGTCCGAGTAGCACACGCTACCACTTGATGGAAGCCAAAGACATCGCCAAGCAGTCCACTCTCAGCAGTGGTGCCGAAGAGACCATTTGTTATACGCTGAGGTAGAGCGCTCAAGATCGCGGGAACCTGCTGCCATTCCTGGATGTGCCGCTTGACTCGATGAAGGTACGCGGCGATGACATTGCTGTGAGTCTCAATTTCCAGGTCTTGGGCGAATGACTCCACTTCAGCAGGGTTGGCGAATAGGGCCGAGGATGTGCTTGCCAACACTTCAGGTCTATTCCAGACAGCGCTACCGTCTCTAACGAGCACCCAGTCTCCTGTTGATAGGAGAACCGCAGAACGGGCGGCCGATACGTCTCCGCCTTTCAAGGAGATTTCAGAGACAGAATGCACTGGCTCGACTATTTCACTTCCGGAAGCGACCACACCAAAGTCGCTCAGGGCCCATTTTCCAAGTATTCCGTGAGACACTGAAGAGAAAGTAGTAACCTGGTCCCTTGTGATCCTGGTAAAGTAGACGTTGGCATCTGAATTGCTCGTGGAGAACGAGCCCTGGCCAGCGATCTTTGGCAGTGAATATGCTTTTTCCACCTTATTCTTTCCCAAGTCAATATGGTACACATCCGCCCAATGAGACGTGGCAGTCTCGAAATGCACCAGGAAATGAGCCAGGGAATTGGGATGGAAGGGTGCATGCAAGCGCACTCGAGTTACGGCATCGTCGTCGTGCTTATCGATGTTGAAAGATGTGACTCCTTTCGTGCCAATGATGTTCACTTTGAGAACTGTGTAAGCAGAGTCGGTCCAGGCGATGATGGGAGATGCAGAATTTGCTCCAACCGATATGATGGTGTCAGTGGATGCCAACTCGATTTCCGAGCTCAACGTATGCTCGTCGGTTTTCCTTCCAGAAACTGGGTCCAGAGTGATAATCCTGATTTTGAGGTAGCCAAGCATGGTCTTGTGTAGCAAAATGCCATATATGCCAGTTGACGAAGTAGAGACTTGGTACGGCAGGTCTCCGGTATCGATATCGTAGGTCCATTTGATGGCGCCTGAAGACCCGTCCAAACGCTGGATCACCGGATGTTCGCCGCTGGTGAGCACTACCGCGTCTTTGGTGCCTGGAGTTTCTCGGCCGTCACTGAGTTCTAGAATCTCCAAGTCCTCGATCTTCCCGTTGACACTGCGATCCCAGGCCAATTTGCCGTCTGCAGCACTCCAGGCGGAAATTTCGTTTCCTATGCCACTGACCACGACATCCTGACCCTCACCAGCCCGCAGAAAGCTGGAGTTGATAGGCCCCACCCCTTGCAATGGCTGCTGCCGCCAGACTAATGTTCCGTCGCGAGGATTGACGGCACCAAGTACACCATCTTCAGACAGTGTGTAGATGAGGGAAGCCCGGGAAGCTGGGTTTGGCTGATGGAAAAAGGTGGTATCTTCTTTAGGCAGGCCCAGTAAAGGAATGTGGTAGTCGACGCCCCAGGCTTCATCAGCGAAGACTGCGCTCGTTGATCTAAGTAGAAGCGCGGCGGCTGCGAGCAGTGCTGAACGCATCTTTGTCTGCTCAGGCAGTGCGGAACTCCAGAGACATAGGAGCAGCTGCGATGTAAGGTCAGAAGTGCCAAGCTTTCTGCCTCAGCTTTGCAGAGCGCTCAGACACTTCACAGTTACAGGCCGAGGGACAACAGCGCGAACTCCGCTACGACAATATGGTCATTCATGCTTCCATTCAAGACACAGATCTTCGCCGTTCATGCACTCTCAATGTTCACATCACCGATATGCACGATCGTCAGACGATATGCGACTTCTACACCTGGATCTGGACTGCCCATCCTGACTGAGCGAGTCAACAACCTTTCGGAGTGGACCAGACTTGCGGCAGTGCGAGCCGGGGAGGCTCCGCAAAGTGGGATTTCATCACGCATGTGAGTTCGCCGCCTCTTACGTGTGGACTGTGGAGCGGCGCACTCTTGCATAATGGTCTACGGATGCTGCATAGAGGAGGCTGCCAAACCAGAATTGCTGCCATGGTGGCTTGGATATGTTGCTGGGCGGCTGCTTGCTTGCTTCCCGCCGGGCCATCGGGTCAATTGATGAGCACGCTCGACACGATCGCCCTTAGATAAGGTTTCCCAGCTCCCTTCACCTTGGTGCCGCGTGGCTGTCTTCCGGCCGCTGCAGCATGCAGCATGTTCCTAGCTGCTCAACCACGCCCCCTCCGACCTCGTGAGTGGATGATTTATGAGACTATGCTGCGTTTCTTCAAGCACTCTCTCCGAAGGCTGACAGCCGAGTTCTAGGCCGGTCATGGTTTTCGTGAGCGAATTGCGAACTTGAGAAGCCGGCAGCTTGGCTGAGCCAACGAACCATAGCTTGCATATTTTGGACCTCGACTCGTACATGTCAGGCATGGTGGTCGGAGGAGCACCAAATGTGTTCGTGCTTTTAGCCTGGTTTTAGCGAGGTGGTCCTTTTATGACGGCAGGGAAGAGCATCTTGCGCCGTCCAAACACTCTAACTTAATACTCGCCATGGACCGCGACTTAATGGCCTTCAGAGCTACTGCACTCCAGGTAGGCAGCGGTAAGAATAGCTGCTCCTCTCACCACACTACTGCGTGGACCTCGTTCAGTTCTTTCCGTCTACTGTAGCATATACGACCTATCACGCTGCAAGCATCCGCTTCCGCGCGCACTCCTGGTGTCACCACAGACGACAATCTTCATTTTCACAACTTATAGCCTGGCGGCAGGTTCTGCGAGGCATTCTGAATGGAATCGCCTGTGCCACGAGAGCTCGTACATCCCGTAACGCGACCCATCGCACGCCCACCACCGCGCTCTTCAGGCTGAGCCTCCTCCTGTCCACCGCTTCATCCTCCGCGAACGACAACTTCCTAATTCAGAAGAGATCGACATTACATGCGTCCACATAGGCCAGACTTCAAGGCCGATGCACAATGTCTCGTGCTGGATATCAGCGAGAGTACCACATTGCCGTGCTCGGCTCCGGCGGTGTTGGGAAGAGCTGCCTGACTAGTATGTGGAACTGCGTTGTTGGTTCTCGGTACTTGTGTTGACAGCTCCCAGTGCAATTTGTGCAAGGTGTGTTTGTGGAGCGATATGATCCCACCATTGAAGACTCATACCGGAAACACATCGACGTGGACGTGCGTACAGCTGTCTAGCCTTTTTGCTCATGATATAACAATTGACCCAATGCAGGGTAGGCATGTGGTTCTCGAAATCATGGACACGGCGGGCACAGAGCAGTTTAGTCAGTATTCGCCGAAAGCATATCTTAGGGACTTACACTGACAGTTGCTAGCGGCCATGAGGTACTACGTGCAGGTCTTACTCACGGTGCCGCTTAAACTGACTTTCTATGCAGAGATATGTACATGAGAATCTCCCAAGGCTTTCTTCTAGTCTTTAGCATTACCTCCGCTTCGTCCTTGCGAGAATTGGTCGAACTCCGGGATCAGATCGTACGAACGAAAGGCGATCCGAACTTCCCAATCGTCCTTGTCGGGAACAAGAGCGACCTCGAAGAAGACCGGGCGGTATCACGAGCGAAAGCATTCCAGCTATCGCAAAGCTGGGGCAACATACCTTATTATGAAACGAGTGCACGACGAGCGACGAATATCAACGAAGTGTTCATAGATGTGTGCAGGCAAATCATACGGAAAGACCTTTCAAGAGCGCGGCCGGAGGAGCGTGATCGACAACATAAACGGAGGAGACATAAGCACAGCAGAAGAGATGACCACGACAGAGGTGGAGGCTCGCGGTGTACAATACTGTGATGATCTGGAAGAAGAACATCGATCAGGATTGGTGTCTAGGAACTTTGCATATGACAATGGATCTCAGGGTGGCTTTTGTGATAACTTTTGGTGAGAATCTTTGCATAGGGAGAAGTTCCAGGTTGCTTGCGTTGCAGTAGCATCGTTTAAGCTTACAGCCCTACAGCTGATGAACTCCTTCGAGTCAGCGTTCAGCATTAGCGAAGACCCTGGAGGTACGGCAGTTGAGGTAGTCTTAAAATCTACGCAGCATGTGCCGGATGCTTTCCAAAGTTCTTGCTTGCGAACCCAGATCGACTCGACCCTATACAGCGGCCGCGTTGCACGTATCGCCGAGAGACGGGAGTCTGATTCCGATGACACCGTTACTGATCACAGCCAGCAATGCAGCTCAAGGTGACAGGTCTCGACCCGACCCATGTCGATATCGTGAGATGCTGCCGAATAAACTTGGCGCTAACAAAGTGCAATTCAGGAGCACGAGTTTATATGATCAACGGCTTTGGGCCGCTATACATCTCGGCATGCCGGACGGGAAGACTAAGTGACAGGACAGAAGCAGTACTTAAGCCGGCGGCATCTCGCCTTCTATTGCCAAGGGTCCCTTCGATTATCAACAAGTTATTGCTGACAACTTGAACAACCAACAACCCGTAAGCTCAACCATACACGACCACGGAAGCTGATCATGCAGAACCTTTCGCGGGCTGACGGCTCCAATGAGCTTTGCGGACTGGACTTGGTCACCTCTGCCTTGAGACGTACTTGCTGCTCATCAGCTATGAGTATGCTTCCCGATCGCAAGAACCTGCTTATGCGCATTGCTGACGGTGCCAGCTTGACTCGATTCATGCCTGATCAAACGTCTTGACAACTTTACTCACGACCTGATCTAGATCCTCATTCTTGAGTCCAAGTTCCTGCATCGCGAAGTCCTTCCGTAACTCCCAGTTAGCGTCGATGGCACCAAGCAGCCAGACAAGATTCTCCACCGCCTCCAAATGTCCAGCATCAGCTTTCTTCTTCTCCTCGACCTGGTACTGCTTGGAGTCATGTCTTTGCACAGTCCACTTTTGACCAGTGGCACGCTCAAAGGAGGCGAGGACTTCATTCTGGGACACCAAAAAGCTCTGGACGTAGATCATCCTGTTCTTAGTCACATCAGGTCGCTGGAGGATTCTTGCTGTGGCTTCTCCGATCTGGGATAAAGAACTTGCGGACCACTTGGCTTCGCCATCATCCAGGATTTCCATTTTTCTCTCCTTCAACCAAACGTGCAGGAACTCGAGACTCCAGTCGAAGAAGTGTCCGCAGACGAGGCTGGTCCAGGTGAAGTCAGGATGCTTTGATGCAAGCTCGATCAAGTACTCTCGCAATTCAGTCTTGTGGCGATATAATGGCACAAGCTCCTTGGTCAGAGAGCTCGAAGAGTCCACAGAGCCGAAATCAGCAGGAATAAAGCCTTTTGACGTTTTAGCATGTGATCACCGGGAAGGAAAGAGAAGAAAACGCACGTTTGACACCAGCTTTAATACATGCATCCGCAATTCGCTTTTGAAGTGCTGTTTCACTGCCTTTGATCGTGACCACCACCGCGTCTTTACCACTCAATACTCTGGCGAGCTCTTCGACCTCGAAGTCGTCTGATACCAAGACTTGATTGGGATAAGATGTCTGAGACTTTGATGACTTCCTCTTCATTACTGTGACATTGAAGCCATTCTCGACCAGTGAGCGCAGGACAGAAGGTCCTAATTTACCATCTGCCCCAAGCAGCACGACCGACCTGATGCTCATATTTCCGGTGTGAGGTGCCTTTTTGAGGTTGTGAGTGGGTTGCCTCAGATGACTGTTGATGTCAGAAGGACTGCGTAAAGTGGCTACTGAACGGTGAAGACAATGGTATGACTCTTGGCTGTATGTGATTTCCTCATGAAAAGGTGAAGAGTTCGGCCACCAAAGCCGACGCTGAAGAATGCCAGGATCAATGATGGCAGACGCCAAGCCTCACCGGCAGGTCTAGATTAGGAAGGTCATCGCTCGACCATTCCGAAGGGTTGACTTCACTCCAGACCTGAATTGTTCATGTGATATGCAAACAGCAGGGCCCTCATACCAACTGCACTTCTTCTACTGGTACACATTGATCTTGCCATGCCTCTCCGTCCATGATGCCCAGCACAAAAGCCTCGCATAGCAAGCGGTACTCGCTAGATCGAGGACCCGAGCCAGCCATGGGACGCATTATTAGAGGTATCGGTGCACCCTGCACGACAGCGATGCTATCTCCGTAAATAAGACCTTCCTGTGCCAACCCGAAATGACCTTTCTCGGTAATGAAAAAGACTCTGCCTCGGAGGAAGTTTGCAAAGGCGAGATGAAGGCGTTCTTCTTCGAGTAGCTCTTCTCTGTTGATTGGTGAAGTGTCGTCATCAGACCGCCGCAGAAATTCGAGTAGTGAGTCGTATCGCTTGACAACATCCTCAACAGAAAGCTTCTTCCCACGATCTTGGTCTGCGGTGATGGTTCGCGCGATCGCTACGTGCTGCTCACTATGCACGCTCGGACGCCTTCGATGGACGTGCAGGAGTGACATTGACTGAAATAGCCATGCTCTGAGGGCTTCTGCTAGTGCTTGCGGACCTGTCTCTGTTATCTTCAACCCCTCAGAGCCCACCGCTAATACTTTGTCGAAAAGCTTCACTGTCAAAGGCAGACGAAAGCTGGGAATACCATCGACATTTAGCTCGGTCACAGGAGCGATCTCCTTGATCTCGTTACCTCCAGCATTGTAACAAGTGTTGTCCAGCCATAGGGGTTGAGCTTTCCAGGGCATTGACCAGTCTGGTGTCCACGAGGGCAGCTGTAATTGCTGGTTACATATGCCAGCCGAGCAGATAAAATCCATCTGCCTTCTGGATAGTGTGATTTCGTCGCAACTGTACTCCGAAATGGCGTATGCGATGCGCTGTAAGTACTGTGTTGCGAAGAGCTTGTACAACATTGCAATGTCCATGCCATAATCGGGTCGATTCCATAGACGAACAATGTGGTGGAACGCGAACAGCTTGTCACGGTGGTCTGTAGCTTCACAGTCTTTAGCAGCCGTAAGCACGTAAGGCACCATTGACTCTTCACTCGCGTAGTCCTTGACGGCTTGCTTCGTACCCTGCTCGGTGATTGCTCTCAGCTCTTCCATGAAGCTTATGTATTGCGCAGCAGTCTTGCCGGATCCAAGTGTTTGGGATGCTCGTAAGGAAGGATGGTGTCTTGCCTCAATGATCTGCACAAGCTGAACAAAGTCGTCCCAAAACGCTGTTGCATTGCCGCAAGTGACGACGATGTCTCTGGCGCATACAATCTCTTGGATGATCCAAAGTCGCCGGAACCAGGGTCGCGTGAGCAGCATGATAAAAGCAGGCCACGCCCCTTCTCCCCACACTGGACACTCTGGAGGCGTTCTGCTGCTATCAGTAAGCTCTCCCGGATTCTGTGCAAGACTGGGCCAGTAACGTCTTATTCGCTTTGGTAACTCCATGGCAGCAGCCGTGCCATGGCCCTCTTGGCCAAGCCAAACGATGACTCCGCTAGCTGCTCGAAATATTGCTCCCATCTTGCCAACTTGCTCATTGCGATCAATAATATTCTGCTGATCTACACATATTTGATCTGAATCTATCAGCCGACATCGCTCCATGGACTATGTGTTCGCGGGCATACCGATCCACAAATTGACAACCGTTGTGGTTGCACGAGCATTACGAAGGGCGGCATAAAGATTTGAAGTGACCTTGAGTGGCCTGCCGTCAACCCAGATGATTTCCTCAGCAGTCGTACTGTTCCAGCAATAGGACAGAGCAATGAAGCGCACACTTGTGTCTTTTAAAGACACCTCCTGAATTCTACATTGGATCGGATCATCATGTCGGCCGGGAAGCACACTTGCAATCCTGAAGCCGCCTGCTAGGATCTCCGCCGAAGGTCGATAGTAAAAGTCGGAGCTTGGACTCAGTTTTGACCAGGAATCAGCTCTCGTATATTGGAAGGATGATGAAGCCATACGAGGCAGAGTTGCAGCATTTTTTTGCGAGGTAGTCGCGAGATCCTTGCGCGAAAGATCGCGTGTGCTTGTGCTAGCAACGGCGTGACGGCCTTTCATTCTCGCGTCTGACAGAACCATCCCACACCACCACTTCTTGGTATCTCGGTACACGCGACCGGTGTGCAGATACCGATTGCATCGGGGCAGCTGTACCTCTACTACACTGCAGCATTGATTGATGGCGGCTGACCAAGCCGTGAATCGAGAGCTCAAGAGCCACGCAGGACGCCGAAGCGCCGAGCACACCACAATCGCATGATCTCCGGTCCTTCAAAACAATCGTCAGAAGCCGCACGTCATTTGTAGGCTCTAGTCGGTCGGCATTGTGCTGCAGAGTGTGCATTGCTCAGGCAAGCATCGGAGAATTTCAAGACATCACAGCTGGAAGACTCTGAGTAGCAAGTATATCGAAAAATCTTGCTGCTGGCCTTCACCGGGTTGCAACGATGTACAGTATTTGTTACTCCATTGGCAGAAGCGGAAGCTGGCGGCATTTGATTGATTGAGGCTGGACTCTGAGGGAAAAGCGAGCGCTGTGATCTAGCATGCTAGGCCCAACTCTTTGCACGATGGTACGGATATTTTCGAGGTCGAAGAACGGAGAAACTGGCAACTCGCGGATGTTGAGAGTCGGATTCTCCCTGTGAAAGTGTCGTGCTAGTTTCGCTATAAAATCGGTGCTGATCAAGAGATTGGAAAGCTCCTGCGCAGCTGTGATCTCATGCGTGGGTCGGATACTTCTAGATAGACCCTGTCTCTTGCCCCTCTCAACACATTTTCTCTGGCCATACTGTACTCACAAAGAACAACAACAACACCCCACCCCACCAATACCAACTACCAGACCCAGAACAAGTCCACGCAATCATGTCTTCCTCTCTTGACCAGCTGAAGGCCACCGGCACCGTAAGTTGCTCCCAGATAATGCGCAACCCAATTGTGGTCGGCCTTTGAAATGTTTCCAAGCTGATGACTGTTCTTTCAGGTCGTTGTCTGCGACTCTGGTGACTTTGCCACCATCGACAAGTACAAGCCACAAGATGCTACCACCAACCCTTCCCTGATCCTCGCTGCCTCGAAGAAGGAGGAGTACGCCAAGCTCATCGACGACGCTGTTGAGTACGGCAAGAAGCACGGTAGCTCCATTGAAGAGAAGGTCGATGCGACATTGGACAACCTCCTCGTGCAATTTGGCAAGGAAATCTTGAAGATCGTCCCAGGCAAGGTCTCGACAGAGGTTGATGCCAGATTCTCCTTCGACAAGAAGGCTTCCGTTGAAAAGGCTCTGCACATTATTGAGGTAAGATTGACTCGTCGTGGTGAGATACATACAGTGCTGACCTTTCTTCAGCTCTACAAGGAGCAGGGCATTGACAAGTCCCGCGTCCTAATCAAGCTTGCTTCCACATGGGAGGGCATCCAGGCTGCTCACGAGCTTCAGACTAAGCACAGTGTTAACTGCAACCTTACTCTGATGTTCTCCATCGTCCAAGCGATCGCTGCTGCCGAAGCTGGTGCTTTCCTCATTTCTCCATTCGTTGGCCGTATCCTTGATTGGTACAAGGCCAACACCAAGCAGGAGTACACCAAGGAGAACGACCCAGGTGTCAAGTCTGTGCAGCAAATCTTCAACTACTACAAGAAGTACAACTACAAGACCATTGTCATGGGAGCATCTTTCCGCAATGTCGGAGAAATTACTGAGCTTGCTGGCTGCGACTACCTTACAATTGCACCAAACCTCCTTGAGCAGCTTTACAACAGCCAAGAGGCTGTGCCACAGAAGCTGAAGTCTGAGGATGCCTCTTCCCTCGATATTGAGAAGAAGAGCTACCTTAACGACGAGGCTGCTTTCCGATTCGACTTCAACGAGGAGACCATGGCTGTACACAAGCTTTCTGAGGGTATCAGCAAGTTTGCTGCGGATGCCGTCACACTGAAGGACATTCTCAGGAAGAAGATTGGCGCATAAATGATTATGATTGAATGAATGTTTCCTTAGCGATGTGGTAGCTTGAATTTCGGCACCAAAATGCATAGAGGCGTTAGGTCTTGCCAATGCCAACACGTAAGAAAAGCTTCACGATGTTTCGATTCCAAGCCATGACTCCTTTAGCATTTCCCATGCCAAGGTCCGCTTTGCAGTGGGCTTTCGGAGTCGCCCAAGTCTCCGAACACATAATGCCGGTGTCGCTGATAAAACAGTTCCAACCCTAGTTGCATCATTTCTGTGCCCCACTCTGCCCCTCAGTTGCTCAGCTTCTGTTTCTCGCTCTCACTTGTTGCCATTCAAATATCTTCAGGAAAGACTGCGAAAAGTCATCAAGAGAACCACTTTATCAAAGAATCCATCCAGAGAAACACCGTCAAAATGGTTAAGGCAGGTACGTGAAAGCTACTGGGTCGTCGATTGGTGCAGACCAGGTCTGTTGCGCAAGAATGAGCAGATTTCTACGTCTCATTCGACAGAAACGCATTAGGCCATCAAGGTGACCACACTTTGCCTTGGACAAGCCCTGAATGCGGCTATCCACGAGGAAATATGCGGGCAAGGCTGTCACTCGTATCACCTTGATGGTCCTGACCGGCATTGAAGATCACGACACCGAGTTCCAGATGAAGCCTTCATGCTGACATGGCCTCACAGTTGCTGTTCTTCGAGGTGACTCGAACGTCAAGGGCACCGTGACCTTTGAGCAAGACGCTGAGAGCTCCCCAACTACTGTATCATGGGACATTACCGGCCATGACGCCAATGCTGAGCGTGGCATGCACGTCCACGCCTTCGGTGACAACACCAACGGCTGCACCAGCGCTGGACCACATTGTAAGATGGAGCAGAGGTATTGGACGTAGCTCAGGCTGACCATTGACAGTCAACCCACACAACAAGACCCACGGTGCTCCAGAGGACACTGAGCGCCACGTTGGAGACCTTGGCAACTTCAAGACCGATGGACAGGGCAACGCAAAGGGCTCCGTGTCAGACAAGCTCATCAAGCTGATCGGCCCAGAGAGCGTTCTTGGCCGCACAATTGTCGTCCACGCAGGCACCGACGATCTTGGCAAGGGTGGCCACGAGGACAGCAAGAAGACTGGTAACGCCGGTGGCCGTCCAGCCTGCGGTGTCATTGGTATCGCCGCATAAATTTGTTGAAGACTGTATGATGATGACACGATGGGGATGAAGAGTGGTCGAAAGCGTGCTGCGATGTAGATGATATGCTGTCGCATACGCAAAAGTACTACATTGAGTACGTCTATATTCTTTCAAGTCCCTCATCCCCTTCTGTATAAATGCATGCTAGTTCAACTTATCAAGCTGTACTCAGCTAACGACATGATGCCCAAATGCTGCAATTCTTTTGTTCGTTTGGCCGTAATATCATCAAATGCGTGCGAGAAACCATCTATGATGTGCCAGAGCAGCCGACAAAGTTGTTACCAGAAGCTCCAGTGTGGGTAATGGCACCAGCGTACTGTCCGTTGGTGTTGAACACAACACGGTCTGGACCTGGCGAGCCTGTCATAATGTCAGCTCTGCTGAAAGCAACGACCATGTTAATACTACTCACCGCCAGTGTAGACGTTTCCACTCTGCAAAATTGGGAACTCCTGGTATGGGCCAGAGACAGGGAAATCAAAGCCCTCGTAGTTGTTGTAAGTGTGTGGGTAGTTGCCACTGCCAACTTGCTGGTCGTTCGAGTAGTAGTTGTAGCCTTGGTTGAAAGCAGATCGGACACGGCTTGAGCTGTAAGAGTAGGAGCCGCAGGTGGTGGCAGATTGTCTCTTGTCAAGGGCAGCATCAGCGTATTCGCCAGTTGGCAGAGCAATGGAGCTGACTGCGAAGAGCAGAGCGGTGGAGATGAATGAGAAGCGCATCTTCGCGGTTATTTTGTGTCCGGATAGCGAAAGTAGATGGGGATGAGGGACTTGTTTGTGAGTGAGTGGATGATGCTTTGCTCTGCTCCTGCCTTCTCGTTTGAGGTGAGAAGAAGTGATGTACTTATACCTGGTTTCTTCTCATTCCAAGGTTGTTCTATCGGCTTCACGAGCCAAAGCAAAACCCACGTCTCAGCAGTCGTGCAACGCTACAGCCAAGTCGTCCTATGCATGACCGACGATCAACAGTACGAACAGCGTTTCGATAATTCTACGAGAGTGTTCATTTCCAGCCATTGAGCCGGCGTTAATGCATCTGATTCAGCTTGGATTAGCTGAACTTGGCAGCATGGGACTGATGATCTTCAGAGGCGAACCGCGAAGATAATGGTCAACATCCGGTGAAAAGGGCGGAAAGGGAAGGTCAGATGTCAGACGTGCCTGCAGTTCCGAGTCGAAAGAGATATGTTGTAGATGGGCCAAAGAGAATGCTCGGAATTGGCACATGTTCCTTAGATTAACTTCTTGGTTGTGCACGGCGCTTCGAAGCAAGATGGAACCGCTCTGCCGCTGATGAGCGCGTCGGTAGCATATTTGTGATTTTGTCCAGTGAGATGTGAAAGCTGGGGTGTTCAGGCGTTGTAGTTGTCGATCAGAGGTGGGTTGCCGAGGCTGGCTAGCCTGATTGAGATGAGGGCCGTCGAGCGTGGCATCGTCCACCAGATGCAACTACATGGTCTGCCTTGCAAGCTGCCAGGTACAACAATGCCTTGCAGCTCACGAGGCTGCGATTGAATCCTACGATTCGTCCTGAGATGTGTTTCAGCTGATGCGACAACTAAAATGGAGGCGGATCCGACCGGTCATGATGATCACGGCGCAGTTACCTTTACGGTTTGTGTTATGCCAAATGTCCGCCTAAACGTCATTGTGTCTGAACGAATTGTCCGTGGGATACAGTGGAATCTGTCCGACTCGTGCTCAGCTTAGAGACTTACTACTGGCGACCAAAGTAAGGCAATTAAGCTACGCACCATCTCAAGGCAAAGAGCTTTGCCCACGTGTGCAAGAGCCAGGATCTGAACGAAAGAGCATTGCGAGAGCACGCCAACACTGTCCAGTCCATTACTCGACGTCGAAGATGCCTCAAGCTGGGCTCAGCGCTTCACAACAGGTGAAGCGGTCAGCACAATACTCAGCCTTGAGCGGCGTATCCTCCCGAACGACAGCGACCGATATCACCGAGAGATTCTGCGAACCAGTTGAGCATCAATATGCGTCAACGGGAAAGGCTGATGAGCTGGAAGAGCAATTGATAACAGGATGGCAAGCACTCATTGCGAGAGCTGCTGAGACATCGTTCAAAGATCTCAGCATGCCGAAACTGGTAGATTTCGTGACAGCATTGCAACAGAGACCAGATCTGGAGAAAGATGGTCAAAAATGCAATGTGCAGGACATGACGATCTGGCAAGATCTGCCCCTATTCGGATGGCAGATGCGAGATGCCTGGAATTTTGGTAGGCCGCATTGATAGAGGTAGACACCCAAATGCTGACAGCTTCTCTCAGCTGCCGAAGATCGAAGTCCCGAAGAGCAGAAAGATCAGTGGGTTAATCTTAATGCATTCTCCGCGACATTGGTTGCAGCAGTACATAAGAAAGCGGGCGATAATCCAGATCTCTCGCTGTTTTGTGTTTGGACTGTCCGACAGGCTCTGGAGGAAGAAAACTTCTATGATGTCTCTGTGGCAGCTGCTGCAGTTTGGTTCATTTTCGCTGCACCAAAGATTCGGGACTTTTCGCGGAATGGCAAATCTTTCGACGGGAAGATCGCAAAAGGTGAGCAAAGTATTTCAGGCGTTGGAAGATGCGCTAACGTTTACTTCCAGGCGGCTTCTCATATAAGAATGAAGGATGGACCGGCTTCTCCGATGAGCGCTGGACCGTATGGCAGAAGAGGCTCAGTGAGCTAAAGGATCAGGTTTCCGAGAAAACCAAGGAGGTAGTGCAAGAGGCTTTGAAGGCTATCAACGAGGCCTCGTGAGCTTGCTGCTCGTTTTGAAGGGCAAAATAGAGGATAGATCGAGCGTATCTCCTTGTGGTGAGGCAGGTTGAAACGACCACTGAAAAGTATCACATGTGCATCACATTCGTGCTGTGCTCGCTCGTCTCTGGATTCGATAGTCTTGGGCCGCTCCTGTTTCTGATCGGTTAGGTGAAGACAGTACGGACTCCAGTCCGCCCAAAATGCATTCATACGAACATGGTGGTTGCGTAGAGAAGTTATAGGCGATGCGATGCCTGTAAAAGTGCCTCCCACGTTTCAGAATCCTGCACCGGGCAACATGAAACAAATTTGCCCACCACCGAACCAGACGCAAGAGGACTGGTGCTCAGGCCTTGCGCAGAACTCACTCGCGTCTCGTTGGCTGCACGCCTGAAGACCGTGGAGATTGGCTCACGAAATGTAGCGACAGAATCTGCATCTGCATTGAGCGAGCTCGAAGGGCTCCGCGGTGCAGCATTATTGGAGCGATCAAGGTGGCCGCCATCATTTCGAACGCGCTTTTATGAGGATCATGAATTTGTCCGATCATGTTGCATGCTTTGAAGAGAAGAATGTTCGATTCGCTGAGAGCTCACAGCTGGAGGATCGTGGCGCATCGATTGGTGCCTGCCAAGGGAAACATGAACGAACCGCCTTGTGCAAGAAACACCTTGACACACGCAGTCATGTATGGCGAAGGTAATGACAGGATCAGTGAAAGTGACAGGGCTGCTGTGACGATCGACGATCGTTCAGGGCGTGGAGAATCCAGACCGTGCAGATAGAAGTCCTCGAAGAAATACCGATCACCTGCGAAAGTCAAGTCACAAAGTCGTGCTCACAGTCGCGTGCATGCGCATGCAAGCCGCCTGAAATAGAACTAAACTGCCGCGCTTCCGTCCGCCGCACTTGTCTCTCCGTGCCTGTGCCTGGCTTCTACGGTTGACCTGACCTGACCCTTCACCACGCCAACTCCAACAACGAAACCGGCTATCTCACAGTCGAACGCGCGCGACCGGGTCTCTCCTGACTGCGCGCATCGTCGACACCGCCCACTGCCCACTCAAATTCCACCTGCTCCACCCACACGCCTGCCCCCGCCGTCCTCACAGCGCTCGCTCGGCTCTGGGAGTCTTTGCGGGCGGATTGCTGCAGCCGCCCGCGCGCGCTGTCTTCTTTGTTGTCACTCGCTTAACCTGGGTTTCATTATACACGTACTTTAATTCATGCCGACCTTTGGCAGCAACACCAACTCGCCGTCGCTGCAGAAAATGGAGATGAGCAATGGCCGTTATGGCGGAAAGAGGTTCGCCTTTGGCAACATCGCAGGGGACCCATTCTGGCTAGGAACCATAGGCATTGGCATTGTGAGCACCTGCGCGACACCACGCCGGCCATTGTCCACGTTTTACTAACCTGTCTCTAGTCTGGCTGGATCATTGCCTTCGTCAGCTCCATCATCGCCGATATTAATGAGGACTACCCAAACTACTCCTGGTGGTCTTTGGTCTACATGCTGTTCTGTATAGCGGGTGTCGTATTCGTGGTCGGCGCAGACGCAGTCTATACTTACCACGTCGGTCTGACAAGCTTCCTGGGTGCTGGTCTGGTCTTCACCACCTCTTCCGTCAACTCTCTGATCTACTATCCGGATGCCGCCAAGGAAGCCGCTGCTGCCGGATTTATCTTGCTCTCTATCGTTTCCGTATGTCTTGCACATACTCATGAAAGAAAGTTTGCTAACTCAATGACAGATAATATGGATGTTCTACTTCGGTTCTCAGCCCTCAGCTAGCCACCGCCAAACACTTGACTCCTTTGCCTTGCACAAAGACCGTGCACTGAGCCGCAACAGTAGAGCGATGCGCCAGTCGTACCTTCCAGAAACAACACACTCGGGTGGCCAGGCGCAACAGCAGATGTATGCCTCTGCTCAGCTGAACGGGTTCGAGACTGCATCACCAATCAGCGGATACCCAGGTGGTCCAGCTGGTGCTGCTAACAGAGGCAGCGCTGCACCATATGGGCAACAGCAATTGCGATCGGAGCCGAGTGCATTATCGCAGGGCACTAATGGTGTCTCTGCCATGTCGGGCACTCTTCCGACGAATGCGCAAGAGAGTTCGGTATCTGCGCCTACAGAATACCCGTACCGAGCCAAGGCCATATACAGCTACGAGGCGAACCCGGATGATGCTAATGAGATCTCCTTTACCAAACACGAAATTCTCGAGGTTAGCGACGTCTCTGGAAGGTGGTGGCAGGCGAAGAAAGAGAATGGCGATACAGGTATTGCGCCATCAAACTACCTGATCTTGTTATGAGCGACTCTACAGCAAGACGATTTGTGCGATGAAAAGAAACAGTAAAGCAGAAACACACAAGCATGCTATGATGACGAGTTCTGCCAGTATCAGTCAGCGACGACTTGATGACTGACCACGACGAAGTAACTCAGCGGTTGCATGACATGGGACAGAAAGTTTTTACTCCCGAGAACATATGGGCACAAAGGCTAAGACGATGCACAATGGGCAAAGTCGCAACGTACGGCTACGGGTATATTCTATTTTCTTGGTTTTGGGAACGGGAAAAGACGGCACTGTTTGGCGAAGGCATGGCGTTATGATTGATTGCAGAAACGGCTGTTTCTGACAACGACATTGGATGTGATTGTGGGTTTGGGATGGGGGCTGCTACGGTGCGGCTTCTGTTCCTCTTTGGACCCTTGCTTTCCCCGCGACGATACCAGTGCGACACTGATTGAAAGAGAGAAGTTTCGAGTCCTCTATGTCTTTGATTTTGTATGCGAGAGCGCAGAGCGAGACGAAAGTTAGCATTGAGGTAGACGAGTATGAGTTTTGGTCGAACGAAGGATTGTCGTGAGCAATTCTTCGACGTTCATCAACTGCCATCGTTTTGGGAGCACTGTTGACGCGGTTGTCGACTTCCAGCTCAACACTGGTGTCCCAAATGCCCTGGAGTCGTTGACATTCCCAACCAAGCACGTGAGAAACTGGTCCCTGTCTGGGAAGCGTGAGAAGTGGGTCCTCCCAACGGCTTTGTCCGGTGCCATGGTGCCGCTTGACTCGTGGTTCGCACCGAAACTGGGGCTCTTTCTCTCCTGCATGAAATGAGCTGTTACAGAGTTCGCCGAATGTTCTGCGTTGCTGGTGACCGTTGGATGTTGCGGTCGTTGTCTCAGAAAGCAAAAGAATCAAGAGAAGTGGTTCTTTTGATGCGGCTGAATTTTTTACATGTTTGATAAGCTCTTCGACGTGGAAGTCAAGACGGTTCTTTTGATCAAATCTCTTTCGTAACTTGATCGCCGTTCAGTACTGATAGGAAACGCTGCAAAAGAGATGTGATTCTGATATGCCATTGAAGATTGATCTTGAAGCCTCGAGTCAAGCTTAACTTTCACTTCACACACAAAAGTCTTGGCATTTCTGTATATGGTAATCCGACATTTCCCACTCCCACCACATCACGATGATAGCTGTTTAACGATCAGAGATGATAGAGCAGACTTAGAAAAGCTTGCTCTTCCCTCTGCAGTCCAAAAGAAAATGATCTAAGATCGATTTTCACTGATTGTGTCCCAAAACGATTTCTGAGCATACACAATGGTTCCTCGACCAGATATGAACCTAGACACATCAAAAGAGTGATGCATTCGCCGGGAATCGAACCCGGGGCTAGCCGAACCGCTTATTGCATTGAGTGCAATGGCAACGGCTAATTTTACCCTGAAGAAACAGTCAGAACCAAGTTGAACTTGATGTGGTTGGAAGTGCTTACACTAAACCACGAATGCTGTTTGCAAGAGCTTGTAGGCTATTTGATGGAGTTAACCAATAAAGATTTGGATATGTAGCTGCATCATGAGACGTGGCATCAAGTCCGTTCATCGGCGGCGATGTGGGCGGCAAGGGTCGGCCTAGCTTGCTTAGCTCGTACTACGGATGATCCCTACAGCGAGACAGCAATGTAAATTCGAGGGACTGGTCTTCAAAAACATCCGGAGTGATGCTAGAAGTCATATTTGATCATCACATTCGACACTGCGTTGAGCACTCTTATGTCCAAACTAGTACGCTTCCACCGACACCATCGACTTTGACTCCGAAGCCGACTGATCACCCTGGACATCCTGAAACTCAACCCATGTACCCATCTTCTTCCTTACATGTTCGCCATACGAGATCCCTTCACCTCCGTCAACACTTTTGACGATGCAGGACTCGCCAGGCTCAAAGAAGAATGGCACACTCAGTCGACCAATCCCGTTGCCATCAGAGCCGACATTACTCGATCGAACACGATGCACAGTAGCAACGAATCTTCCACCACTGACCTCAGCCATTAAGTCGCCGATATTGACAACGATCGAGCCAGGGACGTATGGTGCTGGAACCCATTCTTGGTTGGCATTGAGGACCTCCAAACCACCGGTCGGGTCTTGATGTAGCAGTGTCAAGATACCACTATCAGTGTGCGGAGTGCAGCAGAGCTTCGTCTCTTGCGATGAAGATGGCGTGGACTGTGGCGGGTAATGCAATAGTCGAAGCGTTGACAGAGAGTCAACAAGATAGTCAGAGAAGAAGTCCCAAGGTTTACCCAACGCAACAGCCAGCAAGGACAGAAGCATGGAAGAGAGCGTTTGCAGTTCATTGTGAAGCTTCTGTAAAGCTGCTTTGGAGTCTGGAAACTGTTGTTCATTAGGCCAGACATTTGCTTCCTGTAGCCGGAATTTCTGACCAGCATCAATGAGAGGCTGTGAGAGCATGCCAGACGTTCCAATTTCGAAACCTTCCTTGAGGTTATCCTGCTGACCAGGTTGGCATGGAAAGTATCCTCGGTATGTGTTGGTATTCGTAGGAACGAACGTCTTTTTGGCCAGAGCCATCTTCGTAGCCGTGTCCATTAAGAAGAAGGCTTTGGCTAGCCCGAAGACCTCATCGTGGGTAAAGGATGGAGGAGCGTTGGTGAGGTACGCAAAGCCCGTCGTAGTAAAGACATGGCGAAGTTCCTGGCCCAATAGCAGAATATCATCTGAAGTGGGCTCCTTGGATGACAGCACAGCCAAGTCCACGATCGGTAAGCTAGAGAAAGAGGTTGCCATAGCTGGCTGGTTGCCTATCAAACAGAATAGAGTGCTGTGCCTCTCTACGCCGAGTCGCTGCTTGACTTCGTGGCCGCCGCTCGATCATATATACTCCATTGCTCACTCATTTGCATCGCCCATCCAGTGTCAGGTGCAAAATGCACGCTGCTGACCCACATTTCGGATTGCACTGATGCACGTCGCCAGTATGAAGTTCCAATCACTGTCACAGAGTTGTTGTAGGAGCCGCAAACAGACCAGTGGAGTAGTAAACGTGTGGTAATAGATTGTTCCGAATGACTTCCTATGCTTGGCACGAACGCAAGTGTCGCGTGCTCTCTTGCTCGAATGAGAAGCTGGGACCAGTGCCGGCCGTTCCTGGAGCTATGTCATGCAGCTCACCTCGCATTAGCTTGGCGTTCGGAGCTGCTTCCTTCGGGTCTCCTGAAAATGCTACAATGTCCTATAGCTTCACCGCTTGCACTCTCTTTGTTCCTCTATTGCATCGCATTTAGACAGCCGCAAGCGTTTCTGTACGATGCCGCATAACGTCGGATGCTGGATCGTGTTCCGGTCCCACTGCACCGACAGCTTGCTCATATGACGGCTGTGGAAGCCCGGTGGCGGCTTCATATGATGGCGTGGGAGCAATGGCTGCCGCCTCATAAGCAGGCAATGCACTACCCCCAGAATTGATCCTTGCCAGTGTCGTATCGTTTTCTGAGTCTATCGGAGGATGAATCATGACTGGCATATCCTGCCTCATACCCAGCTTCTGCTTGCCTACGGAGAACTGAGGAGCTATCCGGAACTTGTAAGTGCGTTCGATATCGCCTAGCGAGAACGTGCTCGGAACCCAATCAACGCAGCCCTCCTACGCTCGAAGAACGCGCCTACGTGTCGACTCGCGTCACTTTCGTTCTGCAAGCAGCCTTCGACCTCAATCGCAACGCACGGTCGTTAATCCTATCGAAGAGCCCTCGAGCCGTGTCACTATGCTAGATTTGGCGTAGAAAACGCCACTCCGGAGGCCGCGGAGGTCTATATTTGATTGAAGAGATTGCACTTGGAATAGGCACTATTGAGTGGCACTAGAAGGAACACACACCTCGTAATCCTATCGAGAATATTCAATAATATTGGATATTGTCCAATATCGCTTGGATTACGTACAGATTGGATTATAGACACAACAGGCTCCAAGATTGCCAATATCGACAGTCTTCGCCCAGCCATTTTCATCAGAGAATGGTTTCCGCTCGAACTCGGTCGTCTTACTCCACAGCGTCTCGATGTTCACAGGTTTTACACCAGTCGTGCGAGCGATGAGAGATGTCGTACAGCTGTCCAAGAAGACTTCTGGATTCTCCTGCACCGTACTCGAGAAATGAGGAGCTATCGAGATATCAAAAGCCACAGGCTGATCGACAAAAGCATGCTGCGGCACATTCGAGCAGGTCGCCGTGAAGACGAACTTTGGCAACTCCGATGATTTGAGAAATGCCTTCGTCTTGCCCAAAAAGCCGCGAGGCTTCTGTTCACCAGGCCGCAGATCCTCATTCTGAACAGTCAATTGCCGGAAGAATTCGCTGTTGTCTGCGAGATTGCTTGCAATCATTATCGGAACTCTCGGTTGGTCGTAGAGCACCGTCTCGCCATCCACAACATTGGCTACCACGATATCGACGTCTATACCGGGCATCTTGGCGCGAACCAAGACACAGTACCTCACCCCGACCAGCGTTGTTGACACAGCCTTCAATCTCGTGACGCTCGAGTTTTCGGGAGCCCGGGACTCCAAAGATGGCGGCAGAGCGTGGAGCTCAGAGCCAACTGTCTGCCTGAAGTTCCACGAACCATTGTCGTTTTGTGTCATAGTGGTCTGAGTGGTTGGGTCCACATTTTCCGCAAAATGTGGAGCGAAAGGTAGCGCACGCTCATTCTCGCTATCAGCCCTGAATGCACCGTCGTGTATCGTTTGAGTCTCAGTAAATAGAGTCGTGCTTTGTGATCCCTCATCCTCAGGATTGATTCGCGCTTGGCCTTTGAGCACGACTGCCAGTGTCAAAGGGCCAAATAACTGAGAGCTGCTCGCTTTCGAAGGTGAGATGTATTTAAGAACAACCTTGCCTCGCACCGGATCATCGGGTCCATGATGCACTTTTTTGGGATCATCGAGAACAGCTTTGATGTGTAGTTGGCCAAGTGCACCATTGCCAGATGCGGCAGAGGAAACGCTGGACCTCATCTTGAGCTTTTGGTAAGTCACGAAGAGTCGTTGTTGGTGTTTCTCTGACATTCCGCAGATCCGATAAGTTGCGTAGTTGATCCCGGCAAGACTTGGCTACTGATAGCTGACGTTGGATGAGGTCGGAGAATAACTTGCAGCTGTGCTGCAGAAGCATTTGATCCTGCTAGCCTTACGGCTCCAGAAATTTTGAGGAGTTTCATTCTGGAGTGTTGCCCAAATGTTACAGAAATGACATATTATACAAGGTTCATATGGGGCCAAGTTCAACGTTCGGGAAAAGCAGGATTGCAAGGATTGAGGCTTGTGAAACAGGTGACGTACGTCGATCTCGGACGCAAGTGGTATAGCGAACTATTTCGAGAGTGGTACATCTTCAAAAGAGACTTTCGCAACACATTATCAAATACTCTACCATTAAAATCGAGAAGATCTTGCGAATCCAGCTTCCAGTGCAGTAGGTCTTTACACGATGAGCATATGATGCGGCATTTTAGCCGTCATCCGCTCTGGCCCGAACTACACTCCGCGGATCTCATTTTCATCTACGACTTCCCGTTCAATGCGGAATCTCGACGAGCCCGCAGATTCATCACAGCCTCCTTCAACTTCAGGTTCATGATCTTTCCGGTCGGGTTGATTGGAAAGCTCTTCAGGCCGAGGTCTTCCAAAGTGTAAACCTCATGCAAAGCATAATCGGGACCAAGGCTTTCTTGCACAATCGTTTTGATCTTCCCTTTATCATTTGGCGGTTCAGCTTCAGCAACAATGGCTATTGGTACCTCGCCGTACAAGGAGTGCGGTATTCCAAAGACGGTGGCCTAGTACGATATCAGCGAAGAGCTTCCCATGACACCGGACTACACCATACATGGATACCCTCGTGCTTGTTCAGCGTCGATGCTATGACTGCTGGTGAAAGCGAGATTTGTTTGAACTTGATGATATCCTTGCTTCGACCAACCACGAAAAGATAGTCCTCCTCGTCTAGCATTGCGCGATCTCCGGTGACCAGCCAACGACCTTTCTCATCAACGTAAAACGCTTCGGGCTGGACACCATTCCAGTAAGGCTGACATATAGCATTCCCGCCGAGATGCAGCTCGCCAATTTGATTTCGCTCCACGACCTTCCCGTTCTCATCGACAATACGCAGCATGCCTCCAGGTTGAACTTTTCCATTGTTGACCAAACTTCCAAATGTCCTATAGGGCGCATCCGGGTCAGTGCCGAAATGACTAACTATGCCGGCAGTTTCGGTCATGGCGTGCACTGAGTAGATGAACGCGTTGGGAAAGACGTTCTTGGCCTTGTCGAAGACGTCAATTGTGATTACATCTCCACCGAGCATCACATCTCGGACGCTGTCGAGCTGATATTTACGCCGCTTGATCTCATCTTGAAAGCATTTGATTTGAAATGGTAGTGATATCATAGCTGCAGCATTACACTTCTCCACAGCCTCCAAGGTTGTTGCTGGACTGAAGCCTGTGTCTGCAATGACGACCTCGGTGTGACACTGAAGGCTGACGATAGGAATCAGGGCACTAAGTGACCTAAAATTTGCAGTGGAAAGGACCACTGAGCGAAGAGATTCGCGCCAGCAACCGTGAGACGCAGCAGTGTGTAGAAAGCTCCTAACGGGGATAGGGCAACCTTTTGGCTTTCCGGTCGAAGTGCCACTGGTGAACAAGATTGCTTGTACGCGCTCCTTGTTCCGCTCGAGGTCCTCGTCCTGCTTGGAGACCAATGCATACACTTCGTCCTGTGGTTTCGTGCTGGCGACTTCAGCAAACACCTGCCAAGGTTTGCGCGTGGGTGGTTGCAGACACAATCTCAACCCGGTACCAGCATCAAACTGTCTTTGCCAGCCTTTTGCTCCATTGTCATCGCCAACGACCACGACATCTGGACTGACCGAGGTCACGTAGTGCTTGAGCTCATCTTCACGCCCCTCACGTAGCAAGCCCTCATCAAGAGGTACAATTGTAAGCTGCAGTGCCACTGCCACCCAGCTGAGCAGCTCTCTTTCTATCCCATTGGGGATGAATGTGAGAAGGAAACTGCCGCGCTTCACTCCTCGTTCTTCAAAACCTGCGGCCATTCGTATCGTTGCGTTCATCAAGTCCGCGTAAGTCCATCGCAGCCATGCGTCCTCGTTCTTGCTGCTGACTTTCAGAAAGTCGAGATGATCGGCTGGCTGGAACATGACATCGTAAATAAACCCATTCGGATCCCGGTCAGCTGCTGCTAAGAAAGCATGCCATAGCGATTCTTGAAGAGCAATTGGCGGATTGCAAACTTCCGCTGGTGACATTTTGAGTACTGTTCGGGGATTTGCTGTCTTGGCTCTGACCTCTCCCAGTTGCAAATGGTAAAAGGTCGTTGTAATGCAGACTGACCAGTTTCCACCCGGATGAGTCCTTTACATAAGCGGGCATGGCCACACATCATGTCTGCGGCTTGACCACGTTCCCGAGTCCGTCAATGTCCGTCAACGTGCGTGACGGAGAGCCTCAAATCTTGAGGGTAACCCCCACGCAAGTTTGAGTGTAGGCATATAGGAGACGCTGTATGGCTTGGCAGGGTATGCGTGTGGAGACCATCCATGTATTTCTCCTCACTCTGGAGTAACTTTATTCTCGGGAACAATGGTCCCTGCTGGAGTGCGTCTTCGGGAGCCTCGTTGTGAGCATCGTGTTTGCCGAAGAAGAATTGCAGTGCCAAGGCATGGCACTGATATTAGGTGTCGGAACCCGAGTTCGTATGTCGATCTGCTGCATGTATACTGGATCGCCTTGCGGTAGTGAAAAGTGCACCGAGAAACATCTGGAGGCTGATCAAGCGCGCGGTCAAAACGGATCGTGGCGGATAGTGCATGGATAATGCGATATACGCTTTCGTTCACGTTTGCGAAGCAGTGAGCGGTCCATCATTGACTCGCGAAGCATGCGTACGAAGGCCCGTAAAAGCTCGCATCAAGAGCTCAAGATGGACGAGTAAGCCGCAGGTGCAATGAGGTGCAAACGAGCGCTTCGTGATCTTTGTCGTCCACGAGGCCGGGCGTATCGCTCGTGTCGGAAGTGGTTGTGGTAGATGCCAGCGCGTATCAAGCTGATGTTGAAGCTAGCGATGATCAATCACTTAGTAACAGGCCGGTGCACCTGGTCCAGATGTCAAGGTTCGCATAGCAAGAGATTGCCACGATTTTCGAGGCGCAGACACGCATCGAAAAATCGCGATAGCACTCTCTCTATGATACGAATCGATTTCTCTCCTGAAACGATCCGTCTGTGGTCAGTTCGTACGTAGTGTGTCTTTACACTTCGTCGAAATCCAGCCAGCTGTGCTGATTGCTCGATCGTGGTTCGTGGTCACTCTCTTCCGCCCTATTCAGGTCCGAAGAGTTACTAGTGTGCGCCGACTGTCGGTATTTCTCCATATTCTGTAGATTATAAGCCTCATAGTCTGCCGGGCTCTTGACAAGGTGCGTCTCTTTAGTAAGCCATGGAGTTAAGGCCGGTGTTGCAGCATGGTCGAGATCAAGTTCTGGAGAGCCTATTGGATTGCTTGTTAAAGAACACCAGGACGGTGGTTTGTCCATCAAGCTGCTTCGGTGCAGATGGACATCGACACGTCGCACGATGCCATGCTCAGTCTCGGGATCCCGCCGCGATTTGTTTCTGCTTAATGTCACAGAACGTTTTAGCTTCGATAGAGGCTCACTTAGGTATTCTCTGAACAAAACCCGTAGAGAAGGAAGCGAGGCGCACATAAGATCAAGGCATAGCTCCACTTGAGACCAGACAAAGACGTAGTATATGATGGTGCTCACATCGCTGGTATGGCCGACTTTGTACCTGAAGTCGAAGGTCAGCGAGGATCGGAGCCGGATCTATGTACAAGGTCTTGCATGTAGTAAGTTCTGACGCCGCTGCATGCCGCCACCAGTAGGGCCAATGAGAAGATGATGTAGAGAGCAATCTTTTGTAGTCGCGGAATCTGAAGATGTCGTGTCATAATGCATGGTAGCGCCACCGAATAGAGGTCGCTGACTGCTGCCATAATTCCTGCAAAAGTCGCAAAATGAGTCCGCATGTGGTCACTGGGGCAAGGGTTTCGGGATCGGACGTTCACTTACCTGCCAGAAGATTCACGATCGTGGTGTTGACACAAGAATGAGGGTGAGTATAAGATGGATCGAAGGCCTTCCAATATGCTTCTGTCGGCGAGCAATTGAAGACCAGTGTCAAGATGAAGGCCAGGCTGTAGGCGACGGTGAAGCAGATGGCGAAAATGACAGCCCAGATCCAATACTTTGAACACGTATGCTCAACAAGTCTACGGTAGAAGAGAAGCACCGATACCTTGAGGCAGCATCCTGTGATCAAGAATGCCAATTCGGCGATCCAGGTAATCAATGCCATATTTTCGAACATCTGTCCCCGTCTTCGTGAGCAAAACGCCTCGAATCTCTCAAACCACTTACGCTAAAAGGCACATCCCACATGTGCCGAGAGGTCATGAACTTCTCGCTGCTACAAAACCCGAAGGGTACAAGGTTAGCAAATTTCGTAGACATGATGCATATCTTGAACCCATCAGACTTACCCAACAATTGATAGAGAGGTGAACCAGGTGACCGAGAGCCATGCACAAATCAGGAAGAACTATCACAATTAGCAGAGCTTCGAGACCTGAACGATCCGAACTCACATCATCCAAGCCTAGTCCACCAGCATACTTGTTCGCCCGGAGCCAAAGACGGGAAGCTATCATGATCGATGCTTCGACATGTCAGATTAAAGCATTTCTCAAAGCAAATGGGATTTCCACCTACCAACGCCATAGAGAATTCCCGCATAAGCAGGCATCCATGTTCTTCTCACTGGGTCGACATAGTTCGGTTCTGGCCATTTGGCGACATCCGCAGGACTCAGATTGATAATATTGCCGGGCATTGCTTGCGCAGCGCTATCACATCCAGCGAGTGAGTGGAACGCCGGATCAATCTAAGGATGCTTCGCAGGACAAGAAGCTATTGATGAGATCGACTTCGTTATAGCAGATACTAGGTGACCATGTCGACGGCTGTGCGTTCAGTGCTGGTCACTAAGGTCCATTTGGCCAAAGCAGCCCCATCCTGCTGGTCGGTGCTGACTCGTTCTGGTTATAAGAACCATGCATTGAGGCGAGCTCACTTGCATTGATTCGCTGAAGTGTTTCGACAGTTCGCGCCATCACCGAGATTGCTGCGTGGGTGTCGACAGTAGCACAGAACGGATAGAAAGGCACCTACCGAGGGCTCGGAAAGAATTGGGCTCGCACGCCAACCCTTGACATGTGAAAATCGTTTCTCTGCAGATCATCAACCAGGAGGGACGCGCAGTCTCTGTTCCACCCTGGTGCAACGTCGTAGGTTCACTGTCCCGCAGCGGACGAGTCAAGAATAGGTGAATTCGAGGGCAAAAGTTCGTTCATCGCTACATGAATCGGTGTCGTTTCTGAATATGTTCACTCCTCCGACTGTTCTCCGGATGCAAAGGGGCCGCTTGCCGACTGTTGACGTTTTCAGGCTCACTTCCGTACTTGAACCTTCTCCAGTAGCGTCAGTTGAAAACTGGTCAAAGAGTCTCACCATGCTGGTTGAAACCACAAGTGACGAGAGTGTGCCACCATGGCAACTCTCTTGTGGCCATCGAATGCCGCTTCACGGCTGAACGTGATGCAGATGGAAGGAGTGTTGATGCTGAAATGAAGTTTGCAGAAAAGGATGGATGCATGCCCCCACTTGCATCCGATGCCCTGTGCTCAAAAATGCTGGAGGATCGACGGGATCGTGACCAGGATGGAAATCTGGTCGTGAGACTGCTTGCACTCTGGCTCTGAACTTGTTTGCAGTCTTCACACATGTCTGCGCTGCTTCGGGATGGATGAGGGTGCAATGCTCTATCCATTGAGACGTTGTACACTCGAACAACAACATTCGCATACGACTCGCCGATCGCGTCGAAGGCCACGCATTACTGCCTCAGAGCATGAGAAGAGCAAGAGGAGGGGATGTTCGAAGCGAGGGAACACAATAGACAAGAAGCGTATCATGTCCAGGGCAGGGCATCTTGATCGCGCAATACTGACGCGCTTGAAAGTCTCAGATAGATCGTTCACGAGAACGTGGTTGCTCGCGTTGTCTCAAGATTCGTTTCAGATCTTCGCCGAGCGTGTCCGAACGCACGAAGCCAGACCGGCGGAAGAGGAGAGGAGCTTGCTGGAGATGTTGCTACATCAATTCACATAAAGCTCACAGGCTTGCCTGGTGCCTTGAAGAGCTTGCCTCCTTTCCAAACATGCGTGATTTCCTTGGGCTTAGCAAGAACTGCAATGTCTTCCAACGGACTGTGACTCATTGCAATGAAGTCGGCATCATAGCCTTCCTTCAGTTGGCCAGAGAGAGGAGCCTGAGGACCCAGAGTTTCTGGGCTCCGTGCAGTTCCAGCTTCGACTGCTTGCAATGGTGTCATGCCACACTGCACAGCGTAGCCAAATTCACGCCCGTTCATGCCGTGATTGAACTGTGATGCGACATTGCACATTCCCAGGTCTGTTCCCAGAGCGCATCTGACACCAGCTTTGATCTGACAAGTCAGTGTCAGTGAGATCCTGGACAGAATACATCAGCATCTCAGACTTACCGCCGCTTTGTAAGATTTTTTGTTGTCGTCTGCAATTTCTAGCAGCTTTTTGTAGCTTTCAGGCGGCATATTCTCCGGATGCTCCAAACCATTCTCTTGGATGAACCTGGTTGCTACGAGCATTACATCCTTTTCAAGCATCATATCAATGGCTTGTCTAGTGAGATATGATCCATGCTCAATCGTATGTACTCCTGCGTTCAGCGCAGCAATGATACCTGAGGTGCCATGAGCGTGTGAAGCTACAATCAAATTCGTCCTAGTTGCTTCATCGACGATGGCCTTGAGTTCAGCGGAGTTGAACTGTGCGGCCAGGGGGCTGTCAATCCTCGACATTACTCCTCCAGTCGAGCAGATCTTGATCAACTTCGCCCCTCTGCGGATTTGCTTCCTGACTAGCTTGATAGCTTCATCTACACCATCTGCGAGACCCAGAGGCAGCCCATGGCTGATGCAGTCGTGTAGGTGATTTAGAGGCACTGTGTGCAGGTCGCCGTGTCCTGCCGTTTGACTCAATGGTGCGCCGGCAGAATAGATCTTTGGACCTGGCATCCAACCATCATCGATGCCCTTGGCGAAGTCGATACCGTAGCCTCCGACCTCACGAACTGAGGTGAAACCGGCGTCCAGCAAAGCTATGGAGTCTCGTGCAGAACGAAAGCCGGCCAGAGATTGTGGCGTGTAAGCCACTTGTTCTAGGCTGGGTTCAGCTTCTCCAAAGAACTGTTCAAGATGTCAGTAGAGTCCGATGGATTAGTATGTCCACTTCTTACGTGGACGTGGCAGTCCCATAAACCTGGCATCAAAACCGGAACATGCACGCTAGCTCTCAAGCCTGAGAATCTCGCTGGCACATCATCGACACTTCCAGCAAAGGCGATCTTGCCATTGGGACTGGCAGACTCATCTGGTTTGAAAATAAGTACGCCGTGCTTGATCGGTTCACCTCGTCCAGGAATGAGCACGTCTGCGTCTATGCGTTTGTGCGATGATTGCTCTTCGTCGTCTTGCTGCGCGAGGCTAGCTGTGGGCTGCTCTACAACGTACTTGGGCTGTATTCTGGTCATTTTTTCTCAGATCCGACAAGAAGTATCAACCAAAAGAGCGAAGCTGAAATGCAGGCTTCGGCCAGCAAGACCGGCCAGAGCTATCAGCTGTACTTATACCACCTTCCCGACAAGTGAAAGCCATGCGGAGCTCGCAGTGCGCATTATGCCTTGCCCTAGATTGAACATGGCAGACCTGTAAAATGGTATGTTGTCTTAGGGCCAGATTTGTAGGGTCTCAAGCTCGCGTTCGAGAACGTGGGAATGTGTTGTGCAGAAGGCCAGTTGATCTTGCTTCGCCGAGAGCTCGGCAACAATGCTGACTGATGTCAACCAATCAAACCTGGCGACAGAGAGAACTCCCTGCACGGAGCAGATTCCAGCACAGCGTCGCCACGACCATCAGCACTGAAGTCATCAATACACCTTCATCTACATCAGGAAACGCCATTATCACTGGCAAGTAGAAACTTGGATGCTGCCGCGCGCAATATTGCACAGTCCAGCCACACAGGTATATTGGACATCATGCCGCATTCCACGGAGGAGAACAGCACTAAGCAAGTATTGACGATACGACCTGCCAACCAAAATGTACCTTCGATCGGCCAGGAAGCATCGCCAGAGCAGGCATCAAATACATCAGAAAGACCTACGAACCTCAGGAGACCAGACCACATTCTAGTCAAGAACCGAAGGATGCGATATCTGGACTTGCATCCTGAGTACTTCAAATCTCCTGAGCTCGAGCTTGCAGGTAGGTCGCCACTCGCTTTCTCAATTTCTTTCTTCTGTGCTCTCTTCCGAAGAATCTTTCGCCAACTTTACATGACCACACAGACCCTTCACTTTACGGCAGACTAGTCCGACGCTTTCTTACAGCTGGTGAGCGAGAAAAGGAAGGTCGGGAGCGTGGCTACACAGGAATTCTGGAAGCAGATCTGGTACGATCAGAAGCCAAGATCGAAGCTCTACAACACCCGGATCCCAATATAGCGATGATTTATAAGCGTGCTCCGGACGGCCATATTCTGTCCGTCGAGCAAGACGAGGGGGCTTCGAATCGAGAGGACGCCTGGGATAGATGGGTTGATCTCATGACTCAACGCTTCCTACGTGGCGATGACAAGGACTTTGACTACAGCGCCGTGGATGACAACGACGAATTTGATGATCGGGAAGAGGAAGAAAGGAAGCGTCTGGAAGAGTACATCGACAACCAAACGCCTGAATTTCTCGGAGCAGGAACGCCGAAAGGAGAGACTGGGGTTCAAGACTTCTAGGAACAACCAGCAATTTTTGAACGGTCCTCCTCCACATCTTCCTCTACGCTCACATCAAAGTCTTCGTCTTTGAACTCCAATTG
The DNA here is from genome assembly GCA_013365205.1 of Pseudocercospora cruenta. Taxonomy (NCBI): domain Eukaryota; kingdom Fungi; phylum Ascomycota; class Dothideomycetes; order Mycosphaerellales; family Mycosphaerellaceae; genus Pseudocercospora; species Pseudocercospora cruenta. The sequence goes on from JAASFE010001295.1 coordinate 160,134, forward strand.
TCCGATCGCCCACTGGAAAGCGCCACTATTCTGCTCAAAATACACACTTTCAACCTTTCCATCCGGACCAATATCCAGCAATCTCATAGCTCTTACCGGGAAATCATCATCAGTTCTCGGCTTCTTCATCAAGTACTCAAGGTACTACACCACGATATCACATGTCCAGAACAAGAAGACAGTCCTCACACCTCGCCTGGCTGGAGCGTCGCTAGCGGTTTCTGCAGCGAACTCCTCGAAGCTATCCCAATTCGTGGCGTTGCAGTGCACGATAGGACGCTGGTAGATCAGAGCTTGAGAATCTGACTCAAATGTGACGTCTGGAGATAAACTGGATCGAGCGGCTGCGATGTAATCGCCTTCTCTGCGATCGATGGTCAAGTAGGCGTCGGCGATCCCATGGGCTTGAGCCTTGGTCAGGCAGCGCCTCCGACCCTTGTCCTTGCAATTCGACGTGCGCTTTGGTGTGACACCTTCAGATCCCACCTCGATTGTGAAAGGCTCGGATCATCTGACGCGGTCTTCTCCATAGATAATTGCGCCGCTGTTGACTTCAAGATATCTCTTCTTGATGACCAGATTCTCTGGATCGACAAACTAGATCTGAATCGCTCGAACCGGAACCTCATTCAGGAAGAGTTCTCCAATCACCGCAATTGTATCACAAGTATGAGCTGAACGCAGAGTACTTGGTCTGCTGGCATTAGTACCTGCGAGGAATTGGAGGTATTCATTTCGGCTTGTTATGTATGGTATGTTGAGCTAGAAAGGCTCGACAACGGGGGCGAAGAGGATAGATGAGTAGCGATTACTGACTGGAGTCTGCCGTAGAAATGCATCGGAATTTGATGTGACTGTGAAATCTTTTGCGAAGTAGCGCTTGACGATGTCTTCGTACCCTGGTCCTTTGACATATGTGGTCTGGCTTACGTTGAGTAAGTGCTGTGCTTGGACGTCTGTGAGACATTTTCTTGGCTTAGAGTGGCCTTGAGCCAGGCTGGCGAACAGAATGCAGACAGACAACGCCGGGTTGAGATGCATTGTGAGCATTTTGCATGCTCAGATTGTTGCAGACTATTGCGAGATCTTATGTTCACATTGATGTCGATCAATGTTACAGCTCTTTGCTTGGCCACGAGAATGAGCAGCGAAGATGGCTCAAAGTCTGAGCTGGAATTGGTGCCAATGTAGTGTGACCGCGAGAGTCAAGCATTTATTTGGGTCGCACTTGTTCGGAGACAAAACGAAGTACCATTAATTAGTTGTGACTTTATATATACGTTTGCAGTGAGACTTGTCAAGCAACATGGACTTGGTCGGTGGCCTTGATTCAGCAGTAAATGCGTCCGGGAACGGTAGTTGAACCCCGTGGACGAAAGCATGGTCTAGCTCTACCTTTGCAGTTGGCATTGACGTTGCCTCTTCAAGCTCGTTACAAGCACGATCACTTCGCAACACCCCATCCAGGCTCGCCTAACCATTGATACACCTCAGCGGCCGCGCCAGCTCTGTTGCTTGCCGTGGCGCCCGGACCCTCTGGACCAGGGTCATTCCTCCAGTCAACATTCCTCGTCCTCCCTTTGAGCACTTCCAATATCCAACCACCCACAACCTCATCACTTTCCACACAGCGGAGCATGGCTTCGGCCACGTCTTCTGGTTCCACCCATTCGTCTTGCTCACTGTCAAGGAAAGTCATCTTTTCTGGATGCTCGGTCCAAAGCGGAGTTTTGATGATACCGGGAGCGACTCCATTGACGCGAATGCCGAGCGTGCTTTCAAGTTGACCCATTGAGCGAATGAAGCCCGACACACCATGCTTCGAGGCAGCATACAATGGGCAGAGGAAATCCGGACGTTGGCCTGCAATTGACGAAATATGCACTACTCGCTTCGGGTTTGTAGCGGACACTTTCCCGGCTTTGCTTCCCTCGGGTGGGTTCAACCATCTTGATATGGCCATCTGAGTCGCGCGGATGGGATGCGTTAAGTTGATGTCTAGAAGGGCATAGTGACCAATGCCTTCGACCTCTGTGCCGTGGACTTTGTCCTTTGAGATCGCCGAGCCAGGTGGTTGCCAAAAGTTCGTCCAGTGAGGTTCGTACACTCCAGCGCCGGGACATACGATGTCAGCACCACCAAACTCCTGGTCTGCGGTCTTGAATGCATTTTCAAGCTGGTCCCATACAGTGACGTCGGTCTTGACGAATACAGCCCTGGGTCCATCTTTGGAAGAGTATTCTTGGACGAGCTTCTCAGCTTCTGGACGCAAGCCGAGATCTGCTATCACCACGTTGCAGTTCTTTGAAAGTAGGAGTTTGGCGAAGGAAAAGTTTATCCCTAGGAAAGGTAAGTTCGAATCCATGTTTGTTGAGCCATTGCGACCCACCACTGCCAGCTCCTGTCACAATGGCAGTCTTGCCGTTGACTGAGAAAGCAACGTCTGCAGATGCTGCCGCCATTTTAGCAGAACAGGTTGGAATAGAATACAGGAGATGAGAGGTAGAGATGATGTAGTTCAGAGAGCAGACCTGCCTATGTTTTCATCTGAACTGCGAGCTCGCAGCTATGATATACCGAGCTCCATCGTGCTTCGTACAGCCGTACAAGGAAGCTAGTCTCAGGTGCATAGACTACCTTGGCACGCTATTCCCCTTCAAGGGCGATGCCGAAGGCAGTCTAAGGAAGCATCTAAGGGTTCTAGTAGATAGATCTTAGCTCTATAATAAAAATTATTAAAATAGCTAAAAATAGGTGTTTCTAAGAAGTCTAAAGCTATCTAATAAGACGACTAGTAAGTATATTACGAAAACTATTTTACTAATCGAGTTAATCCTATTAGATAGGATTAACTCGATTAACCCGATTAACTCGATTAACTCGATTAATAAAAAATATACGTCGCTAATACTATTAGATAGGATTAATACTTTCTAGAATATTTAGAAAATTACCTTAATCTAATAAACGCGTCCTTTCTTATCTTATTATCGTATCTAAAGCTAGCGTATAGTCCTTTATCTTTATTTATTAGTTGCCTTCTACTTAATACGTCGTCGCTACCCCCCTAAGCTTATATTAATTATTCCGGACTTCTAATTAAGCCTAACTCGTAGACCTATTTAGTATATTTATATTATCTTAGTTATCTATATACTATAGACAAGCTATATTATATAGTTTACTATTCTACTCCGGATGTTTCGAAATATCTATAATATCTATATTATTCGACTATAATATAAGAGCTAATTATTTATACTTAATTTAGCGACCGAGTCGCCTTAGATTTATACTATTAATATACTCTACGTCGTTTACCGAGCTATAATTATAATAAATACTAATCTAGATTATTTACTATACGATGTCGGTATACCTCTATAGAGTTCTTACTTCCCTTTACCTTCTTATCCTTTAATATTCGGTCTTTAAATACCTTCTCTTATATATCCTTATCGAATACCTTCTTAACTATCTTCTTTTTCTTTATTCTTATATCCGCCTA
>JAASFE010001295.1:204139-222973 GCA_013365205.1 Pseudocercospora cruenta
AATAGATCGAATATTACGATAACGAACCTTCTACTAAAAGATCTAATATACTAACTAATACCTCTTAATTTCTACTATATTATTATCTATATATATTAAAGCGTCGTATATATAATTATATAGGCGTTATCTATATTCCTAGTCTTCTATAGTATCTAGTCTACTAAAAAGTATCTATAGCTCTATCTAATCGCTCTACTTATTACCGTCGTTAAGAGACTATACTAGCGTAGCTAGATTACTATCTAATACCTTACTTAGTATATCCTTATTATTAGAATTAATTAAAATAGGCCCTAATACCTCTTTTTCTAAGTAGTATTTATCTAGTAGCTCTAGCCCTCTTTCCTTACTCTTCTTATATTTAAACTTATTTATTAGTATTATAAAATCTATCTAATTAATCTACGTAGACTCTAGAGTATATACTAGTATTACTAACTCCTCTTAAAAGGATATTTAATATAAAATTATAATATATATCCTTAACTTCTAGAATAGTATTTAGAAAAAAGGAAAATATTAGTTTCTAAGGAATTTCTATAGCTTTTTAATATATCTAGTTATATCTAGATTAGTTTAGATAAGTAGGCTACTTATAGTTTAGAATATTTATATATAAATTAATATATTATAACTAGATAGCTTTTAGCTTTACTAGATACTATATATCTATAAAATTTATTACTATTTTATTAGGAGCTTATAGTATATATTAAATAGAATAGATTATATAAGATAATTTCTTTAAATAGTATATCGTTATTATCTAGTAGCTATCTAGCCGTTCCTAAAGCTAGATTATATAAAGGTATAAAACGCGCCTAAAGCTAAGTTATATCTACTAGACCCGCTAGATACTTCCTTAGACCTCCTCTAGTAGGAGGAGCCTGCGGAGCGCTTAATTAGCTCCCTACGCGAGGTGGTCTGAGCGTCCCCTGAGACTACAAGGAAGCGCGGGGTCTGACGGTGTTGGCGGTGATGTTCCTGATGGAGTTTGGCACATGTCAGCGTGCGGCAGGCTACTTCCAGGCATTTCTTGCGCAGTAGGGACACTGGGGCATGTCGGACTTCGTGTAACATGCTCAGATCGGTATTGCCAAGTTGTAGATGGCAATTCGACCGACGTCTTTCGCGATGATTTCTAAAGGACGACTTCTCCTCATCAAAGTGAAGTGGAGGAATTGTGGGATGTTTCCCGGGGTCGCTCGCTTGACCTTCCATGCTGACCCGCTCTCACGACGCGTTGATCGCCCTCGGTCTTTGCTTGACGCGACTCTCCCAGAAATATTGCTTGTGACGCATTGACACCAGCATGACGAAGACAAGATAGACACGATACACAGCACAAGCGCTGATGGCGCCAAAACGCCGATATGCTGACTACGAAAGCATTGATCTCACCTCATTGCCTTCCAGCCCGAAAAGACAACGCGTTTCTGCTAGCAGCAGTGCATACCGAGGGAAACAAACTCCTGTAGCATCGAAGCCCAAAGCGCGTTACAAGCAGCATGCCGAATCCGGAGTTGGCAAGGAGTTCCATTCGGTCCCGTATCCGTTGTCTCTACTTCCTAAGAAGTCGTGGCAGGCTTTGAATACTGGCGACACCGATGCCCAGATATTCTGCTCGCAATGCGGGAAGGAGCGAATGGCGAGTGTGCATCAGAGGAAGCTATTCTTGGTTGCAGAGCGGCTTAGTTGGGAGGTAGGCACGACAAGCAGGAAGCAGCGCGAACAGAATGAGGTCGCGACATGGGCCGTGAATGCTGAGTTGAGCATATTTGACCCGGCAGTGGATGAGGATGAGGTTGTCGTAGGTGGACGTCGGAGTAGAGAAAATGAGTGCTACCCATACAGCAGTCAAGAAGAAGCAGATGCAGCTATGCTGATAGTGGAGAAGGCTGACGTTCTGAGCGAAGGGAGCTGGAAAGTTTGGATGGACACAATAAATGCAAAGCTACAAGAGCTCCAGAAGAACAAGTCCGAAGCCGAAGCCTATCTCAAAAAGCACGGATCCGGTGCATTGAATCCAAGAGCACTCAATGAGCTCAGCCCGAATACACCGCCAGGTCGAAGCTCACCGAGGAAGGGTAAGAGCCCAGCTAGTCAGTCTTCCTCTCTGCCCACACCACCTTCCTCGGCCGATGACGAAACTTCCGGATCCAAGCAGAAGCCCGTCACATGCAGCTTTCAGACCTTGCAGGAGTTCTACAGCCTGCTTGATAAGATTGAGAGGACCTCACCACAAGCTGCCAGGTATCTCGAAGCATATGCTGAGCAGTTGCACAACGATGGGTGTAGAGATTGCTGGCTCAAGCAGACTATCGTTGAGCTACCACACTGGCTAGATCTCGCTTTCGATGAGGCAGACGAGGAGGAAAAGGACGATAAGAAGGAATCAAGTACTAAAGAGGATCAAAACAACGCTTCGAAACGACCTGCATTAACTACGCAAATAAGAACTACACCTTCTGCTGTCCACCCTGCATCACGGTTGGAACAGCAGCGACATGTGCAAGTGGCGCCACCACAACCACCGCTACCACCGACTTATCCAGCAGCACCTCAGATGCCGCATCCACCGTATGCTGGTCGACATCCGCCGCACCCTCTGAATGCTCAGCCTAGACAATTTGCGCCGCCAGGTACATACCAGAATGTTCCACTGCATGCGCAGACCGTACCCGCGGCCTCGTTACCACTTGGCTATGGTCAAGTCAACTATGTACCAGTTGCCCCTCCACCGCAGAGACACAGTCGCTATTCAGCACCCATCGAGTGGCTTCGCAGTAACTTTGTAGCCGATCCCAGCGGATTTGTCAACCAAGTCGCTCTCTGGGAAGCTTTCCGACACGTGCACGGCTACCTTCACAACCCCTTCAATATCGGCGCGACGGAACTCATTCGAGACGTGCTACCACAAGCCTTCACTGCATTGGTGGTTCTGGCTGATCGCCTGCCGGACGGGACATACATTGTCCGTGGCATACGGACAAACCTTCACCGTAATCCAGGAGGTCTGGAGTCAATGGTCCCACCTCCCCCAAGCCTGAGAGCGCCACATCCACAGCATCCTTAGTGGTGGTGTTGGTGGTATTAGTGGAGCTCTTTCCTAGCAAGCCTGAAATGCCGATCTGAAAGCTCTATCTTGGCTGGTGGCGGAGTGGCCAGCTTCGTCTTCGGTGATTCGCAGCTCACTTGGTATGGAGGATGAGTTGAGCTACCTGGCCTTGGGCTCCAGATTGGGGCTCTGAGCTCGACCAAGGACTCTCGAACTGCTCGGTGTTGTCTTCGCTGGAAATAGATGTACCATGCGACTAAGGCAATGATGAGGAGGAAGACCACGATGCCCGCGGCTACGATGCCTACGAGTCGATTGTTTGGCGCGGTGTCCATTGCCACGTTATTTGCGGAGATAGTCGTGGCATGATGGCTTGGTGCTACAGTGGTGCTGGTTCTCGGTATGAGGATTCGCGGTGGGATGAGCATGGCTCGATTGTGGTTGATACTTCGATGCGTATATTCTTCGGTTGCAGGGCTGACTTTGGAAGAAGTCTCTGGAGCTTGAGTATGCGTTCTGAAGATGTTAGAGATTGGATGAGATATCCATTGCTTGCGTCGACTGCGTCTGCTCATATGCTCTTCTACTGCTATACATCAAATTAGACATTGTCTCCTTCATCGACTCTAGATCTCTGTCAGATCATGCATCTCTACTAGCAGAAGTGAGGTCGAGCCCAAGTGTTGGAGATCGTGGCTGCGTCCGTTCGACTTCAAGGCGAGACATTGACGCGGAGGTTGACTCTGGAAGATTGCAGAGCCAAATTCGCAAGACATTGTCCTCACACACAAGCACTCGATGCCATTTCGCAGTGTCGCGAGGTGGCTCAAGCTGTACTGGGTCGACAGTATTGTCGATGGGCGAGTTGTTGTTGCGGAGATGCAATGAAAGTGAGATGTCAGGCGCCTCACAACTAAGATCTCTTCTACATTCAATCACCACTAATACGTTCAGACTCACTGCCGATCGATACGCGTTGGCTTCTTGCTGAAGCGAAGAAACTTGACGGTGAAGCGTTCAATACAGGCAAGCAGCTACGATGCTCAATTATCATCTCGTCCACCGCAGCCACCGACAGATTTTGGTGCGCTTCCGATGAGTAGTCATGACCTAAGACGAAGATGGACTTCACGAGCGTCTGAGTATGCAGCGACTTCAGTCTCACGCTCACTCGCCTCCGTGAAAAGAGATGGAGAAGACCTTTGAAATGGTTGCAGGCTGGCTTCTTTGGACAATGTACACGACGATTGCAGTGATGGAGTGAATGGCTACTGATCAACACTAAGTTCCTCGAAGTGGTCTTACCTCTCCAACAGACTTTGAGCTAATCTCTGGAGTTTTGCGCTGTGAAACTCTGTATTTGATATGTGGAACGGATCGCTTTGCGGGCGCCTTCAATGCCTTGTGAGAAGAGAGTCGACGCGTCCAGAGATGAAGAAAGCTCGAAAGTGTTGCAATCTCCCTTCCTTCACCGTCAGAATCTACCTCCGAAGACATTGGGAACGTTTGATCAGAGGTCCAGGTCAGATAAGGTACGGTTCTGATGTGCTAGGAAAGAGCGCAGTACGTGTGAGATCTGAAGCTTCACCTTCAGCCGTTGCTTTCCAGCGATTACTCACGACTTAGATCCACATCTCAATAGCTCTCAAGGTTCCCAGATCCTGATCTCCTTCCAGCGAGCGAATGTCGGCGTCAAGGCAACGGGAGCAGTGGATGACGTCGCTGCCGTTGCGCTTCTGCAGCTTGCTATTCACTCATGCATGCCGGTACAGCCCTCCAACGTCTCGAAGGTTCTGCTATTGTTGCGAATAGGTGAAGTTCCAGGATCGCCACCGCTGCGGTTCCTCGTCCGTTCGATTGCGTAAGTTTCTATTCATAGTGCTATTGTTCACCCAGCTTCAATAGAGATTTGGAAGATCTTCGTCGTGAGTGAAGTATGATGTTATTGTAGCACCCCGGTAACGCACGCGCGTCTATTGTTCTATTGTCCCATTGTGAGTAAACACAATAGAGCGTGAAAGAGGCCCATGCTCGTCGTCTTCGTACCTATATCTGCTTGCGGTCACATCCCAAACTTTTACATTCCAATCACTTACACACTTTTGCCCCTGCTGCTTCGCCGACGACACCACCACAATGCCGGCCGCCTTTCCACAAGGCGTTCCAACGCCAGAGCAGCTGGCAGAGCTGGACTCTGCCACCACCACCACACCACCACCGCCGCCAGCAGCTCGCCGCCCAGCAAGGGCACCAGCCAGCATCTTCGCCGCAAAGAAGCGGCCAAACACCACGGCCGCTCCACGGCCATCACCTCTCCCTGCCGTCCAGGTACAAACTGGCGGCAGCCAGCCAGTGTCGATGGCTGGAAGCAGCAGCGCTCAGCTCCTTCCAACCACGCTCATGCCGTTCTCGGAGACTCCCGCTCCCGCTCCCGCTCCCGCCCCAGCACCAGCAGCACAAAGTAAGTTCACTTCGCAACCAGACTTGATCTTTGAATCTCACCAATGCGCTTCGCAAGAATGTGCTGACACCATGCCAGCGAACTCTCAGCAGGCACCAGATTACAAGAAGCTCTTTGAGGAAGCCAAACGCATCCAAGATGACCTCTACGCCCAACTCGAGAAGCGCGACAGCGACGAAGCGAGTGCAGTCAAGCAGAACGAGCGACTGCGAGAAGAGCTGCGCACCTTGAGATCCCAGAAGACTTTCGTCGACAACATCAACTCTGACTACGACCGCGCAGCGAGAGAGCGCAAAAAGACTGATGAGGACAGCCGAAAAGAGAGAGAAACGCTCAGCAAACAGCGCGCCGACTACAAGAAGCAGTCAGAAGAGCTGCAGCAGTGGGCAGACTCCCTACAATCAGAACTGAACGAAGAGAGAGATGCGCGCACGAAAGCGAACAACCGAGCCGACGACCTCCAAACCGATCTCAATGCCGCACAAACTGAAATCGACAATCTTACTCAAGCCAACGAATTCTTATCGCAAGCAGTCACCGAGAATGACACAGCTGCCGATTTTCTGAAAGTCGTCAAAGAAAACCTCGAGCAGGTGTTCAAAGATCAAGCCAAGGAACTCAACCCAGACAGCTTTGGCAACCACCTCAAGCGTCTCACAGAGCAAGCCGAAATCAATCAGCAGTCGTCGCAAGTCAGCTTGAACGAGAAGTTCAACAATGACCTCAAGCCTAAGACGACCAGCAAATCTCAGCGCAACCGACAGACTTCACTCTCAGAAGATCTTGCACGAGCCGTCGAGCATGACGAGGAGAGCCCAGATAACAGCACAACCAAGCCGGACACTCGCGACTACGACCAGCTTGAACAGAAGATCAAAGATCTCGAGAAACAGAACCAAGCATACGCTGATGACTTGGCCAAGGCATCACAAGAGCAGAAGGAGAAGGATGCCACAATTGAAAAGCAAAAGAAGCGCCTTCAAATGCTCTGGAAACAGTACGACGACCTGATGAAATCAGAGGAGCGATACAAGCCTGATCTCAACCCAAATGGCAAGATCACTGATGGCAAGAAGCCAATTCAAGTGACAGCCGCGACACAAACAGCACCTCCGACACCAACTAAGCCAGTCTCCGACAAAGGCCGCGTTAGGCACGTGGTCCATAAGGAGGAGAAGCATGGCCCTCGACCAACTCTGTTTGGCTCCATCTTCGTCATCTTCCTCGTCCTATGCTTTATGCTCTGGACGGGTCACTACGGCCAACTTCAAGAATGGCGCCACGCCAACCTCGGCGGCTACCACGACATTCAATACAGCAACTCCAAGCCGATTGTGTATGGCCTGGCTTCGCGTCTTGAGAAATTCATGGGCTTCGACACTACATTACTGGGTTGAACGGTGACGAGAATCAACAAATCGACGATGCAGCATCATAGCATTGACTCAACTACACACTACTCAATACACACTACTCAACTACTACACACTTGCATTGGCTCTTTCACATACGAGAGATGGATGGCATATGGATGGACGGCTGGCGAGGCGTTTTGATTGAGGATATACCAAGGGTCTGGCAAATTGTGATTTGAGCGAAGATACCCACAGCGCGAAGCAGCACAGTACAGACAGCATTTGGCATTTGGCATTACGGACAAACTTGCTCAGATAGCAAGCAGCATACCAGACAGGTTCATTGGCGTTTGACATTTTCACTTCTCATGCCCATACTGACTACACTAACTGGCCAGCATTCGGCGAAGCCGTCGCCTTGGACAACTCCGGAATACAGCACGAGCGCAGGACCGTAGGTCGCAGACAACAGTCTACTCTTGAGGATCGAGCGCAGAGCGTGCACATTGCTGCCTAGGAATGACCTCTTCGTAGAGTTAAGAAGGAATATCCTCTTCTTCATCGCCGAACACTCCTCGCGACGAGGCCAGAGGGCTGTACCTCAATGGTGATGCCCGTCCTTTCCAGACGCGCCCTTTGCCAAAAGCCAAGAAATGCTTCCTTCCTTCGGCGATGGTAGGGCATGAACGTAGACAGAGCGATGCAGCCGACGGACCGCGTCAACTCACCTCTCAACTCGAACGCCGATTCCGCACCTCACGTGTATCTTTGTACCTTCGAACTTCTCGGGTTTCCTCGAGCTCGTCCTTGCCAGCAATCGGTGACGCGATCCTACTGCCGAAAAACAGCCTGTGACAGCTTCAGAGAGCTTGCAGGTCGTAACTCAGCTGGCAGCTACATGGCCGCATGTGCCACGGTGAACTCGTCGAGCTTCGTCTGTTGCTATGTGGAGCACTCACTGACTTCACATTGCAGACAAGTTTGAGCTGACATCGAGACTATTATAGCACCCACTTCCTTCATTCCATTCATTTCCATCTCGCACCACCAGTACCACCTTGAACGACACAGCAATGGCACCAATCGCAACAAAAGCCCAAGAGACTTTCGAGAACCTGTCTGTCCAGGCGAAGGAAGGTTTTAAGACTAAAGTCAGACCGATCAAGCCTACAGGCGCTTTGAATCATCTCGAACAAATTGACTTGACTCCAGTAATCGGCCGCGAATTCCCGACTGCGAATCTAGTCGAAATTCTGAACGCACCAAATGCCGACGAGCTTCTCACTGAGCTTGCATATCTAAGTATGACTTCCACTCCAATAACTTCTTCCTCACATTTAACCTTTTCTCAGTCTCCTCCCGCGGCGTGGTATTCTTCAGGAAACAATCAAACCTGACCAACAACCTCCAGAAACAACTGATCCAACGTCTGGGAGAGCTCTCTGGAAAACCCAAAGACTCCACCCTCCACATCCACCCGGTCCTGAACAGCGAGGGCAATGTGGGCGAAGACCGTGACCCAGACCAACAGATATCCACCATAAGTTCGAAACTCTTCAAAAAGGTCTACGGTCTCGAATACGACATATCCCGGTCTCCAAAGAAACAATCCTCCGACCAATGGCACTCAGATATAGCTTTTGAACCAGCTCCAGCAGACTACTCGTCCTTAAGGTTAACACAGCTTCCAAAAACCGGAGGCGATACCCTATGGGCTTCGGGATATGAGATCTACGATAGAATCTCAACACCGGTCCAAAAATTCCTGGAGACTTTGACATGCACGTTCAATCGACCAGACTCCAACGCCGCAGCAGAGCGAGGAGGTTTTGACATTTATACCAAACCTCGCGGCTCGCCTCTCAATGTCGGAGAAAGGTTGGAAGCTGTCCACCCGGTGATCCGAACAAACCCTGTGACGGGCTGGAAGAGTGTCTACTCACTTGGCCAACATGTCAGTCACATCAATAATATCACGGCCGAAGAAAGCGATATGTTCCTTAGCTGGTTTAAGAGACTTTTGATAGGCAATCATGATTTGCAGTGTAGGTTTAGGTGGCAGAACGTGGATGATATTGCGATCTGGGATAATCGGTGTACTTTCCATAATGCTACTCTTGACTTCGAAGGCCTGGGAGATAGGGCTGGGAACCGTGCTGTAAGCGTGGGCGAGAAGCCATTTTTCGATCCCAATAGTATCGGGAGGAGGGAGGCATTGGAACGGGATGGGGTCGAGGCTGGCGGGGTTTCTAAGATTGGATAGGAGACAGAATAGAGTAAATGAGGAACAGTGGTATGTAAGCCTACACGAACGCTTGGAGATAGCTGGATTTGTTTCCGTTCATTTCGTTTCGCACTAGCTTCCCATCTGCACTTTCAGCGGCATTCACAGTCTCAATTCCAGAGACTTAAGGCTGATCTACCATGCGGTCACTGCTTCTCAAGCTGAGCAGATCAGGGGCGCGACGTCTTGCGTATGCCGTATCCCGTGGCTCCGCAGTAGCAACAGCGCGCGCAGTCGAAGGAGGCCTTGAAATGACGCTGGCAATAATTGCAGAGGAAGCTACTGACACCACTTTTCAGTAATTTCTCGTTCCGATCGATGGTTGCGAGCTGAAATTGCGTTCCGAAGAGATCCACCTCCTTCACCAGCTTTCGAAATGCTTCGCCATAACTCTGGCTCAGAAGGTCGTGCGCGTGTGTAGAAGAACTTCGATAGCCTTCTCTCTCATTTTACGGTCTCCTTCTGGTGCATTCTCCCAGAGCTCGCGCACCGCGTCCGCGAACTCTTTGGTGTTCCACTCCTGCTCGGCTCGCTTACAGAACTTCTCGCACGCCAGCTCGACAAGAGGCTGGATCTCATTCTTGTCTGCAATGGTGAAGACAAGGACGTCGAGTATGATCGGGGAGATGAGATCGTTGTCGAGGAGGCCGATCCCGTCATTGTAATCTGAAAGATAGAAGAAGTCGATCATAGCTTCAACCGCGGTGGGCTGGTCTTCGATGAGAGGAATGACGCGGGTGGAGGCTTCCTGTTATTCAAGGTCAGCTGTGATGCGCGAGATTACTTGGTCACATTGAAATGAACTTGCCCTCCAGGGTCCGTCGCAGGCCCTAGCGAAGAAGCCTGGCTGTGGACAGATGACAGCGCGATGAACTTTCCATGACTTGCCGCCACACTCGATCGTCAAGTCACTATACTTTGCGTCGTTTCGAAGGCTGGCAATCCACAGTCAGTAAAAGGGTACTCTCAGCATCGCCATGGAAACTCGCCGAGGGATAGATTTGATCAGAGGTCGGTATGCGACTGGCAGGCTCGCAGCAGCGGCATTGGTGTCGATAGCGTACGCCATACTGCTCAGCTCGCGACTCTGGTAGCTGGATTTGTCGATGTGATCAGAACGGCAGGTACAGCTCTACAGGACCGGATTTATTTCAGAAGCGCTAATCCAGAAAGGGCTAGAAGGTGAGCGCTGACGGAGGTGAAGTGAATCTGGAAGCGACATCGAGGAAGCCTCTAATGTCGTAGACAGGGCCTCGTCAGAGACGTCAAGTTTCGGAGCGACGACCGCCACTTGAGGATGAGGCGAGCTTAGCACCAGGTGAATGGTGCATGGTCCGAATCAGAGGGGCCAGATCTGACGAGTGTACGCATGGGCATTCCATGCCATTGTTTGGCCGTTCGATCTGACATTACCCAGGGCAGATGGCTACTGCGCTCGCTCATATGGCCGTGATACTTTCTATAACATGGTGTTCCCCTTGACCAAATAACACTGTATTGTATCGTGTGTCGCACATGTCTGTTCTATGGCTACCAACCAACAAGAACTTGATGCTTGCCCAATTCCACCTTCTCTAGCTCTTTTCCCACTGAGTTCTCGAATGGGTCTTCTTCTACTGCATACATATGCAATATGCGCGACTTGTGAACGGATATTCGTGACGGAGGTTGCAAGATCCAGTGTGTGAACAGAAAGCAGAGGATGCACTGCGCTGTTGGAGTCAATACGGGAACGCACAGGCCTGAGCCGACATCGGCATTGTCGAGCGACTCCTCCTCGTCTTCATCACGACGACTTCAACACGTCCACATATACACGCGTATCTTGTCAGCGCCGCATCGAGGAAATGCTATATTACTTCGTGTGACTGACCTAGCTCAGGTCGGCGAAGATGCAAGATTTCGCACCGGACAGCTCGATCCCAGTGCTTAGGGTTGGGATCCTCCGTCGGAACGACCTCAGCATTCAGGATAGAATCTCTCCATTCTTCTTCGCTCTCCTTTTGACACAAGCCCATCTCAGAAAGTACTCCCGCATTGACAATGACTACAGAGGCCGAGCGTGTCCGTATGGGCACCATGGATCCGCTTCTTGCTGAAGTACGCTCTCTGGTTCCCACACAAGCCACCGTATTGACAGCCATATCCAGGCAGTCAAGCAATCGCCTGCACCGCATATGGAAGGCGAATTCCTTGCCAGACGGAAGGGTCGTGCTGATCACCTCGCCAAATTGCGACATCTCTATCCGATCCCTGGACCGATACCAGAGCATGTACAAGAGGCAAATCATGTCGTCGAGGCTAGAGATGGCTTCAAGATCCCGATTATCATCTACAAACCAGTCCAGAAGCTGTCGAAGCCATCTCCCGTCGTAGTGATGCTGTATGCTATGCTCTTATTTGCTATGCTTGCGTGTAAGCTGACTGCAGTGCAGACACGAAGGAGGATGGAGCATGGGAGATCTGACAGATGGTAAGCATGCCTGGGATACAAGCTGGGTGTGGCTGGAATATGTACTGACGAGACACCTTTGCGACATTAGAGGATCTCAACTGCCGCATGTTCGCCCGCGATCTTGGCGCTGTCTGTGTCAACGTAGACTATCGCCTTGCACCAGAACACGCCTGGCCGAAATGTGTAGAAGACTGCTACGATGTCTTATCTTGGGTCGCAAAGACCGCTTCGCCGTCAAACTCAGAGCTACCAGGCGACCCCAAAGCTGGCTTCATAGTTGGCGGTGCAAGCGCAGGTGGCAATCTGGCTGCTGTAATGGCCCAGCTTGGTCGTGACAATGGGCTCAGTCCACCTCTTACAGGGCAATATCTCTGCTGCCCCTCGCTTCTTTGGCACGATGTTGTGCCTGAAAAGTGGCAAGCAGAATATCGAAGTCGCCTTGAATCATTCGATGACCCAATATTCGGTGACTATATCAAGAAGGACCCACCAGACAACTTCGCCGGGAAAGGCTCCACGAACCCTTTGTTTAATCCTCTTTTGCATCCGCATCTCAGAGGTCTACCTGCTTGCTACCAGCAGGTGTCGGGTCTTGACCCACTTCGCGACGAAGCTCTCCTGTACGATCGGGTCCTCAAAGAAGAAAGTGGTGTAAAGACGAAGATTGACGTCTATGACGGACATGGGCACATGTTCTGGACCAACTGGCCGACTCTTGAACGCAGCAAGGAATTTGTCAAGGACACTCTGGAAGGCTTCAAGTGGTTGCTAGAAGCTGGTAAAAATGCTTGACTTCTAGATGTTTAGACCTTTAGAGCACTTCCGTGCCAAGATCATATGGACACTCTTTGCAAGTATCATCATTCCCGGCGCTCTTCGACCTACTCGACAGATCTTCGGTAAGCTGTTTGGATGGCGCTAGACTAACAAGGACCCATTTCAGGTACCATGATGACCGAGCACCTTGATGGCACAAAGGCGCGACCTCTGATATCACTGAACGCTATGCACTCATTAATGGAAGCAGAATCATTTGAGGTTCGTGCGACAATCTAGGTCAAGAAGGTCAAGAAAATGCCGACATCACGAAAAGATAGCTTGTCGCCTGAAAGGGACGACAGACTGCCTTTCGTCTACGATGTGATCATCGTTGGCGCCGGCCCTTGCGGATTGGCCACAGCTGCTCGGCTACGAGAGCATACACCATCAGCATTATTTACAGACGAGGAACATCACCGATATCACTGGATCAAGAAACATGCTGCCAATGCTTCGATCAAAAGTTCCAAAACTGGTCAAACGAGGTCATTGGGTAGCCCATCACAGCAACAGCCTCGCTCAAGATCCGAGCCATCTATGCTAGTCCTCGACAATTCAGGCAACGAATGGCTGTCGAAATGGAAGAGGCTCTTCTCTCTCCTGGAGATCTCACACCTGCGAAGTCCCATGTTCTTCCATCCTGATCCGCATGACCGAGATGGACTACTGGCCTACGCTCATGCTGTCGGCAGAGAATGCGAGTGCATTGAGATTGCTGGCTGTGTTGGAAAAGAGCTGAGCAAACACCAAATGAAGAAGAGGCGGAACAAGCGGAAACCCGGTGAACAGTAAGCACTCATCACACGGGAAGGAAAGTGTGTATGCTGAGATAAGACAGAGCTCGACCGGCGATCACAATCGACGAACGAGATCGAAAAGACTACTTCATTCCACCAGCTGACTTGTTCGAATCATACTGCTCGTTCATCGCGAATCGCTACGATCTCCAGTCACCAGATATGATACAACAAGCCTCAGTCTCGAACATCGAATACGATTACGTACCACAGTTGTCTTCAGATGAGAAGCTGTTCACCATCCGCACTGACGGGAAGACATACTTCGCAAAGAGTGTTGTACTAGCAGTTGGAGCAGGCAATACTCCCTCAGTACCTCGACCCTTCCCGCAGAATGGATGTCCATGTGCATGTCATGCCTTCCAACCTCTTGATGACGCCCTGCAAGCAAGAGTCCGAGCAAAGAAAGAGACGCATGTGCTTGTGATAGGTGGTGGCTTGACCAGTGCCCAAGTATCAGATCGAGCTATCAGACGTGGCGCTACGAAAGTACATCACATAATGAGAGGGCCGATGAAAGGCAAGTCACTACTAACATTCCTCAAGCTACCTTTCATGCTGACCACCTTCATAGTAAAACCCTTCGACGTCGACCTAAGCTGGATGGGTAAATTCCGCAACCACGAAAAAGCCTCATTCTGGTCAGCGGATACAGACGGAGGTACGACATCCATTACCCTCTCTCGCACACACAAGCTGACCTACTCTCCCAGAACGATCCGATCTAATAAAATCCGCACGAGGAGGCGGCAGCATAACCCCCCGTTTCTCAAAACTCCTTCAACAACACTGCACCTCCGGAAAACTCACCCTACACACCCACACAACAATAACCTCCGCAACATTCTCCCCTCTAACCCAAACCTGGTCAATCCTCACATCCCCACCTACCCCGGAACCCCTCCCAGAATTCCACTACATCTACTTCGCAACAGGAATCCAATCAAATTTCGAGACCTTACCATACCTCCAAAGCCTTCTCCAAAAATACCCAGTAGAGTCTTTCGATGGTCTACCAGCTTTAACAGAAGATTTGATGTGGAGAGAAGATGTACCCTTATTCATGACTGGAAGGTTTGCGGCGCTGAGAGTTGGGCCCGGAGCGGCGAATTTGGAGGGTGCGAGGCTGGGTGCTGAGAGGATAGTTTGGGGCTTGCAGGAGGTGTTGGGAAAGTGTCAGGATGGTGTAGGTGCAGAGGGATGCGAGGAGGTGGAGAAAAAGGAGGAGTCGAGTGGGGAGTATAGGTTTGCGGCGGGGATTGGTAGTAGGTTTGAAAGTTTGGTGGAGGAGTGAGGAGTAGAACAGAGTCGCAAGTGGTTGACAGAAAGTAGTTGATATGAATTTAGAGACGTGATTTGCTAATGTCAGCTTCTGAAAGCATCCCGACTGAACGTTGAGTGGTGCTACCGACCGCAGTTTCGTGTCAGAGCTATCTGTGATCAGATATGATTGAGTTCAGATGTCAGACTTGATTAAACTTTCTGTGTGCCGTTATACATAATTACGGTCATCGACACTAGACCGGCAGAGAGGGAGCTATTGATTAGTATGGCTTTCCACCATACTTCTCAAACGCAGCCTCAACGAGCTTGGGGAAATTGGGAGTACCGAAGCCAGTGACGGCATCCCATCCAGCCTTAGCAGGGAAACCGGTAGTGTTACAACCGTAGCTGGTTCCGTTGGTCACATCAGTGAGAGCCTTGTATCCTCCACTGTATAGCCATGGGTTGAGGAAGCCGAGTGGAGCCTTGCCCTTTGCGAGAAGAGCATCGTTGACGAGGGAGATGACAGCAGCGAAGGTTGGGGTGGATGCCGAAGTACCGCCGACAGTTCTGAGAGTGTTGTTCAATGCAATGGCATCGTGATTGCCTTGAGCTGCGACATCTGGGTAAGCACGTCCTGCTTTGTTGTAGAGGCCGTCGTGAAGGCCATTCAAGCCCTTCACGTAGGCGTTCCAAGTGCTCTGTCCGTACTTTGGTGCCGGGAAGTAGTTGCTGAAACCAGCACCGGAGGCAAATCTATTGACAGCAACTTCAGGTGCAAAGTTCTCGGTTCCGCCGACAGCCGTCACCCAAGGGCATCCAGCAGGGAAAGCAGGTGTGAACATGGAAGTGTTTTTTCCGTCGTTCGAGTAGCACGTGCCATCGGCACCAACACCAATGTCGCCGGAAGAGAAGAGTACGGAGATACCGCGAGCACCCAGCTGTGCTATGCCAGAGCAGACACGCTTGGCGTAAGACTCAGGTACGGTCTGCTCGTTGTCGCCATATGAAGTGCTAATGACTTGTGGGAGATCGTGCTGGTTCAGGACATAGTCCAGCCAGACTAGGTATGGCTCGTTTGTGTCGGTGGGAGTCTGGATATCTGGAATGAATGGCGGGCTTCCACCGGTGGAGAAGACGGTCAATGGCGTTGGCCAAGCAACAGTGAGGATGTTCTCGCTGTCCAGAACAGCCTCGATGTTCAAGCCATCGGCGAGCTCTTCAGCAGTGTACGGGCCTGTCTGCTCACGTGCATTGGCAATGTTGATGAGCGTGAAAGTATCTGCTGCCTCTACAGCCTCAGGTCTGTAGGCTTGGAGAGCCTTGCGAATATCGGGGCGGTAGCTGCTCGCGTTCAGATAGTTCGTGTGGCCAACTAGAAGTTGCTCATGTTAGCGAACCTAGTCTCAAGGCAGGAAAGTGGCTTTTGAACATGGACTCACTCTTGTTCTTTCCTGGAACTTGAGGCTTGTAGTCGTAGGTGCCGTAAAGAGTTCTGATGCAGTCTGGCGTGGTGAAGGAAATATTGCAAATTTGAGAGATTGGCCCAGCACCGTTGCCAGATCCAATGTTGCCACCACCGCCGCCATGACCGTAGCCTGGGGGTGCTCCGTAATGTCCTGGGCCCTTGGTCTTGTACCATGATTCGGAGTAGTGAGGGGCGTCAAGCATTGGGAGCTTGCTGCCAACTGCGGATCGCTTCGTGCGGAAGAATGAGGTTGTGGGCTGCACAACGTCGATGTGCTCATGAAGGTGCAGGGGAAGCGACCACTCTGGAGCACGATCGAGCACAGTGCCATCCTCATGCTGGAATTTGGAGTATGTTGTGTCAAGCAAAGCCTCCGCCTTCTCGATTGGGATCACGACATGGATGAAGTCATTCGCTGGGTTGTGATGGCCAGAAATGCCATGTTCCTCGAGCCAGCTCTTGACAAGATCTTGCGATTCTTGTGAAGGGCGGACAATGTCTTGGATTTCAGCAGCAGTCAAGTGCTTGCCATAGCGGTGATGGCTCGGATCCGACACCTGGAGGAGATGCTCCTCAACCACGCCCTCATTTTGCTGCTTCAGGCCGATTGCCAGGTGGACTAGAAATCGGGGCAGATTAGCAAAGCTCTCATTTGAAGCGAATCCGCATTGTAACTGGGCGGATATCACTACCAAGATGGCATTGACTCTCATAGCTGTGCTAATTCGGCAGCTGAGTTCTGGTGTCTACTCACTGTTCTGCGACCTGTCCGCATTGCTGATTTTAGTCCATTCTCTCGGGACATTGTGTCTCTCCTTCACGGAGTATGGTGAGCGAATAGTCTTAGGAAGGGCATTGACAGCCGAAATGGTGCCAATGGCATAGACTATACTGGTGAGAAACATCTTGAAGAATGAATGCCTGAATGTCAGTGGGACGACGATCTGGAGGGGAGCTTCATCTTTTTCTACTGCACCACGCGACTCTAGCTGTTCGCGACTGATGCAATACCTGGTCCTACCACTTCACAAGGTCGTACTGGCCCTTGCATTATTCTGGTCAAGGTCAACGTCAAAGGAGAGGCTGCGATTCGCTGCGACATCGTGCTGACCCCATTCGCGAGGCCATGCGATAACGCGATTGATGGAGAGATTAGGCACCTTCAGTCGAAGGTTTCAATCGGCAGTTGCGCAGCGTGCATACGGAAGTGGCTCGCACTAGCGCACTAGTATGTAAATAAACTCTAACAGGTTACCCGTGCGTAAAGGATTAAATAGATAAAAGTACGGATAATACCTTAGTCTTAACCTATTATCTATATATACTTATATAATTGAGAATACGCTAACTAAACCCTATACTAGGCTATTAATAGTTAAGTAAAGGAGTAGTATAGAGCGCTTAGTATAGTAGCTTAAACCCTATCCTTAGCTTCTATTAAATTCCTTTCTACTAGTATAGTATCTATTATATACTAACTACTATATAATTTCTATCTATATATATAATAGTAGAGAGTTTAATAAGAGGTATATAAAGGTCGATAGACGGCTACTAAGGCTTATATAGATCTAGTAGCTAGTATATAATTACTTTAAAAGCTATTATAGAAGGAGTTATAGAGATTTTAGAAAAGAATAATATAATTAGAATTAAGTTTATATCTTAAGAGAGATATATATTAGGGCTTATAAGAATATAGAGGATACTTAGAAGCTTAGATTTATTAGTAAATACCTCCTATTTAGAGCTTTTTAGTATTATAGTAGCTCCTATTATCCTAATATATATCCTATCTAGAATTACCTCCCTTTTTAACTCTAATTTTAATTTCTTATAAATAGATCTCTTAGTAGTTCGATTTAGAACTAGTAGAATAGATATAGTTTAGTTTTATCTTAGTAAACTAGCTATCTAGTTCTAGTTTAGTTTTTCTAAACTATATCTAAATACTAGTTCGAACTAGCGATTTAATTAGTTTATTCTATATATAGCTTTATAAGCTACTAGCTACTCTCGCTAGTTATAGAAATAACTATAATATAGAGATAGAAATTATAGTTATTCTAGTAATATTAACTTTAGTTACTAGATTATTATTACCCTTAGAAACCTTATCTCTAATATTATAAAGTTATAAATAAATAAATCTTATTTATATATATAAGATCTTATACTTTCTAATATTCTTATATTCGTAATACTTCCTTACTAGTAATATTAACTATCTTCTATTATACTAAGTACTTCTATATTAAGAATTACTATCTAATACTACTATTATAGTATCTAGTAAGGTAAGATACCTAATAAGTATAGTAATAGTAAGGAAAGTATATCGCTAGCGCCTCTAAACTTAAATAAGAAGGTAAGAATAATAGAAGCCTATTCTATAAAGAAGAATACTATTCGCGATAAGGCTTAAATTAATAATATATTACCTAAGTAGAAGGTACTAAACGACGCTTAGAGAGCTAAAAATAAGGTATTCTAATACTAAATAAAGCTTATAAGAGAGTTAGACGACTAGAAGCTTATAACTACTACTAATTAGAAAGCTTAAAATATAGAGCTATATAAGATTTAGAATAAGGAACGTAAATTAAGGTAAGCCTCTATCTAATACTAATAGCTAGTAGATATAGCTAGTAGAGGAAAATATAGCTAATAAAGAATAGATCTCTTACTACTAAGCCCTCTAAGGTATCGAAGTCTATAGTTAAGCTATCCTCCGCTATAAGAACGCAATCCTCTTAGTATATAGGCTCTACTAATAGCCTTACTAAAGCTAAGTAGTATAAGTTTACTAACGTTAAAATAGGTATAACGATCGCTTATATACTAATTAATAATACTAGCTAGATTTAAGAG
>JAASFE010001295.1:228784-241345 GCA_013365205.1 Pseudocercospora cruenta
TCTTAGTAGATTCTCCCTTAGCTATATTAGCGGTATAGGAAGTAGTAGCGATTAGTAGGGTATCTTAGATCTATTATCTATCCTAGGCGGAATACGAACGGATAGTTTAGTCTCTTAGCTCGTAGCGTACTTTAGCGCTAACGAGTAATTATAATAGTATTTTAATAGCGCTAATAAAGGGCGCTAATAATACTACTCTTTTACTATAAGAATTAGTAGCGAATAGTATTATAACTAGCTTACCGATAGGTAAGTATTAATATAATAATATTAATAGCTTAAAACTTTAAGTCTATTATATTCGCGAAATATACTATAGCTCTCTAGCGGTAACGATAGACCTAGAGATTTAGATTATTCTATATACCGCTACTCTCCTACTAGAAGATTTAGCCTACGCTTTTAAGTACTATAATATTATAAAGGTAAATTACGCCCTTACTCTAGGGGGAGAATTTAAATATATTTATCTTAATACTAGTACTAAAGTATTAATAATAGACTAAGACTAGCTAGTTACTTAACTAGGTTAAGATAATATTTAGTATCTATTATAGCCTCTCGAATTCCGTAGTTTAGCTAGAAATACTTAGTACGATTAATAGATTAAGTTATTAATATACTTTTCTATCTTTATTAAGCGCTCTTAATAACTAGTATTAGCTTATATTAAATAGCTAGTAAGAGTTATACCTAATCTTCCTTATAATATACTCCTAGGAATAGATATTATAACTCTAGTAGGATCTATTATCTATACTAGGGCTAGCTATATTACTATAATAGAGAACGATTATACCTTAATACCCGTCGCCTATTCGCCTAAATCCGATTATATATTACGCGCTAATATTAAGTCTATTAATAGAATACGACTTCCTCCGCGTATAGCGACTATAGTACTAATAAAAGTCGCTAATCGCGAGCGCCTTAAATCGATAGACTAAGACTTCTAGTTTATCCTAAATAATACTATCTTAGCGGATATAGTAGCGATATACGGGTATATCGCGGGAGCGGATATACTAGTAGTCTAAGTCTATAATCTTAGCTATAATAGAGAGCTTATAATACCGCGATACTAGAGATTAAGTAAATTATAAGAATTACGACTTAACGAGGTCTATTAAATTAACGAGTTTAATATAGACCCTAGGTCTATAAAGCGTAAAATAGGTAGTATACCTCTAATTATAGACCTACTTCTAGAGGAAGTAATAATATATAAGTTAAAATTAGCTTTATTAGTATATAAGGATACTACGAAACGACCTTATAAATAAATACAAGTCTAGAAAGCGAGGATACGCTCGTTTATAACCTTAACGAATAGACTTAGTAGAAATAATAGTACTAGTCTAATAGACTTAAGGTACCTAGCCGTTTTAAATAGGATAGTACCTATTTTAGAGGACTTTATATCTCCCTAACTAAGGCGAGTTTTATTAACTATTAAAATACCTATAAAGAGTAATTAAGTATTAGTATATCTATAGGCGCCGGCGATACTAATATCTTAAAATATAATTTACGGACTTAATAAAAAAGAGTAAGCCGACTTAATAGACTTAAACTACTAGCCTAATACGACTAAGATTACTATAAATACTAGAATAGCTAGTATTAAAACCTTTATAGAAGTAACTATCTACGTAGCTAACCTAGATACTATAATAGCCGCCCGCCTTAGGTCTATTATAAATATATTTCTATAGTTATAGATAGATCGAGGAACTATAATCGACCTTCCTAAAAAAGAGTAGCTTAAGATCCTATTTAAACTTAGTTAGAAGAATAAAAAATTTAGTAGTAAAGTCTACTATATATCCGTAACTAATAATACTAAGGTAGATAAGTAATTCGATAAGCTATATACTTAGAATAAAATAGTATTTAGTAGAAAACCTTCTACCCTAGTATAGCTTATATTTATTATTTAGAGGACTTTATTTTATAATAATAGCGATCCCTATTATAAGCCTCGCGTTGTTTTTAATATTCGAGGACTAAATAGTATTTCCTAGAAGGATACCTATCTACTCCCGCTATAGGATAATATTATAGCTAAACTACGTAAATATAAGTATATTACGGTAATAAACGCGAGGTCTATATTCTATTAATTCGCTATAGCGAAGAAAGATCGCTAGAAATTTACTATTAATACCGCCTACGGATAGGAATACCTTAAGGTCGCTATAATAGGATACTATAATAGTATCTAGTATATATAAAGACTACTTAATTAAGTACTATATAAGTTTAGAGACTTAGTTAATAGGTATATCGACGATATAGTTCTTAGTTTAATAGACCTAGAGTCCTATTATAACCTACTTAAACGTATCTTTAAAAAGCTAGATAAGCTAAGATTTAGTTTAGAACCTAATAAGGTATATTTAGGATTTCCTTTAATAGAAATACTAGATAGGATAGTAGATAGGAAGGGCTTTACTACTTAAGTTAAAAAGCTTATAACTCTACGAGAATTATAGAAGCCTACTAACGTAGAATAGCTCGAGTACTACTTAGGGTTAGTCGGATACCTTAGGTCTATAGTACTATATTTTAAGAAGATTACCTTACCCTTATAGTAAGTAAAGATCGTAGCTATAAAGGATTATAATACTATATAAATAAAGGGCGGAAAGCGACGCTCTTAGATATAGAATACTAAGCTATACTAGACGCTAGATATAGATACTATATAGGATATAATATAGGCTATATAAAAGGAGAATTAGAATAGTTTTCTATAGTACTTCGATTCTAGATTTACCTTATATATCGACGTTAATATATTAAAGGAATTTAGTATTAGTATAATATATTACTAAGTTAAGGGAGACCTAGAAATATAGTATAAAGAACCTAAACCTATAGCTAGGAAGGATAATACTATCTCCGACTTCGTCGATAGTACTACTTAGTTAAGAAGATCTAAATAATTTCCGCGCGATAGACTTAAGGTTCTAAGCTTTACGAGTTACGCGCTTACTAGTACTAAGTCCTAATACTAGCCTATAGAACTCGAATTATTTAGTATTATTCAAGTAATTAAGAGAGCCTTATATATAGTAGATACGGTATCTAAGACTATCGTAGTTATAGATTATAGCGTAGTTACTATAATAGCGAAGAAAACTTAAATCGCTACGACTATCTCTATAGCTAGCCTAAATCGTCGTATAATCTAAGTAGTAGTATATATCTTATAGTTCTCTAACCTAGAGATTATTTATAAGCTAGGTAGAAACTATATTATATTAAATATACTCTTATACTTACGAGGAACGTAGTTACTTAAGTAGAATAACTTTAATATAAGTAGCCTTAATAAAATACTAGTAATATTTGTAATACTTCGAGACCCTAGGTCTATAAATATATCTTTAAGCCTCGTACCGCGATTTAGCCCTAGAACGATAGTATCGAACCTTAAGTCTACCGACTAGTAAGGCCTTCTAAGTTTCTATTTAAGCGTTCCTATACTAATTTCCTATAATATAATTAAAATCTTTTCCCCTTCTAGGATTAACTATACTAACTATCTCTTCTCTACGGTTAATAGATATAAATACTAGGTCTATAATAAGATCTCTACCTTCTTTTAAACCCTTAAGTAAGCGCTATTAATATATATCGAAATAGTAATCTTCCTTTCTAATAACTTTAAGAAAAGGCTTTAAGAAGCGTACCTCGAAGATCGACTATAATAACGATTACTATAGGTCCTTAAGTCTATTAAAGCCGCGTATTAATAAGAGTAGAACGCTTAATTAAAGCGAATATTAAATTAGTAAATAAGAAGGAAGTAAAGGCGAGAACGCGACTAAGAGTAGAAACGTAAGTAGAGGGAATTATAATAGTAGGACTTATCTCCTATCGCTAAATATAATTCTCTAACTAAGACCGATAATAATAATAGTATTAGAATAATACCCTAGGTCTATCTAGACGAAGCGCCTACCTATTTCCCTAAGCCTAACTTCTAGCGATCTTTTAAAGATATCGTAGCTTATAGTATATAGCGTATACTAGACTCGTATAATAATATACGTATAGATTTAAGATCTTTAAAAGGTATCCGCTTCTTCCGCGAAGATAGCCTTATTTATTATATTAATCTAATCTTATATTACTCCTAACTCTATATCCCTACTAGCCTTACTTACGAGATCTTTAAGATAGTATATAACCTTAAATACTATATAGGCTTTTATCGTATCCTTAATCGTATTAATATAAGTTTCTATATTCGTAACTATTATAAATATCTTAAACGATATATTAATTAGTACTTAGGGTATAGAGCTAACTAGTTAGCTAGGTATAAGCCTTATAGCTAGCTTAACCCTATAGACTTAAAGTTTAAACTACTAATAGACGTTTAAATAGTAGACTAGATAGTCGGACTCCCTCCTACTAATAAAGGGTTTAATACTCTACTTATAGTAACTTATAAGAAATCTAAGCGAATTATATTATTACTAAGTAAATACTAGTAGAAAGCTAAGGCCTAGGTAGCTTAATACCTTACGGTAATCTAAGAATACTTTTAGAAAGTTACGAAGGTATTTATTTACGACCGAGACCTTAAATAGCTATTTAAGTTTTTTATTATAGTTATAGAGCTCCTAAGAGCCTTAATCCTTATATCTACCGCCTACTATCCTTAAATAAATAGCTAGTCCGAAAGTATAAATTAAATAGTAGAGATCGCTATTCGCTACTTTATAATAGTAAATCCTAATATATAGTAAATAGATATACTATCCTTCCTTACCTTATACTTTAGGAGTATAAAGAATATAAGTACTAGTATCTCTCCTAATAAGATACTATTTAAGTTCGATTTAAATATAGACGCCTTTATTAGGCTACGAGATCTTTAGTTAAAGGACTTCGCTATACTACGCTAGTAGTTTCGAGATATAGCTAAGGAATTAATAGCCTTTATAGTAGTAGATATAAAGTACTACTACGATAAGAAATATAAGCGAATACTATTCGAACTAGGGGACTACGTAATACTTAAATTATATTATAGATATCGCGTTTATAAATAGACGTATTAGAAGTATAGTAATTAAGCTACTAAGCTCTTTAGAATTAAGAAAAGAATTAGTAAATTAGCTTATAAGCTTAAGCTCCTATAATTAGTAAAGTTTTACTCTATAGTATTAATCGCTTAACTTAAACTAGCCCTAAACCTAATTAAAGACCCTTTTAGTAGACCTTACTTACGAGTTCCTATACTAATAGACCTATAGTCTAAGTAGCTAGTAATAATACTTAAACGTATATTATTAAAGCGCCTCTTATAAGGGAAGATAGAATATCTTATTAGATAGAAGGACGAATAATCTATAATAAATAAATAGGTTAAGGAAGACGACCTCTACGAGGCTAATAATTACCTTTTTATTATTTCGAAGATTCTTAAGTTATCGATAAATAAATCTATTAAATACGCCCTATTAAAAGATTATATAAGCTACGATAAGTAGCGCTAATAGCTAAATACCTTTCGTCTATCGATAAAGCTACTACTACGAGAGATAGCGACGATAACTAATAGTAACGAGATATCTAGTAATCTAAGCGCCGCTAGCCTAATAGAGGTATAGAAAGGCTAAACTATACCGAAGAGGATAACCTTAAGTCTATTAACTAAGCCGTAAGTATATCTATAGGAGTATAGTAGATAAGTCGATTAGCCCGATATATATTAAAGAGTAGTATAAAACCGAATATAAGTAAGTCTATTAAGTAATTAGAGTCTACTAGCTCTTCTACTTATTATACGTAGACGTAACTAGATAGTACTTAGAAATAGGACGTAACCTTAAGTCTATCGACTATCTTAAAAGATAGAGTATAAGAAATAAAAGCTAAGGTACTCGTACCTATAGTCTATTACCTTACTAAAGAGGATATCTAATAATAGCGAAATACGCCTATACCTTTAAATACGTAAGTTATTATATATCGTAGAATCCTCTATAGCGATATCTTATCTTCTCTATTTACGACTCTATAGTTCCCTTAATTATTTAAAACTAGTACCTAAATCCTAATCCTTAAGTATTTCCTCCCTTAGAGGATACCTAATACCTCCCTCTAGCGTACCTTACTTTATAGATTTACGATATATTATAGACCTAGGCTCCGAGCCTATTTAGTATAGAAATATTATAAATTAATACTCCTTAAGTACTAAAATCTATTCTCTTCCTACGCTAGTAACTATTACTTATAAGTATAACTTCTAATATTACTTTACTAATAAATTAAAGTTCGCGTATATATATAACTATTACCTTTAGCGACTTACGGGAGCTTAGACCTTTATATAGATATATCTTAAGCTTAAATTATAACTTTAACCTTCTACTAATATATAATATCTTAGTATAATTTAACTATTACGCTAGATATCTTATAAATTCTATCTAGCCTTACGCGGACTACTACCTAGCTAATAATACTAATTACTACTTAGTATATACTAGAAACTAATTAGTAAAAGTAAAGGCCGCGCTATACGCGAGGTATATAACCTAATATAGGTAATAGTACGCCTAATCCTAACTACTTTAATATCCGCTTAAAAGATTAGAAGGAGTTACTAATAAGTTAGCTACTAATAGCTAGTATACTAGCGCTACTAATCGCTACTTAGTTTAGTATACTATTTAAATAACTATAAATAGACTTATAGCCTAAGTCTATTAATGTCCGAGACTTAGCTAAGCTAGCTACCTCCCTAAAACTAGAAATTATTAAGCTAGAAGAAGAGGATTTACTATCTAATTAGAACGAGCTAGAGCGAATTAAGAAGCTAGTTATAATAAATAAATCTTTCGATTTCGAATATAGTAATAAATTATAGAGTATAGTAATAAGCTTAGTACTTTATTAAGCTACGAGACTACTTATAGTAGTTAGAATTATAAATAAAATCGCGCTTACGTACTTAAAGTTAAAGGTAAGCCGCTCTATTATATATATATATATATATATATTAGCTTAATAGTTAAAGTAAATTTAAAGGACCCGGAGAATAGTATCTTTAAAATACTTAGCGAGGATAATTAAGATATCGCTATATTTTCTATTATAGCCGTAGGTAGACGTAATATATAGAATTAGGGTTAAGATCTCGCTAGTAAGGATAGTCTTCTAAGTAACCTCCTTAAGTTCGCTATAGTCTCGAACCCTACGTCTACCGAAGAGTAGAATAGTAAAGAATAGGATAATTGTTACGAATATAGGCCGTACCTCGTAATATTTACGTATCTAGATACCTTAGGTATTTATATATTAGCGCCTTAGTATAAGCTAAGGGCTACTTCTACCTCTTAATCCTAGCTACCTCTTAGATAGTTTATCTTTCTATACGTTCTACGATAGAGACCCTACTATCCCTTACTACTATTCCTTATATAATAAGGAAGGAGATAATACTATAGGATTAGAGAATAGTAGTAGCGAGGAGAAGACTCTAAAGAAGGATACTATAAGAGCTAATAAGAATAATAAGGATAGTATAGATAAAGATATTAAAGAAATTAAATTAGAAAATAAGCTCGCCTTTAAGAAGATAAGAGTTAAAGGCTACTATATTATTAAGCTACCTAGTAGAGATAAGCTATTATATATCTCTTACTTAGATAAGAACCTATACTTCTCTAATATTTTCGAATATATAAATAGAAAGGGAGTAAAGCCTAATTCTATCTCTAATATTCCTATTAAGATAGCGCGCTCCTTAAACGATATAATTAAGCGTAAGATTAAGATTAATAACTATATCGCTAAGAATAGTAGACTAAAGCCTACCTTAGTACCCTTCTCTCTAAAGGTACTAGTCTAGTAGTATCGCTTTACTACCTTCGGTACTTAAAGAAATAAATATATACTAATATCGTAAATATATAAGATAGTTAGCGTACTCTCTAACCGCCTCTACTATACGCTAGAGTTAGGTTACGATAAAGCCGCTATCTTATACTACTAGACCTATAATTAGTTTAGCCGCGAGAGACTAAATATCTTACGTACGAAGTTACTAAAAGATAGTATTATTAGCGCTAGATATTAGGTCTATCGAAAGTAATCTAAAGAAGAAGATCTTAAAGAAAAGCTAGACCTAGAAGCTCTATAGATCGAAGATAAGTCCGACTATATACGCGAGGGATATTTAAGTATAATTATAGAGAAGAAGAAGGCCGCTTAGAAGTAGTATAAGTCTAAGTTTAAGCTAAAGGCGGATAGTTAGCCTAATAAATATAAGTATTATTATTAGCCGGATTACGCTCTTTTTATAAATAAGTACGACTTTAAGGCTAATCCTTAGAAGCTAATAGAGGCGAGGAAGAAGGCTATCCTTAGCGCTTATATAATAATACGAGTAGATAATCTTATTAAGATCCTACTTAAGGAGTCGCGAGACCTCTTTAAGAGAATCTTACTATTGTACTTCGATATTCTAAAGTACTCTACTAAGCTCGTAGACCTATATAATAAATATAGCTCGGTAAAGTATAATAATTAAATATACGATCCTCCTAGCGAATAGCTTAGAGCGATCTTAAAGAGTACTAAAGAACGCTATCTACTAAAATAGATAAAGAATAGCGAGGAAGCTCCTCTAAACTTACGTTTTAGTATAGATACCCGCTCCTTAGAGTAGGAGATAGCGGGAGAAAAGTTAGTTAAAGATATATAACTTACGCTATTCTTAAGCGATAATTCTATTCTCTATAAGCTACGAACTCTTAAGGATTTCTTTATACTAACTTTTATAGATCTAGAATACCCCCGCCTCGCCCTCTATATATAAATATTTAAGATAGTATACGATAGTAAGTAGTCCGCTATAGCTATAGTATACTATACTATAAGATACTAGGGAATAGAGGGTATAATCTATCTCTAGAATTACGCTAATACGAAATCTTATTTCCTCGATCTTTTTACTAATAGTATTAAAATCCTCTATAAGGCTAAAGACCTATATAAATTAGTTAAGGAGTACCTTAAGTCTATCGCTAAAGCTCTTAGCCTTCCCCTTAAAGATAGTAAGATACCTAGCTAGCTTATTAGCGAATACTCGGCTAAGATCGACCTAGTCCTCTAGGGAGAGATACTATAGATATAGAAATCTATATATATATCTAATTAATCTCTAAGTTAATATACGACGAAATATAGTAATCTCGATATAGTAAAGTCGAGAAGGACTACGAGAGAATAATTCGGAATTTTTAGCTATAACTTAGCTATTTCCTACTTAGGCTACGAGTACTACTAATAGACTTAATATTCTTACTTACGCTAGTTACCGAAGGACTAATCTTCTAAGATATTCTATCTAGATACTACGAGGCCCGCGCTTAAGATATTATAGTTAAGGATAATCCTACTCCTAAAACGTTAGAATATAAGAAATATATAGACCTTAAGGAAGTAACTAAGAAGGAGGTTAAGGGGGAAGTTACTAAATTTAAAGAGAAGTTTAAAAAGGAATATAAGGCCGAGAAAGCTAAGGAGAAAATAAAGGCCGCTATAAAAAAGGAAGAAAAATCTAAGGCTAAAGCTAAAGTTAAGGCTAATATACTTATACCTTTAAAGAAGCGTAAGCTAGCTATAGAAGCTCTAGTACTAGTAGCTAAGAGGCGTAAATCTACTAAGAAGCCTATTAAGGCTCCTATTAAGTCTAATTTACCTCTAGAGATACTTATACTAGTAAAGAAGGCTATACTAGCGAAGACTATACTAGTAAAGAAACTAGTATCTAGTTTCGTAAAGGCTTAAAATAGGAAAGGTAGGAGGACTACTAGTAAGAAGATTAGCTTTAAGGACCCTACGGATTTAAATATTATTACTACCCTTATAAGAGCTACTACGAAATCGAAAGGAATAGTATAGAAGCCTAGGTCTACTAAGGTAGCTAGGTAGACTATTAGAAGACTCTTAAATAACTCTAATAAAGCCGATCTTAATATAGCTAAGTAAGTAGGTAAGAAAGCCTTAGCTATAAATAAAGCTCTAGCTATTATAGATACTAACGTCCTTACTCGAGACGCTACTAGAGATATAGCTAAGTAACTTAAGTATAATAACCTTAGCTACGTACCTAAAGGCCTCTTTATAAACTTAGTATTCTATCTTATAGTATCGCGTATTAAATTTAAGAGACTACTAGCTACTCTCTACGAAACTAATACTAGTAGAGTCCTCCTAGGCGTAGGCCTACGTCTATTAAGGGAGGACGAGATCGACTTTATCTACCGTACCTTAGCTATTATAGAACTTAGGTATAATACTAGTTAGGTTATAGTCGCGATATTCTTAGACGACGTTTAGACCGCCTATTAGGAGTATATTAAGAACGTCGCTATTAAATTTAACTACGAATATACCTATATCTTAACCGACCTTAATAGTATTACTAAGAATTATACGAGACTTATTAAGGGAGAAAACTTCTACTCTTACCTATAAATAGACTTTTTTATAAATATTTCTTTAGCTAATAAGAGTACTAATATAAACGCCTTCCGCGGATAGATAGAATATATACTTAACTACTCGCCTAACGAGCTAGAGAAGATAGTATTAAGAGTAATATATTCTTAAGTACTACTCTATTCGATAAAAGATCTATTTCTAGCTATAGTCCCTATTAAACTTAAGGCTATAGTATTACGACGCTAGATAGCGACTATAGTACTACTAAGGATAAATACGAGGAACTTAATAGTACCCTTATTCTCTATTAATTACTATAAAGGCGACTAAGATAGTCTCTACTAGTAGGTAATTAGCTTTATAGATTCTAAGATTAATACCTAGTTCTAGTAAGCGATTCTTAAAGTAGAGGTAGATAGCCTTTTAAATCTAACGAGAAACCTAATCTAGGTCGCTAGAAAGCGAGTAGGTAGCTACGTTAGGTCTATTAAAGACTCCTCGTTCTAAAACCTAACTATAAAGAATTCTAAAGACTAAACTAAAGATATACGAACCCTTATAGGCCTTAAGCTACTCTTCGTACCTATAACTAGAGAGGTAAAGAAGCCTATAAAGAAGCTTAATACTTAGCCTCTAACTAACTCGAAGTTTATAAGCCTCCTAGTATAAGCCTTACTTAAAGTAAAGAATTAGAGAAGCGAGACGATTACTAAGATCTTTAAGGATTTACCTACCTTATAGTAGAATAATAAAGTTACGATCGAAGAATACGACTAATTCTTAAGTCTATTAGTATACTATACTATAGATACTCTTAAGGATTAAGGTATTGATTTTATTAAAGACGACTTAGACCTCGCTAGTATAACTCTAGAAGCTATTAACGGCTATAATAAGGTAATAATAATCTACGAGAAGTTTAGGAAAGGCTATAAGTATAAGCTTCTAGACTTTAAGAAGTACTTTAAGCGATTTACCTCTATACTAAGATATAGTATAAAGGATTAGAGTAAGAAGACTAGCTAAAGAGGCTATATAGACTTAAGAGATATTATTAACTTCCTCCCTACTATCGCGAAGGAATACTAGGATAAGGACGATATAGTAGTCGAGGACTCTAACGAAGAAAATAAGGCTAAAGAAGATAAGGATAATAACCTACCTAGTTTAGGATAATCTAATAGTAATAATAATAATAATAGCGATAATAATAATAATAATAATAAGGGTAACGATAGCGGTAATAATACCGAGTATAGATAGACCTTAGGTCTACTAATACTACTATCTACTAAGTCTATTAAGAGTACGGCTATTTAAAGTAACTTAATATATATCGCTAATAGGTATATAGGCGAGCTTCTAGAGAACTAGACTAAGGGCTATAACTTTATAGTACTATCTACTCTTATACTTTACCTTATTAACTATATATATATCGATATATAGAAGAAAGACTAGTATTATAAGCTCGCTAGCTATATTTAAAAGGTATTTAATACGCTCCCTATACTATATAAGAAAGCTAGTATATATTTCCTTAAGAGTCGCGCTACTCTCTAGAATAATAACTAGGTTAATAATAAGCCTAATCTAATAATTACTATTAAATAAGTTAATATCTACCCGACGCTATTAAGAATTTAGCTTAACGAATACTATTAGACCTTACGTCTATCGCTAGCCGATCTTATTAGCCCCGCCAACGCTATTAGAAACGCCCTTAGCCGCGCTTTATAAGAATAAGATTAAGAACTAAGAAAGATTAAGATTAGGATTTTCTTTTATAATAATAATAAGATAGAGTAATACTCTAAGTCTATAAAGAAGAGTCTATATAATCGCGGATATTTAAGGACTTAAGGATTCTATTATAAAGGCTAAGGCTATAGGTAGGTATATACCTATAAGTAGATACCTTCTCCCTTTATAAATAGACTTAGAATTAAATAATATACTTCTAACTTTTAAGCCCTCTAATAATCTTTCTTTAAAAAGATACTACTCGTATTAAGAAGAAAGTAAAGAGGAAGTTTAAGTAGCCTTTAAGAAAGAGGTATACTAGCTATATCTACTAGCTAC
>JAASFE010001295.1:251402-265604 GCA_013365205.1 Pseudocercospora cruenta
AGACCTGCTGAAGAGAGAGAGGAAAGTCGTGTTCGAATTGACAAAAGAGATTGTGTTGTTGAGACCTGCTGAAGAGGAAAGGCAGCCATTCCGTGGCCAACACTGCCGCTTATATGGCGCTGCACATCCATCGTTGGATAGCCAATGTTTAAGACAGCATCGAATGCCAAGGCGTGGCAGCATGATGCTGTATAGATCTGATTCAGGTCGAGCATGAAGCCAAAGCCGGAAGATTGTGCCGCAACTCCGGCGCTGAGAAACCTGATCGAGAGGGCGAAACTGAGACCAGCGGTGTCGACTTCCTGTACAAACACATTCTCAACACCTGAGGTCTTACTCTGATCCTTGACGCGATTCATTGCACTTACAGGCGACCCCGGAGTCTCACATCGCTCACGCTAGACGAAGCACAAAGAAACCATGTCTACCATGTGTACGACTATGAAGTCAGTATTTCAATTTGCTTTTCAATGCTCGCTAAAGATTTCACCCCGAGGCGTACAAACCATTAGAGCCACCCATGCGAATGCGCATAACTTCGTGATCAAGAGACACTCTGCAATGCCGGTATAGCACACGGTTGCGCGGCCCACACGCTTTCGCGGAGTGGGTTTTGGAATCGCCCTGAATCTTGCTAAATCTCCTAGTCAATTGCAGCCAGATGTCAGCATGCTTCAATGGTATAAAGCTAGGCTTAGTCAGCTTAAACACCCGGTGGAGGTGGAACTGCGTTGTAGCCGCTCGAGTAGTCAGCTGGTGGCGGTGGTGGTGGAGCGGCAGCCGCGCCATTAGGGTCCATGGTCGGAGTCTGAGTTTGTTGCCCATAGCTGGCGTAGCCTCCCTGCATGTACTGCGCCATGACAGCGGCGTAACCTCCGTATGCGGCATAAGGATCTGCTTCCGGATTCTGCTGATAGTACGCAGCCCAGGCTTCGTACTGTCTCTGTTGCTCTGCAGGGTCGGCAGCTGGCTGCTGAGCTTGCGCGGCGGTTGCTGCTGTTGGAGATTGTGCGGTGCCGTAGCCGATCTGCGCAGCATAGCTGCTGTCGTAGCCACCACCGTAAGCGCTGCCACTGCCGGCTGGCTGACCTCCGTAGGCACTACCACCACCATAAGATCCAGAGTTTTGCCTGTCGCCTTGGTTACGAAAGCCTCCACGATTCTCACCATAGCCTCCACCGCCTCCATATCCTCCATCGCGAGGACCACGGTTTGGTGGACCGCGTTCCTTGAATTCCTGGTAGGACTGCTTCACAGATTCCAACAGCGACAAGCACTGCTCCTCCGCGGCATCAACCATGCTTTGTTCAGGACCGCTGTTGTCATGTCAGCACGTTTCCGAAATCTTGAGTCTTACCAATTCTTACGCGACGTGAAGGTACATCTGCTCATCGCTCTCACGTCCAGTGTCGTGCTCCATGAATCCACTTCCGCGACCCTTGATCTGGACGCGGCATCTCGTCTCTTGCTGAATGTGTTTGACATAGCTGCCACCATGACCAACGACTTGAGCGCGCAAGTTGAAGCCTGGGATCGGCTCGAGATCGATTGGAATGCGCTTCTCTGGCCACTTGCGGCGGCCAAGATGATCGCGGTCTGGCTGGTTCTCTGGCGGGTCGCGGCGTCGGAAGCGGCGTTCGTCGATCAGATTAGGAAGTTCCTGTTGCATGAGCTCGTTAATCTTCGCGACGGCTTTCTCGAGACCATCCTTGGTCGTGCTCGTAACGTGAAGGTAGAGCGGCGGATTCTAGATTCGTCCTTAGCACAAAATGTCTGCCCATATTCTACATTTCCCACTTACAGTCGAAGTCGCCATGCTCTTGTCAGGATAGTAGTTTCCTCGGGTAGTGACATCTTTAGACAAGTAAGCGATCGATTCGGAACCTAATCAGTAAGTATATTCGTGCGGATGGGAGCGTACCGGCGCCAGTTTCTTCTTTGATCTAGATGTCACATTTCAGGTCAGCTTATGCAAATCGTTTGTGCCGCCGGTGGCTACGTCAGGCTAAGTGTAAGCTCAAATGATCTCCTCTAACGTTTGTATAACAAACCCAATTCTGTTGAGCTTAGGATGTCACATGTGCAGTACGAGGGAGGGCAGATGGCTGTAGCTATGCCTGGGAGTATCAGTGGCAACGGGACAAAGTGAGTATTTACCATCTTCTGAGTGCTGCCCTTAGTCAATGTGTAGCGGTTACGAAGGTCATTGACCTCGATGTCTTTGATGAAGTCACCATCTTGCTGGTAGATTTCGGCATTGAGTGGTCCTGCGGAGGGCGACTTTTCTGCGCCAGGTGCTGAGTTGGGGGTCTGTCACAATGTCAGCATGGTCTTGTTTACGATATTGGCTCTCGAGGGCGGAGTATCGCATACAGTGCGAATTGGCGGGACATCGACATGCTGGATGCCTTTCTGCTTTTGCAATTGCGCGCTGATGCGGGCAGCCGCTGCCGCCGCCTTTGCTGCAGCATCTTCTGGCGCAGTGCCGTTCTTGTCACCGCCCGCTGGAGACTCGACACTCTTGACTGGTGACCGACTCCGTGCTGCCTCGCGATCCTTAGTCGCAGGGCTGCGCGAACGTCTGTCAAAGCGGCTCTTTCGTGGTGCCTCTTCTGCGGTCACATCGAACCGACTGCGCTTTCGCGGCTCGTTGTCGGCCATGGTGAAGGATGTTATGTGCGAAGTGGAGAGGTGGAGGTCGTGGTTATGAAGAAGTCATGTATGTGTCAAGCGCAGAGCAGAAGTGACTTGCGCTCGTGCAAAAGTCCACTTCGAGCTTCAAAGCACCGGCAACCTTGCCTCTTGGCGCGGAACTCCATGCTTCTCCGGGCCGACAACCGGAGCACGGGAAGCCAAAAGTAAGTGAATCAACTTTCCGACTCATATTTCGTTCCGACTCACTCATATATCCTCGTCCCGGCCATTGCTAGCAGGCATTGACTGTGCATACACCCACAATGGCCTCAAAACGAGCTTTGCGGGCACTCCAGTCCGCGATCCCAGCCTCGCAACCCTTCACACGAGCAGCAGCAGTCCAATGCCGATATCAGTCCAGCTCAACCAGCGCCCTAGCGTACAAGGCACTCCACCGCCGAATCGCACCTCTACCTACCACACAGTCGACCGTATCCTCCTCGATCTCGCCTGCCGCAGCTGTGAGCTCTATTCTCTACGAAACTCCGATTCCCGATAAGACACCGCCTAAGCGACATGTCCTCAACTGCTTGGTCCAGAACGAGCCTGGTGTGCTTTCGCGCGTCTCTGGTATTCTCGCAGCAAGAGGTTTCAACATTGACTCACTCGTCGTCTGCTCTACGGAGGTCGCCGATCTCTCGCGCATGACCATTGTGCTTCAAGGACAAGACGGTGTTGTCGAGCAAGCTAGGAGACAATTGGAGGATTTGGTCCCAGTCTGGGCCGTACTGGACTACACCGCAGCACCTCTCGTGCAGCGTGAGTTGCTCCTCGCCAAGATTAGTATCCTTGGACCAGAGTACTTTGAAGAGCTGCTTGCACACCACAGAGAAATGACAGGAGATGCTGAACCTCCAATGATCCCATACGAAGCAGAGACTGGTGCAGATGGCCAGCCTGAGCCACTTGATGGTGATGTAGAAGATCTGATTGACCCAGACTTCCATCCACGCAATCTCGCACCTTCAGAAGCTCTGCGATTGAAGCATCAACATTTGGAGACTATCACATACCTCACACATCAATTCGGTGGTAAGGTGCTGGATATCTCGACGAACAACTGCATCGTCGAGCTGTCTGCCAAGCCTACCAGGATCGACTCGTTCATGAAGCTCATTTCGCCTTTCGGTATCCTTGAGTCGGCACGAACAGGTGAGCAGAAGCCAAATCCTTACTTTCCTGAACCATGATAAGCTAACTATAGATGACAGGTCTGATGGCACTTCCAAGATCTCCACTTCACGGAGCTGAGGCAGCAGAGACCAAGGAGGTGGAAGAGGTCATGGACGCAGCCTCGCTGCCACCATCATAGTTTGCTGGTTGGAAATCTGGTTGTTCGTCCTCCAAAATTTCTGGTGTTTCGGCCTTACACTTTTTGGTCGAAAGCTCTCTTTCGGTGTATTGTTCTAGCATAGCTCGGCGCCTGATGGCGTCTCAGGATCTGTATCACAGGAAGCTCTCGCGAGCGTCATATGGGATCGGTCGGTGCGGTGGATTGGATAATGCATTTTTCGGCTTTCTGGAAACTCTCTTATCGCAAACTCCCTGCCCGGCCCACGTTGAATTGGCTCTGCATTTTCGTCCCGAGTGCCAATCAACAACCGTCTCCCTCCCATCCTCATCATAGTCGAGCACATGGACACCCTTTATCATCGCCAGTTCCCATTCCAGCAGAAGGTTGTCCAAATATTTCTTGCCACGATCAGTTCGTGTCAGTTCGAGGAGCAAGAAAAGTGGCAAGCGTTTTGTCTACCAGGTGGGTAGTTTAGCCATGCGCTTCAGCAACAGAGCCACGACATCCGCCGGCCATTCTTCGAATGGTCCGGGCGACTCATCACCGTCCCACTTGAGCCACGCAAGTTTTAAGACCAAGGCACGCTCCCCAGGAAATTCGTCCAAGTGTGCAAGAAGACGTTGTGCTACAAGATCCGCTTCGGTCGTCTCTGTAAGAGTTCCAATCTTCTCTGATACACTTTCGTCAGCAGGCAGCAAGCCTTCACAGATGGTATTACTTACCTTGAGCAACAGGCGCCACAATCTCTTTGACAAAACTGATAGCCTCCTCGGTAGTGGAACTAAATATGAGCCTCTCATCCTCTGCTGGCCAAGGGCCTCCCAACTCTGCTTCCGTAACGCCGCAGAGTGATAGAACTTGACAAGCATTGAAGACATGACATAAGACCCACGGTGTGTATATACGATAAATCTGCACGCTCTTCTCCTTGTTCAATGTCTGCATACGTTCTGATCGCTTTCGTGCCCAGCTTTCAGCGTCATCAAGGTTGTCGAATGTCGGTTTGAAGCAATCTTTTGTCGGGCTGCGTCCCCATCGGTGGTGGAACACCCTATCTCTCCGGTGATACTGGCATGTAAGAGGATGGAAGCTTCGAGGCCAATCCCTCCCCAACCGGAACTCTTCATCGGAAAAAGCTCGTGTTTCGGCGTCTTGGACGCGATAGAGATAGGTGGGGTTATCACTTCTATAGAATATAGCCATTGCGCATCTGACTGAGTCCGTCCTTCGTATGTGTTTCGCTGTTGACCAGATCCTGTGCAACAGTCGTTAGCAGTCAAGATGATCCGTGAAGAGGTGTCGTGAAGTCGATCCAAGGAAAGTTTGATTCCATGGGCAAGGAAGGGTCGAACTCTAAAGGGAGTCCACTATTGGCACCAGGTTAATGGTGGAAAGCAAACAGTCGCTCCAATGCTTGAGAGCGCCACAGATGGTCGGTCTGCGACGCGGGATACACGGCTAGTAGAGTGCATTGGAGCTGCAGTTCAGTGTTGATACATGTCTTATACACAATACCGCAGTATCTGCTCGTCATTTCATGGTCCCCTTTACTTAAAGCGTTTTTCGGCAGCCTTCCAGTTGATCACATCCCAAATGGCTGAGAAGTACTCGGCCTTGCGGTTTTGATATCTATGGGTCGATTGTTAGCAGTCGCTCCGCAAATCGGCCATGAGAACGAGATTCGGCGAACGACGCGAGGCTCTCAGACTCATGGTCCCCGCGGAAGGCCAAGACTTACTGGAGATAGTATGCGTGCTCCCATGCATCAATACCAAGCAATGGCCTAAATTGACCAACCACCGGGTCCTGGTTTGCGTATGTCTTGACTTGAATCGCTCCAGTATTGACGTCCTGCACCAACCAAGCCCATCCAGAGCCCTGAATTCCAGCAAGCGCAGTGTTTACTTGCGACTTAAGGTTATCAAGTGAGCCAAAGTGAGAGTCAATTGACTTGGCAAGAGCGCCGCTCGGTGGCTCTCCACCACCCTGCGACTTTGGAGCGAGGTTCTCCCAGAAAAGGGTGTGGTTTGTGTGACCGCCGCCGTGGAAGTTAATGAGTGGTTGGATCGCGATTTGCGCTGTGATATCGCCTTTTTGCTGCGCCTCTTGCAGTTTCTCGATTTGAGTGTTGTAGGAAGTCACGTAGGTGTTGTGGTGCTTGGAGTGATGGAGCTCCATGATCTGGCCGGAAATGGCAGGTTCGAGGGCGCCATAGTCGTCTGGAGGCAAGTGTCAGCATGATACGCTTCCAGGGAATGAGGGAAACTAGGCAGTTCAAACGTACATGCGAGGTCTGGAAGCGTTGCTTTGCCGCGAGTGAAGGTTGTGTTTGCAATAGCGGCTCGTGGAGCTGATGCTCGAAGAGCTGAGCGGGCGGTCTGTCGGAAGAGCGTGGTGGCCATGATTGACTCGACGAAACGAAGCAGTCGATGCAATCGATGTTCGGTTGCTGCAGTTCAATTGCTTATCAACGCGAGGAGTTCAAAGCGAATGCCCGTCTCCACGAGCTTTGTGAGAGCTTGACGTAGCTCTGACCTCTTCCCTGAGGGCTCGGCTGCCGAAAATGCCGAGAGACACCTAAGAATCACGCATTTCTTCGAAACAGCGATGTCAATGGAATGGTTTGGTAGGAACAGGCAAACGAACTAGATTGCATAGCATAACATTGACACGTTCAGGCTTTAACTCGAAGCCGCGAGGTCAGACCAAGGCCTTGAGCGCAGAGTCGGTGGTTGAATCGCCTGCAATGCCCGGAGAGCTGTTGTACAGGAAAGCTCACAATGACATGGAAGCAAGCACATACATGTATTTGGATGTGTATGCGGAATAGTACAATGTATCTTGAGATTGCTATACAGGCGAGTCTGGTCTGGTCTAATTCGGTCGCATGCGATCTATCTCCACGCGAATTGGCTTGACTGAGCCATGTCTTTCTCAGCTCGGGATATCGAGCAAGACTTGGCAAATCGAGATCGAGCTTGTATAAAGATGTCTATCGGAGCTGCTTGAAGAGCTTCGGTGCAGCACACTGTGTCGCGCAATGCATCATATGGAAGACTGTACCATGGTCAGTACATCAAAAACGGAAATGCGAGTACACCACAGCTTGATGGATCGATCGACGACTTACACTCTTCAACGCAATCTTCCGAAGCCTTGCCGTATTGCTCCTCCTGGTGCTTTACGCGCTCAGCGCACTCATCGTAGTGGTGCTTCAATGGTGCGCACTGCGCACTCTTCAGGCACTCTATATCATCCAGTCAGCGCATAGCTCTGGAAGTGAGAAGAATTCCGATGTCCAGCTTCTCACAGCACCGGCAAAGCCAATGACCTTTGGTCGCAGCTTGCGAGTACAACTGAGATTTTGTGACTGGGATCGTACTCACCCTCTTCAAGCTTTGGCTTGATATCCTCTGGCTCTTCCTCTTCTTCTTCCTCCTCTTCTTCCTCTTCCTCCTCGTCATCTCCACCCTCATCGCCGCCCTCTTCATCACCACCTTCGGAGGACTCCTCGCCTTCACCACCTTCGCTGCTTTCTTCCTTCTCCTCGCCGCCTTCTGAGTCTAGCAGATAGCACAGTCAGCACGTGTACTTCCGCATCGCGATTTTGTACAGATTTTGATAAGTCTGATAGCCAATGCGACTGCATTGCTCATATCCTCCCTTACCTTCGTCTTTTTGCGGCTCCTCGGCGTACGCCTCCTGCACGGTCATGGCCGCATAGAGGTCGGAGACATAGTCAAAGATGCCCATCTTGCCGGCGTGATGGGACGGTCGATATTATGAGCCAATGGCTAATGTAGCGAGTGCTAGAGGTGAGACTGTGGTTGACGACGAATGTTCTTGCCGGAGGTTCTTTCCAAGCGGTTGATCCCGGGATGCCCGTGCTTTTGTCATCGTCTTTCAATTGGACGACACTGCATCGACTTGCATGAACAACTCCATCTCGTCTTCACAACACTGCACACACAATTACGTTCCTGAATCTCACCTCTATTTGATGCACGGCCTCCACACGATGCGCTGATCCTCGATGTCCGTTCTGAGCGTTGTCGCATCTTTTGCTTGCAGAAGCAGAGTCGATCTATTCGATCTGATTTGCCCACAAGCGTTTCTGAGAACATCTCCTGTACCTAGCATGATCGGCCGCGAATCCTCCTTCTTAGTGCTCTTCATTACCACGTTGAGCACATATCCATTTTATTCTTCAGAACGATAAAGAATCGAGATATCGTCTTCACTCCACGTCATCACCATGCTACGACTGCCTCCTGAACTCCTTCAGGAGATCGTTTCATACATTGAAGATCTCACGATTTTCCGACGCGTCTGCAAGACTTTTGAGGCCAACAGTATTGATCTCTTCGCGAGCCGACACTTTCACAACATCACATGCTTTGTTCTCCAGCCAGAACGACTGCTTCGCTTGAATGCTACTGCCAACTGTGAGCGGCTCGCTCGCAGGGTGAGATTAGTCACTCTGACAATGGATCCGCTGGAGGACCGGGACCAAGAGGACATGCATGCCGTATACCGACCATCGGAGCACGATCATTGGCTTAAAGATGAATTGAATTTTCCGTTGCTAACCACCGCACAATGCAATGTGGCACAGGCCTACAAAGCTGAGTGTTACGAAGTCTACCTACCCTTCTGGTCCACTACGCATAAGCAACTCCTCCTTCTTTCATTGAACTTGTTGAGGGCTGCATCCAGGGGAGGCGTTTCGATCTCCTTCACCGCAAACGAGCAATTGAGCTCAAAAACTGAGCGGCGGCAATGGGGCCCCAATCAGATCAGGATCATGCAAGAAGTCGTGATGATGGTGGCAACGGAAGGCTTTCATATATCTGAATTTGGCTCGCCAAGTCATGTCTTCGCGCTTCCGGCATTGCGGCATCGCGCAGTTGCTATGGAACTCGAGCAGAGAACTGCGATCCATCAACGCGAACCTCTGTACAGACCATGATTATTTTGAACCTGATCACACTGGATCTGTTTCTTGGATACAGGAGACTATGCTGCGAGCTGCACAGAATTTGGAAATTCTGAACTTATACTGTGTACCTGTCTACAACTTGGGCATTTTGAATCATTCGCCGAGGCTTTTGGCGGAAATTGAATTCACGCGTCTCCGCGATGTGAACTTGCAGCAACT
Source organism: Pseudocercospora cruenta (assembly GCA_013365205.1). Taxonomy (NCBI): domain Eukaryota; kingdom Fungi; phylum Ascomycota; class Dothideomycetes; order Mycosphaerellales; family Mycosphaerellaceae; genus Pseudocercospora; species Pseudocercospora cruenta. The sequence goes on from JAASFE010001295.1 coordinate 260,549, forward strand.
TGAAAATTTCTACAGCAGTACATTGATTGGATTTTTGCAGCGATGCCAAATGACACTCGTCAAGCTTAGAATGTGGATGATCGACCTCCTGGGCTCTGAGCCACATCCTTGGAGAATGCCTTTGGTCCTTATAACGCAATTTCCAAAACTGCGAACAGTGCAGCTTTTGGAACTGCTCGAAGAGCACTCTCAAATCACTCTCGCATCCCACAAGCATTGCGCGAGTGAGGAGCCCCACCCTTTCTGCGTGTTCGAATACGATGTTGAGAGCGGAGAAGAGCATCGGGAGCAATTGGTACCAATCATTGAACGTCTGGCTGGGCGGTCATATCAGGATCTGATTGCGTCGATATCATGTCGAGAAGTTCTGTCGTCGACATAAAACCAAGCTGGTGGTTTCGCTCCCGAACAAACTGTCGCTGAAGCTCGACTACTCGGCCAGAACCGAAACTTTCTGTTATACCACCATAGCATAGATATATATATCAACACTCCACTTGACCACCATAAATGTCCTTTCGAAGATGTGCCTCTGTACCCTGGTATCATTCAGTCCGTTTCCCTCAACGCCAGAGATCAAAGCAATCCATTGTATCCCACCCATGTATACCTCATATCCCCTCCTTTCACCTCCACCTCTTCACTGATTGTAAATCGGCCCACCTGCCAGCGCCGCAGCCCAAGCAAGATACCAAGTCTTACTCGCCCCACCATCAAGATACCACATGTCAAAATTCGGATCCGCAAAAAAATCATAAGTCTCCCTCGCCGCACTTTCATTCGCCATAGCAAAATTCGCCATCAACAAACCTTTCCAACCCCCTTGGACCCCATCAATATACTCATTTGTGCCATTCGTCTTGTTAGAAAAATACGCACTCCATTCCTCTTGCACGAGTTGTGGTGTACGGATGTACGTACTAAAAGGCATGATGGGGATCATATGAATACCCTGAATGTATTCCACGTTCGCACCGAAGTAGGTCGTATGGTCGATTTTGTTCTCGAAGAGGATTCCAGCAGCTTTGTTTCCGATGAACTCCGCAGGCTCCACCTTATTGTCGGAGGTGTAGAGGTAATAAGACTGCATACTTCGTGCCTGGATCGCGAGCATCAAATTCCCTCGAGCTTCCATCGCAGCATCATTTATCACTCTGCCCCACATCTTGATCGCGTAAGAAGCCATCGTGTCTTCAGAAGAAGATTCCTGATTTTTCCCATCTCCCGAGTCAAACAAGCCTGCGGCCCAGGAATGTCCATGCCAGTAATCGAAATTTCGGGAGAAAGGGAAGAATGGGTCGTTGAGGTCGGAGTTCGCGTAGTCGCGGACCAGCATATTTACCCAGGCGACGTTCGTGGAGTTTTGAAGCCAGGTGGGATCGAGGTACCCGATTACCGCTGCGGCGTAGACGAAGTAGCCGTAGTGGAAGTGGTGGTCGTTGTAGTATGTGTTGCCGAAATCTTCGAGGGGTTGGCTGGTGCGGTAGGAGGCTGAGCTTACGATTCCTCCCCAGGCAGATTCGTACCAGAAGGGCCAGATTTGTTCGCCGTTGATGTGGCGGCCGAATTCTGGTTTGAGGAGTTTTTGGAGGCCGGTTAATGCTAGGGTTTTGTCGCCGCCGATTTCATGGAGTGTGTAGATCAAGGCTGCGAATTTTGCTAGGGCTTTGCCATCGTAGTAAGCACTGCCGGAGTCGGCTTGGGCTGTGATGTTCTGTTGAAGTTCTGCTGCACCTGCGTTGATGATTGCTTGCAGGGCGACGTTTGACAAAGTCTTGATGTTTCTCTGGCTTGGAGTCCAAGGTGCAAAGCCCATATCGATGGGAAGGTCATCCTCTTTCAACGTCCACGAATCGCCGGTGACTGCTGTGGCAACACCTTTGGTAGTGGTACGGAGTTGCAGCACAGTCAGACCTGTCTGTGATGGGTAGCTCATCGATGCAACATGATGAGGCAGAGCATACATGAGCAGAGGCTGACTCTCGACACCTTTCTTCGTCCAGGAAAGGGTGTAGCTACCCTCCTTGTTGTTGACTGATCCAGTGATGTTGATTCCAACCGGATATGTACCAGCAGATGCATCATAGATTGCTTCTGGTACCGTTTGGTTCTCATACGTGTTCGGTATCGAGCCAGGCGTTGGAATCTTCGCGACCTGAATGACGCCGTTGAAGAGGGAGGTTCCAGTAATGTTCGCGCCGGAAGGGTGTAAGTCGAATTTATTCACTTTATAATCTTTATCAGCAGGAGTGACATAAAGTAACCATACAGTGTTGTCCCTTAGCGTGGTACGGTATTTGTAGGTAGTATTGTCGACCACCGCGCCAACAAACGTCAAGGTCGCAAATCCCACGCTCGATTCAATGTAAGGCTGCGCCCAGTGGTATTCAGCGGTGATGAATGGCGTCCCTTGCAGAAGCGGGAAACTGACAACGGGAGTCAACCAGCCTGGAGGATACAAATTGGCCTTGACCGAGCCCCATTGCATCGAGTCGGTTGTTAGGCCGGGTGTCTCGCCAGTATTTGGATCTATGCCTAGCTGGAGGGCGGACAGAACGACATGCTGAATGCCTACCGGAGCACCAAAGAATGCCCACTTGCCTGCGTCTTTGCTTGGAGTCGCGGGCGCGTTGGCCCACTGGTATCGTTCAGTGTGAGTAATCGACAGTCCCCAGCTTGCCATTTGACCTCTCCCTTTCGACCAAGAAACGGCGTATGGCAGAGTATAGGCTGGAGACGTCTGCTGATCTAGATATAGGCCGGCGTAGAATTTGTTCGTCTGGAGTTTCCGTGCTTGCGGCTCGATGCCAGTTCTCGGCACTGGATGGTCCGATGTCGTGTTGAAAAGTGATTTGGGAGCGTCACTGGCAATCGGCTGGAATATCTCGCTCGCAGACAACGTGCTAACAGCCGATGTAGCAGTTGGCTGGATACTTGGCAGAGTCGCGGTATCGACGAGAGAAAGACTGACTGTCGCATTCGTGAGGGTCGATGTGGCAAAGGGTTGCGATGAGGGCTGGCCGGAAGTTTCCAGAGAGCTGATGACACTTCCAGACGTGCTCGTGGGAGCAAGTTCTGTCGACGAAGCGCTCTGAACCTCAGATATAGTGAGCGATGTAAGAGAGTTGTCTGGCACGCTTGTGGAGAATGATGACGCCGCATTGTTGTAAGGCGGAGGCCTGCCGCCAGGTTGGATTGAGGTTGTTGCATCTCGTGCTGTTAGTCTCGAGGTTGAGGTGGTCGTAGATGTACTGCTGCTTTCTGTCGTCAATGGGGCCTGCTCTGTGTGTGCCCAGTGAGGAGCTTGAATTCTAAGTTTCGCTTAGCTCTTTGGGCATCCACTTCTCTTGTTTCTTCAAACTTACTGGCCATCCTCAATCTGGTAGATCACATTGGGACCTTGTGAAGCAGGAACTTCAGGCTGTCCGTCCGGTAGTTGCTGAACAGTTGTGGTCGGTGTTGGCAACACCGTGTCGTCGCACGAAGTCGAAGTTATCGTGTATAGTCCAGCTGGTAGAGGCCGGCCATGGCGAGGCGGGTCTGGACGGCATCAACTCATAGTTGGCAGAATTGGTCTCTGTTGTACTTACCCAGATAGTATGGATGCGCTGAAGATAGTGGTACCTGCAAAAGTGCAATCAGTGAGAGCACTGGCCTTATCCGGGTGCAAGACCAAAGTCCCGCCATGACCAAGTTGAAGACTTGAAAGTCAGCGCACAGGAAGAAGTTGGTATCAGAGGAATAGCAGAGAAGGAAGCGTATCTTGTTAATTTGACTTTTCCACTCGCTCTCTTTCTTGTTCCTGGTGACACTCGTTGCACCTCCCACATGTATCTTGGACTCTTTGATGATTGCGCCAACTGCGAACAGGCGTTCGTCCACTTGCTTCGATGTGACCACTCTCAAACGAAGTAGGCAAGGTAGTGCAAGTCATTCGAAATTGAAAGCTGGTAGGGGTACGTCGATGAGTAGACAAATTCTGCTTTAGCACAAGATATTGTGAGGGAGTACAAAGATCCATCCTGGCTCAAGGGTGCACTTGACCGAACCCAAGATTTAGGCAAGCCAGGAATGTCTTGTCTCGAAGACGACGAGTGTAACAATGGCATAGATGCTGTCTGCTAGCCGAACAGTCTCGTCGTCGTCTGACATGCGTGACCCGCGAGGAGGGTGTGCGAAGTGTCAGGTTCTCCCAGGTAACGGAAGCTCACCAGTGCTGAGGAATGTGAAGATTCTGGGGTAAGGCGCACGTACTGGAATGTATTTGGCGGTGGCCTGGTGAAACATTAGCTGCAGGTACCCGTGTGTACGTACTTGGACCTTTGCACAGTGCCTGACTTCCCAAGTGCAGCTCACTTGTAGGGTCGATTGTGGTGGTGGAAGGTTCCTCGTGGCGGTTTTGTCAAGGCTGAAACATGCGTTGTCCCTTGCCTCGCTTTGACGCTCATCCCAAGCAAAATACTGTGCATGCACGTTCGAGAAGGTTGCATCTAGTGGCTGCTCATGAGGTTGCACACCCTTGCGGAAGCCAGTGGCCGAGGGTGGGTGGTCATCGTGTGACAGATGACTTGCAGGAAACACGGAAACGCCACAGCTGGCAGACGTCAGACGTTTCCTTGGGACCAGAGACTTGAGATCAGAGCTAAATACTCTTCAGTCCCGCGAACAAAGATGCTGAAGATTTCTGCGTCCTGCGTGGCTTTGATAGTATTCCCAGAGCATTGCGGGCGGTGGTTGCCGAGGCGTGCAGGCCCATCCTGGCCAGGTCGAACGCGTCGAGACGCGAAAGGAGAACAGACAGCTTTTCTGCGCGGGCGCGTTGCCTCTGCGAGATGTGTGCGAAGGCGAACGACAGACGAGGAAGTAGGACGTCGGACGTCGTTCCGATGCCTGGACATCGCGCTTTCTAATGCGACCACTGGCTGAAAATGACAGGAAGGTCCTTCGGATGAGAAGGAGATGGAAGTTACATGTACTGCAGAAACATCCAACACCCTATCACGCTCAGCGCAGTTGATTACATTACGTAATACTGCATTATCAGGAGCGTTCAACT
>JAASFE010001295.1:271888-296486 GCA_013365205.1 Pseudocercospora cruenta
CCTCCCTCGCGCCAGCGCCAGCGCCAGCGCCAGCGCCAGGGTCAAAGAGCGGTCTGGGCGCGCGGAATGCCCACGATATCACGCTCCTCCCTTTAGTCCTCTGCTCCCTCACCACACTGTCCTTCATCCTCCATTGGGCTCATTTTGTATCAATTAAGCAAGCATCAATTCACGCATTTTCTCTGCTCTCGACGTCACGCCCGACCTTGTGGCGTGGTAATTCGGTCATTTCTTCTGGTAGCAAACACGGATCGAATCAATATCTCTTGGATTAGCGACTACTGCTGTGCTGGCAAAGCAGCTTCCCGAAGCATTGATCTGTTCTAGTACGTCGTTTGGGTCGACTGCCGCCTTGTCGGGTTACACTGTCAGATCCACATCTCGGACACCTCGATACCATTACTCACTGGCACCTTCACATTGCCAGCATATGTATTTGAGAAGCGCAGTCTAGATCACTTCAGATCTCACATGTGAGTACTAGATCTAGCTCAATTACTGCTTTCTTGCCATCACCTGCACGGACCTCAGCAAACGCCTATATCAAGGTCCACGCTTCACGTTTGACTTGCAACCAAACACTACCCACAACACAACCCAATATTTCGGACCACAACACAACCCAATAAGCCAAAGGCTACCAGCAACACAGCAACAAGTGGCGGCTACTAATTGCGACATACGTAGCTACACCGAGTTTGAATGAGCCATTCACAGCTCTGAGCGTATGTTGCATTCCGTATTGTATGGGAATGACCGCTGACTCTTGACAAGTAGCATTTTCAGCAGCAATGAGCAACCAACCACGCGGACGCGGCCAAGGCCGTGGTGGCGGAGACCGTGGAAGCGATCGAGGAGGTCGCGGCGGAGGTCGTGGTCGTGGAGACTCCGCACCTTCTCGAGGCCGCGGAGACTTTCAAGGCGGAGGAGGTCGCGGTGACAGCAGTGCGCCTCGCGGCCGTGGCGGCTTCCGTGGCGATCGCGGTGGAGGCGGCCCACCTGGACGAGGACAGAGCACTCAAATGTCCTTCCGAGGCGGGCGTGGAGGTGGAGGCGGAGGAGGGCCTCCTGGCGGTGGATCAGGTGGTATCTATCTGTGAGTTCGCATCGAGTGCTAGCTACTGTATCTGAAGCTGACGAGCGTGGCAGATCCGGCTCTGATGTGCCACAGCCAGACGCAAGTATCACCGCCGCCGAGAACGCTCTTGTCCCGCAGACGCGGGACAAGATCATCGATGGCTTCCCAGGGCGCCGAGGCTACGCCACTAAGGGCAAGCCAATCGTGCTGAGAACCAACTATCTCACATTGACCACTGCCTACGAAACGAAAATGGCAGACAAGGAGCAGACTCTCTACCGCTACGATGTCGATGTTCGCCAGACCATCAGTCGTCCAAAGCGTCGAGCTTTGCTTGAGCAAATCGTCAACCATCCCAAATTCAAGGGCGTACATTGGGCCACTGACTACGGTCGCACTATCGTCACCACGAAGAAGCTGGACTTGGGTAATGGGTCCTGGACGGATAAGCGTACGCTCCCCGGCGACACTGCTGCTCAGCAGCCACAAGGCTCAGGTCCCGTTCCCGATTTCGTGCGTGATGCTCGGGCACGCAATACTTATGAGTTCAGAGTCACTTACCAGGACTCGTTCTCCCCACGGCACCTCATTGACTATCTGCGCTCGACATCTGCAGGTGCTACGTACGCCGGCCGTACAGACTTGGTGCAGCTCATGAACATTGTGTTGACAAAGGCACCAAGTGGGGCCGATGCCGTTCGTAATGTTGGCCAAAACAAGTTCTATCCTTACCATGGTCACCCAGGAATGGAGCTGTACAATCTGGGCGGAGGTCTACAAGCCCTGCGAGGCTACTACTCCTCTATCCGCCCAGCGGTCAATCGTCTCTTGGTCAATCTGAACGTGACAGCTGGAGCCTTCTACAAGCCTGCACCACTTCTGGAGCTGTGGGACGAGACTCGCATCGGCAATCTTGATCAGCTTGAAGTCTTCTTCCGGATGCTGAAGGTCGATGCCGCCTACACCAAAGATGGTCAACAGAAGCCGTTCAGAGTCAAGATGAAGACTATCGTTGGCTTTGCCAAAGCCACCGACAAGATCCAGGTCCAGCGTTTCGGCAATGCAAACCAAGTCAAGTTCCGCTTTGTCGACCCAAACATTCCAGGTGCCCAGCCGCGACAGATCACTGTAAACGATTACTTCCGCCAACACCATGGAATCACTCTTAGACATCCTGATCGTCCAGTGCTGAACGTCGGCACGCGCGCCGACCCTCAATATTTGCCTGCCGAGCTGTGCACAGTCCGCCCTGGTCAACCTTATCGCCGACTGCTCAGCGGCGACCAGACTTCGGAGATGCTGAGATTTGCAGCCAGATTTCCAAATCTCAATGCCATGTCTATCACTGGAACTCCCGGTGTTGGACTAGGAAATGGTTTACGACTTTTCCGCCTTGCTGATCCCACTGGAGATCCTCAGGCGAACTCAGTGAAGCCATTTGGCTTCTCAGTTGGAACTAGTATGATCACAGTGCCCGGCCGCATCCTGGACACTCCTCGTGTAAGCTATGGTCCAAAAGCTATTCAGCCGCAGAAGGGCTCCTGGAATTTGCAAAGCGTCAAGTTTGCTCGGCCTGGCCGTTTCGAAAAGTGGTCCGTTCTGATCATTAACCGCAAGGGCAATCGAGGCAATGCTTTGAATGAGAATCCGCAAGGAGAGATGCTTGGTCCTGAAGCCTTGATCAGCGAGGTTGAACGCTCCATGCAGTCATACGGCATCAACATGGGTCAGCGCGTCAAGCCTACACAGAAGATCATGCTGGAACCTCTCACTGTGCAGAATCGAGAATACAACAACCGCCAACTGCGTGACATCTTCGCGAAGGCTGAGGGCGCAGGCATTAAGTTTCTCTTCATCATCATCCCAGAAGCCGACAAGTGGTTGTATGCCCGCATCAAGTACTTTGGTGATGTCGAATACGGTGTACACTCCGTCTGCTCAGTTGGCTCAAAGCTTCAAAAGCCTGGCGGTCAGGGCATGTACATTGGCAACTTGGCGCTCAAGTTCAACTTGAAGGGCGGTGGCGTTGCGCACAATGTGCCAAACACATTCACTAAGCCACTGGACAACAAGACGATGCTGTTTGGCATTGATGTAACCCACCCGTCTCCAGGCTCCTCTGAGGGCGCACCATCAATTGCTGCCGTTGTTGCCAGCGTCGATGAGCACCTATTCCAATGGCCAGGCTCAATCCGCACACAGACCGGGCGCCAAGAAATGGTCGATGCACTTGAGGAGATGGTCATCGAACGCTTGAACTTGTGGCGCAAGAAGAACAGCTCTTTGCCGAACAAGGTCATCATCTACCGTGATGGCGTCTCGGAAGGCCAGTACCCGTTGGTTCTGCGGAACGAATTGCCGTCCTTCGAGAAAGCCTTCACCAAGCTATACGGCAGCAAGGAGAAGTGGCCGAAGATGACCATCATCATCGTTGGCAAGCGTCATCACACTCGATTCTACCCCACTCGTGAACAGGACGCAGACTACAACCCGCAGCGCCAGAAGGGCTCTTGGAACCCACTCCCAGGCACAGTCGTCGATCGTGGTATTGCCGACAAGATCCTGTACGAGTTCTGGCTGCAAGCTCATCAAGGCCTTCAGGGCACAGCACGACCGGCTCACTACGTTGTCATCAAGGATGAGATCAAGTTTGAGGCGGACGAACTTCAGCAGTTCACACATCATCTCTGCTACCTGTTCAGCCGTGCAACGAAGGCTGTTTCTATTTGCCCGCCAGCATACTACGCAGACCTTCTTTGCGAGCGCGGTCGGTCCTACCTGTTCAGTGTCCTTGCTGAGAGCCATGGCAGTGACTCTTCAGCCTTCAACGCTGGACAAGAGTGGTCCCGCGATGTGCACCCACGTCTTGCGGAGAGCACTTGGTACATCTAATCAAAGCTCTCGGCCTTGACTCTCGATCGACCACCAAGAGAACGTCATCCTTGGAAGTTTCTTCTCTGTGAGAAGACCGGACTCATGCTTGACCTCCACATCATCAGGACGAGTGTCCTTTCCAGCACTCATACACCGCCACCACTTCAGTGTAATTGATACACTCCTCAGTCCGCTGCGAAAATAAACCATTTTAACTATTAGGCGGCGGGACAATCCAGGCAAGCTCTGACCCCATCAGAGCCACCTTTTCTGTCCAAAGCCACTCAGACTACCGAAGCCACGACACTTCACATCTCATGCTTCAAATCATCCGAAAGCACAGACCACACATTCTTTCGATGAGAATTTCTTTTGTTGATCTGCGTTTTTGAGTTTCGCAGAGGAGACCAGAATGAATACGAGAAAAGGCGTTGGAAAGGGTTCTTTCATAAAAGCCCCAGATAGCATAATGCAAAGCTAATTCTGGATGAATCTTCTTGATCTTTCCACTGGTTCTTCGTGACACTTCGTTTCCGCTTCGAGATGTGAGAGATGATCACATGTGGATGCCATGACCACTGATAGTTGAAGGTCATCCCAGCTGCTCAATTCGGAGTTGTGATACCTTAGCATTGAGTTAATCCTTCCAGGCCATTGCTCGTGGACTTCACGCCCAGGCTTGGGCCATCAATGCACCTATCAATGCACGAGCGCTCCATGTTCTCCCGCATCCTCTTGAGCATGGAGAGGAGCGAAGGCGGCAGTCTCTGACTTGTCCTCCTTGTCTCCTTGCACCTTGACATCCTCTTTAACCCCCTTCTTCAGCGCATCCTGATCCTGCAACCCACAAGCCTCTAGCACACTCCACCTCAACTCATCAATCCCAATCCTCCGACTCTTATTCCTCGGATCCAGACTCTTTGCCGAGCTACAACAAAGCAAATCCCCCATCACTGCCCTCGCCCCAGCACCCTGCGCCGCCTCATCCAATGCCCTCCGAATCTCCTCTTGCATCTCCCTCAATTTCCCTAACTTCTTACTCAAACTCTCCAGACTTGGAGCCTTAGAATGCGGGAACAGAATCTTATCGACCTTGCTCAAAACAATTTGATGCGCGATCCCATTCTTCCTCAATTCCAGCAAAAGTGACAAATCCGTAGTTTTCAATCCATGTTCCGCATCAATCAAAACATATGTTCGTCTCAATTGTTTTCGATTGAGAAGGTACTTCATAATCTCTTTTCCCCATTCTTCTCGACTTCCACTTCCATAGCCTGGCATATCCACAACTAGTAGAGAATTCTGTGATGACCAGCGTTTCCATCGAGCTTCATCTTTTCCTTCTCCCACAGCCTTCTTACTTTTCCCGGCTCCGATGAATCCAACTCCTCCAACGCCATACGCGTTCATCGTAACAGTTTTCCCCGGTCGTTTTGAGACGTGTGCGATGTTTTCGTTTGGGCGTCCGAAAAGTGCATTGAGGAGACTGGATTTTCCGACATTGGAGCGGCCGAGGAATGTTACTTCGGGGAATGGGGAGAGGGGGAAGGACCGGAAGTGAGGGGTTGTGAACAGGAGTTCGGGTTTTGTGCGTTGGAAGAAGGAGGCTGCTGTTCGGAGGTTGGTGAGGGAGGGTGGATGGGAGACTGTGTAGGAGTTTAGGGTCGACGGCGTGAGGGTGAGGAGCTCGGTGGGCGCATGTTGAGCGGTCGCAAAGCCTCGCGTGGAGAGGCAGAAATGCTGGAACGACGGTCGGAGAGAGGGTGGGAGTCGGAGGAGGTCCATTGGAGAAGAGAAAGGTGAGGAAGGTATTCACCTAGGGTTGCGAGAAGAAGTGGTCTGTGCTTTTTCTGGCCCCGCTCTGTGATGACTTCTCTTCTTCCTCACAATCAACACCCAACACAGAAGATCCCAGGCGTGCCATACTGTGCGGAACACTCACCACATACATTTCATGGGTGGCACCATACTTTAAGCATTTGATGCCAGAATCTCAGTGAGAGTGACGAGATGAATGGAAGCAGAAGCGAACCACATTAGCAAGTACAGTGCTGTTTTTTGAAGTAGCTACGTCCGTGCAGGACGCTAATGCGGGGCGCTAACGGGCCGTTGATTGCTAAACTAATTCTAGCTAATATTTAGTTAGATACCCCTTATTTCGAATAACGGCTTTATAACGCTTACGTATAGAATCTATTATATTTTCTAATACGTAATCTAGTAGCTCCTACTATAACCGCTCTATTTCCCGATCTAGCTACGCGACCGCTTCTATCTAATATATACGTCGAAGTTTATTTTTAATCTAGGCCTAAATATACTCGATTAGGTTTAAATCCGGCGAATTAGAGGATAGCGCTAAGAATCTAATACTAGCCTATTATAACGCCTACCGACTAGCGCGTACGCGGTATATAAGAGCGTTATCGAGTAGTAGTATAGGGTAGACCCCCTATATCTCTAGCTCTATTTTAAAACGCGCTATCTTCGGAATAATCCGAGAAATAAAGGCTACTTAATCGTAGTTACTAAATTTAGTAATTTCCTACTTCTAAAATAGTCCCTTCTTTACTAAAGTTACTATACCTACTTAATAAGAGATCTTATAGCTACTACTATACTTATCTATAACTAGAGTTACGGGGTCCCCGCGATTACCCTATATTCGCGTAATATTACGTAGCCTAATAGCTCTTATACTAATTCTAAAGGTAACTTAGTTTAATACTAAGATATAATATATTCTAACGTTACTCTACTATAGAAGTATAGTTGCCTATTAAATCCGGTTAGCTCGAATATAGGGTAAGGTTTTAGGCTTTCTTATCCGCTAATAGCGTCTAAGATCCTATACCTTAAGCGAGCGGTTAATAATAGCTTTTAGTATATAAATACCGAGTTTAGCTATAATCTAAATAAAAGGCTTATCGCGATTAGTCGGGTTATTAAGACAAGCTTCGGCTAATTTAATAGTATCTATAGGGTCTAGTATTCTAAGTAGCTAATCTTTCCTTAGCGGCTTAATCCTACCCTTTAAAATACGCTTAATAATTATACGTAGTATAGAGGTCTAAAATATAATTACCTATTTAGTCTAGCTAAGGTCGCTAAGGCCGTATATATACCTACGCTAGGCCTCCTACTAGTACTTATAAGGTAGGTATTTAGGTATTAATAATATAGAAGTATTAGATTCTTATAATATAGTTAGCTCGCTTAAAGATACTAGTAAGGTTTAAGGTAAAGTTTTTAAACGGTTTAAGTACCCGCGTTTTATGCCTATAGAGCCGTTTCTAGTATGTTCTATCTATTACGTTAGTTAATCCCCTGCGGCATGTACCGATGCACGGACGTTGCACGGACGTGGCTACTTCAAAAAACAGCACTGTACAACGTTCACATCTCCAGATTCAAGCAGACATCTCTATACACTCATTACGGCAAAAATCACAGGTCTCCACCTCCTTCCACACATCTAGCACCAATCATACCTGCCCAAGTGCGCACACCACCTCCAAGCCACTCTCCCTCTGTTTCCATACCTATTCCTATTCCTCTCCCCATACCAGTTCCTATTCCTGTTATTTCTATTCCAATTATCCCAGCCTTGCCTACTATTAAATCTGTTCAAGGCCCAACGATCATATGCCTGGAAGCGCGGATCATTCTCGGGAACGTCATCGGCACTCCAAGTCAGGCCTTGAACATTTTGGCGCTTGTCGAGGAGGTCAATGTCGATCTGGGGTTCTGTCAGTATGATTAAGAGGTATTAAGGGAAGCTTAGAACGTACATCTGAAAGATCGACCGGTTCTGGGGCTGCGGCTAGTTCTGCGACAGCATTTGGCATGGCTTCGGCAGCTGCTTCTGCTGCTACGTGAGTAGCGGCTGCGGCTAGGGCGGCGATGAGGTATTTGAATTGCATTCTGAGGTGGTTGCTGGGGTTTGTGGAGCTGAAATGTTGAGGAATAGGAGAGTTTCTTCAATTATTCTCAAGGACTCGAGTGCTTTGCTGATAATAAATCTTAGTGCTTGCTCGCTTGTCTTCATATACCTCTCCTAATCAGCATCTATCTCCCTCAACGGCAGCATCGGAACGCTCTTCACAGGACACCTCTACTTCCAAGCTCCATGGCGTACGTACGCCTTCGAGAGTTTTCGATCAGAATGGGAGGTGGTTTTCAACGTTACGAACGTACGAAGCGACAGTCGCCGAAGACATCGCTGCTCAATCTCTGCATTAGGTCATCAGCACTATGATCAAGAGCAATGCCTCACGTGGCGACATAGCGATCGTAGCCTTGAACTCTTGGCAACGTCTTTAAGGTTGAGTTTAAGGTTGTGAGCATGAATGTAAGCAAGGCTTTGAGCTCATCATGAGCTATTTGAAGAGACTCCAGACTCTTGAATGGGTCTTGGAGACTGTATATGGAATCTCAAGATGTCCCAGAACACGGGAGCTCTTGGGACCAAGAATGTAAATTGCTCGGGGCCGACGAAGTAGATTCGCTTCCAATGCGATGCTCACCTCTCTGCCTGTTCTCGGACGGTCACACTCACAAGAGTAAGATGAGCTTCCTGATTCTGCTACCTTGAGTAAGCATCGCGGCCGGACGCTCGAAGCTCGAAACAGCAGAAGAGACACCTTTGGTTCCAGCCAGCCGCATACATGTAAGTCGATGATCCGCATCGTCTTATGAAGGCATGTTGCAACGAAGTGACCATGCGAGGTATGTCCACAGCACACCCAGCACTCAAGCTGCGCTTCACATCAGAATCGAAACCTCAGTCCTCCATCTCTTCTAACAAGTCCCAAACCCAACCTGCCCCAAACACTTCGGATCGCCATGACAGTCCACAACACAAGTACAACCGGACAACACACCCACACAAGCCGAGATATAAGTTGCGGCCGGATAATACGTCTTTACATAAGCTTGACAGAGAGATACGCAGGAGTCGTCGGATGTATACTAAGAGACACAATACATCAGTACAATACAGGGGATACGGGAGCTCTCTTGGAGCTGCTGACCTTGCAATCACAATGATTCTGACCGCTCGGACAATGGTAATCGATGTTTGAGAATAGTGGGCCCGCCCAAGTTTGGCAGGGGACGTAGCATTCGTCGTCGGATGAGCACTGCATTCATCGTCAGCGATTGACTTGTTTTTAGTTTGTGAAGCTAAAGGTGGGTGGGTAAGTACGCACGTTGGTATTTGGTAGTATGACGCTCTTGGCGAGTAGAACGAGTGTGCTAGCGGTAAGGAGGATTGAGGTGCGCATGGTGAGTGATGATGAGCATATAGAGTTGGTGAGTAGTAAGAGGAAGCACTCTCTTCAAGTGTTCATCCCTTTTGTCGATGGTTATATATTGATACTTGCTCAGGAGCGCGCTGCCGTGTTCGTACCATCGTTTTATGGGTTGTTGGCCCCTGACCTTCGAGAGTAAAGCTTTTTAAAAGTTGCGTTGATAGTGATTGGGACTTCATTCATGAAGATCGGGTTGGTGGTAGCGGCTTAATGGATACCACGCCGCCATGATCTTAATATACTCCTGTTGAAGATGCTCGCATCTGGAGCTTAAGATGCAGACACGCTCACATCACCACTGACCGCGGCCGCATGCACATGCATCTCATCAATGAGACTGAGGCTACTGTGCAGTTGAACTTGGGGTACCTGCAGCAGGATCGCCAGATCCTGCGATACGAGATCGGTCCAGGTGCCCGGAATTTGTTTCTCAGTTGGTCGAACAGCTACAAATGGCAATATTCCGGCATGTCAGTAAAATTGGACGCATGAATGATCTAACATGGAATGGTAGTGCTTGACCTGGGTGCCAAGTCGACATTTTAATCAGCCCATAGAATTGTTCTATGTACGATGAGCGATGCGCCCTAGATGTGACATTGTCCATATCAAAGGAAGCGGATACTCTCGCATCACGATTGGCTGATGAACGTCCGCAAGGCAGTCTCGTATAGTCGTATAGTCGTATAGTCGTGTAGTCGTATAGTCGTTTGGGACCTCGATACTAATATCTTAATAAGCTCTAATCGTCCAGGCTTGATGCTTTCAGCTTTGCTCAGGACCTAAGATTGTTGTTTCTCGGTCTGTTTCCGACTTGCTCGTACCGGTTGCAACTTCTAATTAAGAAGTCGGCGATTGCTGTTTTGGGCTCTCGGTATCCTGGTATTGACTTCATGCTGCCTGTCTTACGCGGAACGCCCACAATGAGCCAGGAAAGAGACGTTGACATCATCGGAATTCCGCAGGAAAGGCGGCCGCTTGTGATAGCAATTTGCATTGCTAGCTTTCTTCAACCACTATCTACAGACCTCTTTCGCCTACACGCTACGTCCGACCTCACCTGAGACTACCCCTCCTCGCCACAATCTCCCTCCACCTCCTCATCAACTCCCTCCAGTATCCTCATTTCGATTTCTCTGTTTCTTTTTGTTACCTTAATAAGAGTGGAGGTATAGAACGCCAGGGAGATGCGAGATTCATGTGAATCGCAATGCCAAATACGGAACGCAGGGATGCAATGACCAAAAGTACAAGAACTAGAACTCCAACCAACTCCAACGTCAAAGCCCAAAGGGAAAGTTGAGGGTTCACCGCGTGAGTATGTACAAAGTCTTTCCGCGGGCATTGACGGCGTGTTGGCTGTACAAGATTGGAATTATCCACGAGAATACCATATGCGGCTCTTTCGTGCATATTTTCAAAGCCGATATCCAAGACTTATCCGTATGAGAGGACGAAGATCATTCCAAAGAGGATTGGTACGCCGTTGACAAGATGGATAGTGCCTGGAAGGAGAACTCGAAGACAAATCACCAGCAAGAGTGCCACTATGCCCGCAGAGAGCTATGCGTGTGCCCGTGCTCCGCCTCCACCGCCTGCAGGGGTCGAAGGCGCAGGAGTGCCAGTAGGAACTGGCGGCGGGTAATAGTCTTGCGGATATTGATCGTCAGGACCAATGGGCTCGTAGTCATCTTCGGCATAATCCTCCTCATCGTAATACTCGTCATCTCCAGGTGGAGGAAGATTCGGGTCGTAGTTTTGCGGATGTGCTGGAGCTGCGGGGGGTGCATTGTTGGCGTTATTGTTCTTGCCCTTTCCTGCGCCCTTCTTGTTTTTACGCCCCTTCATCTTGGCTTTCTCCAGCAACCTCTTCTTTTCAGCAGCCTTCTTACGCTCCTGACGATCCTTGATCTCATAGCGGCGAATCATGGCATATGGCGGCGCTCCATATATGTCCTCATATTCACAGAACTCGCATATCCACATGTCATCAGGCTTGGGACGATGATGATAGTTTTGATACTGCTGATTCTTCTTCCGCTGTGAAGCTTGATATGCGTACTCTTTCGTAGGATTTCGTCTCGGCTTCGGTCTGGGAGGTGGAGCCTGCTGCTGCTGAGGTTGCCCAGGCGGTGGTGCAGTGTTCGCAGGTGGAGGTGGTGGTCGTGCAACATTGTTTGGCTGCTCTCGTAGAGGCGGTGATGTCTGCGTGCCCTGTGCCGGTTTTGTCCCGGGAGGCGCGGTTCGTGCAGGTGTGGGCGTACCAGCTGGGTATGTGTGCTGGTCAACCATTTTTGTAGCGGAGTCGGATTCGCATGTGAAAGTGAATTGGGTTTTGGGTGTTGCAGAATTGGCTGGACTGGTCGCAGACTGCAGCAAGCTCACGTTGTCCTTGCCCTTGCCTGAAGGTGTCAGCGGGCCTTGTTCGGCTGCCGTCTTGATGGCTTGGGAGATGATTCCGCCGGTGTTTTCGATGCCGGGATCTGTGTTTGACGTTACGTCAGCCGCCTCAGTCACATTGAGCCCAGCAGTGCGGTCTTGGAATTTACCTGATTCATTCTTTGCATCACCACCGCGGGCAGGAGCACGTGAATAACCATTGACCGTATTCATCGTGTTACTGCCCAGCGGCCTTCGATGCTTCCCATCTTGTCTGCCATATCGACCTCGGCCTGCTCCACTAATCCCAGTTCCTGAGCCAGCGGAAGCAGGCGCAGAATGCGGGCTGTACTGCTGTGAAGGACTTGACACGCCATTGATGCCATGCTCTCCTTCTTCGTCTTCTTGCGGACTGCTGATACCCATGTTTGCCATCTCAGCGCTCAGCTGGCTCTGGTGCATACTCGATGCTCCGGATAGTGGTATCTTTCGCTTCTTCTTATTACTTGTATTTTCAAAGCTTTCGTATCCGTCTGCTGAAGATGCTGTTGAGCCAGGAGGTGGGGGCTTTTGAGACCCTCGCGAAGCTTCAAGCAATCTCCGCTGTAGAGAATCCGGCTTCAATGCTGTCCCGTTCGGCGTTGGTGCAGTAGCGTATCTGTAGTCTGGGTGATCGAATTCCACCTCGTCGTCGCCGCTGTCTCCGCTCTCGCCGCATGTGCAGTGATTGTGATGGACTGCATGGTGATGTCTATGCTCATGCTGATGATGGTGGTGGGAGTCGCCATTTGTCAGGCGCGGCTGTTGCGCCGGCGCCCCAGTGTCTTGTACGTTGAAGCTCAGGGTGGGCGAGATGGGTGGTGGATCAGGAGGGAACACTAATGTCGATACCTGCTCGGGCGACAGCTTGGACTTTAGCCTGCTCTTAGGAAGCGGGCGAATAGCTCGCTCCGGGAAGATCGGTGATGCGGTGTCTGGCGATCGAGCCGCGGAGAGAGGGGACGAGCGTGAAAAGCCTGTGCCAGCGTATTCTGGTGGTTTGGTCAGCATAAACCGACGTCTACTCCGAGTCTTGGCTGGTGAAGCCATATCATGTTGGCCGGCAATCCGACGCCAGCAGGCAATCGACAGTATGACTCCGAGACAACCCATCATCCATATTGTTGCCCCTCAAGCATCCACTATACTTATTCCATCTCCGCGACGCTTTGTAGTCGTCTGTCCAAGATGATTGCTTGCCACCGTCGAGATGTCTCATGCTCCCACTTCACTCATGCCCGCATAGAATCTGCCCGCTGCTACCGTTGCCGCCATCTTTCACTGTCATCAGAAACGACTTACCAGTTGCTGTGGCCATGCTTCAGCTCGCACCTCCTCTCGGATTCCAAAGTTGTCCAAAATGGTTGCTGCCAAAGCGACTCTTCTGCCACACACGAGCACACTCGAAGGATCGAAAAAGCGCTGTGATCCCCGTCAGTCTTGCAATTTCACCTTGATGATGCCAACCAATTTACCTCAGACAGCGGGAGGTTAGGAGTTGTACCCACCAAATATTTCAGTGATGCGGTGTGCGTTCTGGTAGAAAGAACCGGGATGACTGCATGTGGGAGTCGAACATCCAAGTGTTCGAGTCGTCGTTGCGGGAGTGGCCGAGGGGCGGAGGTCTCATTTCCTGGCGTCCATACACTTCTCCTTAGTCTTCTCCTTACAATCACCTCCGTCACGCACTAAAATAATGATGACAATTGCGAGCGTGAACAGGACACAAACATTGTATATCTGAGAGTCATGCCGACGGGGACAGGATCATAACCAGCAACTTCCAACAAGCACGATTAGCAAGCAATGGCAAGCACGTGGAGCATTACGGCTCACCCCAAGCACGAGAAGCAGTCACAGTGAAGGGACGTGAGAAGTGTTGATTCTTGTCTGAACTCTGCATACTTCATATTCACGCCCGTGGCATGGCCATCCTCGATACGCATTGGCGTTGCATCATGACTGATCGAGGAACCTCATTTCTCGTCTTCTAGTTCCACACCAGAGTCGGCAATGCTGATTCTTGGAGATTGAATCGACTGCGGCTGCATGGATGGCGACCAGATAGGTGGCGACTCGATAGCCAGAGCCTCCGACGACGATGTGGCTGACGACAGGACCGACGCTGTCTGGACCGGTGTTGACGGAATGCTTGGACTGCTGGCCTCGGTTTCTATATTATCATCAGTACCCGGCATCGAGACTTCATCACAAGGCCACTTACTTCGCAGCTTCTCCGGCAGCACCTTCCACCATTTCGCCGCGAGTCCATTCAACAGCGCACTGTTCTCGCCCCAGATGTGTTTCCTCGACATGGCGTAAGCTGGATATCTCTCCTCCCACACCATTGTGTACTGCAACACGAGATCAAATATCCTCAAGGCGAATTCCAGACGACTGATGCGGTGGTCGGCCTCGCGCAGTAGAAAGTAGACGATGTGCAATCGGAGACGAGCAAGCCCGAAATCCTCGCAATACATCGCAGCACGAGCTCGCTTGAACTCCTCATCAAGCATTCCAAGAATCTGGAGCATGTCCGGAAGCTCACGTGTCTCCTCCACCGTGAAGGCCATCTGGCAGTACTCGCGCCACTCCGGATGCACTTTCACATGGTTGCGTATGAACTGCGGAAGCTTGTGGTAGGCCTCGCCCAGCGCTTTGTACTCATGGCCGAATTCATCGGCAGCAACTGTGTAGACTAGGGTGTCCTGCTCACACAGCCGCTTTGTCACGAAGGAGTCTGAGTCGAAGAAGTAGTAGTCATGGTTGGGAATCGCCGTGGCGCCCATTGTGGATGAGACCTGGCTGAATGGATTTGGGTGGTTTTGCTATCTATTGCTTTGTGTCGCTTCGAAGGCCTCGCGGGTGGTGGATGCTTCGAAAAGTTGTTGTTTGTTGCTGGACTAAGAACAACTTACAAATGCTGGTGCCTACGACGCCTAAGTAGCTGCTGAAAGAAGCAGTGTTTGCAGGTGAGTCGAATGTCTCGTGCTGAAGACTGAGACAGCGTGACAACAACAGACACGTGTGGATAAACACGCAGCGGACCGACCGTTCAGCCGGCGCAGAGTGAAGGCAACAGCTGCATGTGACAGGCGAAGCCGCCTCTATGCGTTTTCCCAATGGCATGTCCGGAAGCGACAAAGGACTCTGAGAGCACGAATATGCTGTCTGGCGAGTGATGACCAGATGGTGCTTCTTTCAGGTCAAGCTATCCTGCAGGTTTCCGCGGCGGAGATGACCAGTTTGCAGACCAGCTGCACGTACGTGGACGCTACGCATTACCTCTGCTCGATCATTCCCACTTCGCGTTACGAACATTACCGCCAGCTCTTTTGACTGCGCGCCGGCACCCTCACGTCCTCACTCCAATCCAAGCTCATTTGACTTGACACATCACTAATATCTCCGCCAGCGCTCACTGCCATCATCACCGCCTCATCCTCACTTGCCACAGCGCCACTTCCGAGCCAATGTTGAACCTGCGGCAACGCAAGCAGCCAATCCCTCAGTAATTGACACTTCTCTGCCCCATCTTCCATCCGCAATGCCAATCTATACTCTCCACCATCCTCAAACTGCGAACCATCATCTAACGCCTCGCTGAACTGCCGA
The DNA here is from genome assembly GCA_013365205.1 of Pseudocercospora cruenta. Classification (NCBI taxonomy): domain Eukaryota; kingdom Fungi; phylum Ascomycota; class Dothideomycetes; order Mycosphaerellales; family Mycosphaerellaceae; genus Pseudocercospora; species Pseudocercospora cruenta. The sequence goes on from JAASFE010001295.1 coordinate 287,186, forward strand.
TGCATCACATCCACACACTTCTTCAGCGCAACAAGCTGGTCATCCAAAGCCTCCAATACTTCCTCCATAGTCTGCAACGCAACTTCCGCAGCTCCGACATCGAAATGTTCAAGATGATGTTCTGCCGCTCGACACAGATCTCGCATGTCGAGGAGGTAACCTATGAGATCCGGATCATGGTCGTGTTCGGGAGAAATTGTGAAGGCTTTCAGACAATCTTTCTGCTCGTTGGAAGATACGTTGGACCTCAGTTGTAAGGGCAATGCATGATACTCTAGTCCGAGATCGAGGTACTTGATATCTGTCGACGCGAGTTGTCTGCAGAGCGTTATGCGTTGTTGTGAGAGTTGGGATATTGTTGCTGTTCGTGATCTTCCGCCCATTTTCGCGTCTGCATTGCTGTCGTTGTCAAGCAGGTCTGCTTGTATCAAATGTGACGTGCCTCGGATCTTAAGCAGTTCGTGCCTGACAAGGGTCTTTGTTCGTGTCAGCGAAAAGGTGAAGGTGGGCGACAAGAAATTGGAAACAGTTTCAGATGTGCTCAATCACGGTTTTAAGACCCACGAGATCTCGTTACAACTCACGAGCTGCACCTCGAATAAAATCGCACAACGCCTTTGTTTATAGAAACGTCTTGGCTAAACATTTAGAGAAGTGAATGGCGCCAGACCTGCTCACGGCATCGTAGCTTCCGAATCACGGCAAGGGTCACAATCGGTCGGGCCGGGAGTACGAGATACGCGAGAATGCGAGCTGGTTGCTTCATTCGTGTGACGACGCCGATTAGGGACCATGAATCTGTGTGAAGTGGACAAGTGCATTTTCAGAAGCTCGCATTTACCAGATGTGGTCAAGAACGATGTGCTAGAGGAGTAACATCTTCGGCATCCGGCAGGCTTGTTTGAGGCTGTGTGGCTGTGGATACGAGGACGTGATGCTAAAAGAAGAAATCTTTCGTACGACCACTTCGGAACTTCAGCGGGCCACTTGGCAGAGAGGTATTTGTTGTGGTATGGGCACATGGAAGAGACGAGCGGTGTGAAAAGGGGTGTGCAGATGAGGACAGAGACTATTGAATGCTGTGGAGAGGATGAGGGATATATTGGTGTTGAACGCGTGGTCTACGGCAGAGTGCTGCCGAGCGAGAGACAGCAGGAAAGTGGTGTATTTCTGAAAGTTCATAGAATTCTTCAACCATTGATGCTTCACCGAAATCACAATTGAAGTACTTCGGTGTTGAACGCCTGTAGCAAACTTGAGATCTCAAGCTGGGTTTCAAAATACACCAGCTTCGATGCGACCGTTTCTCCTGATTGCGCATCCAGCAAGAGAGACTCAGCATTTCAAATCGCCAGCAGCGCGAATAACAGCTAGGCTACAGTCGTCTGTCTAGCTTCGACGACTGCAATCAAATAGCCCTTCATTCGAGGTCATAGCTAGGACTGATCATCATCCTCAGCGACCTCCAAGATCGCTCGATCCTCACTGCTTGGAACTGGATAGTATCCAAGGTCGTTATAGAGGGTGTCCATAACTTCGATGCCCTCCTGCCTAGCCTTGCGCCGAATCGGAGGATGGGTCGACAAGACCTGAGCTCGGTTGAAGGGTGGATCTTGCTGACCTTCGAAGCTGCCTTGAAGAGTGACAAGCTTGATTTGAAGGCTCTCGAACTTGGTCTTGTCCAACACAAAGCCACAGTCCCAGAGATTTCCGTTGTAATTGGTGACGGTCGTTTCCCGAAATGGATTGAGACTATCCGGTATAACTAGGCCGAAAAGTTCGAGCTTAGCATGGTTCTCAAGAATCTTCTTGACACGTTTGACGCTCGCAATCTGGTTGAACTGCTTCCAGCCTTGCCGCGGAGTAAGGCCCATATCAGTGAGAATCGTGAGTTGCATGTCCATTCTGACTCGAGACTCGAGGTGGTTGTCGGACTGGAAGTCGTAGACTCTGCCGCGCCATGGAACGTGAATCGAGATCTTGCGAATCAGGCGTTGGTTGCGTGGACGTATCTGATCGAGCCAGGTAGCGAGTGCATACCAGCCTTTAACGCTGGTAAAGCGGAACTCATTCTCGCCGTAGAACATAGGTGATGCTTCCTCATAGACCTGCTTGCAGACTCGAAGAAGGCGGAGACGGCGCTGGATGTCGAACTTGTATCGCTTCAGATGGTGTTCGCGAGCCTTTTCATTGCCTTCCCGAAAGATTGTAGTCTTAGCGGAGAGCTCGACGTAAGCTGGATCGAGCACGAGAATAAGCTCGTAGACTCTGTTGCGCAACTCCGCCGGCAGGTCGAGGAAGCCTGCAGAGAACGGCTTGGCAGGCTACGGGGTATGTCAGCGGTATTCCCTATGAATTATGTGCGCAACGATTTACGTGTGGCTTGGAGAACTTGCGTTCGCCATACAGCTTGCGGTACTTGGCGTAGGGCTGGAGGGAGGTGCGATCCCACTCATGGCGCTGGACAGACACAGCACCGTTGGCGTCTTTGCTGTTGACGACGCTGGTCCAGATGCCGTTGCAGACATTCATTGGGTGCTGTGTAGTATTCGAGCTTTGTGTATCGGTTGTGGTCTTCTTCCGCATTGATAGTGGTCTGTTTCTGTGTTTGTTGTCTGCCATGCTGGGCGATCGTGGTCGCGTTCGAGGCAGTGATGGTGGATTGCGTCTTTGCAAGATATAGCTCGAGGTCGAGTGTTTATATACCATGTGCGACGGAGGTTTCTTGCGCTAGTAGCTGGTCTGAGCTCCCGCTTTTCGCATGTGCGGGCCAGGACCTTCATCTTGTGACGACTTGGCGCCTGTGAAGCGCTCTACTGGAACGTTGTTCACAAGACATGACACTAATATACACGTAAGTGTACAGCAAACAGACATTACTAGTAGCAAGCAACCACGCACCTGGAAAGCCTCACCTCACCCACAGTAGAACAGTTGTTGCATTGGGCCTATCCTTTCAAAAAAGCGGCCACAAGGGGCCGCGTCTCGCTGGTCTTTTTGTGTCAACCTCGATACAGGTTGAGAGTGCTTGATCGTCTTTCGGCGGCTTGCTGTTCTCCTACGCCGAAGCTCGACTGCCCAGTACATAAAGCACCGGTCTCGCCACCTCTTGACCTTCGACCGGCACCATCATCATGAAGCTTTCATGAATGATCATCCTGCCGCCGACTTGAGCGACGAATTGCTCGGTCCACTGATCGCTGAACCATATGCTTTCAGGTGCAGGAACTGCTTGTCTTGCTGTCGCAACAAGACCAAGGAGATCCCGTGCTTGTTCCATTTCCTGCGCCAATAGCTCTGCCTCGACGTTGGCGGTCGTGCCCTGGCAGTACTCTGGCAGCTCAAAGCCAAAGGCAATTTGACAATAGCAGATAAGTAATACAAACATATCTTCCTCCCATCCGGCTTCTCGCAACTGGTTAAGATCTGGTGTACCAGCATTGGCCACTATGCCATCGACGAAGAACCGGGCAGCCTCGACACTATGTCGCCCGAGCAACTGCAGAAGCCCATCCAATGTCGTAATGAATGGTCCTGTGGGCAGAGGCTGCGGATGAGGAAATTGCGTGAGGAGCAGCGAGCATAGATAGCCTCGGAGGCTGCCGATCACTGACTCCAATATTTCGATCTGAGAACTTCGATAGATCTGGGCTTGCTGCTGTCTGCCATTCGAAGGTGGACGAGCCGGTGTACTCGATTGCAATTTCTGCAGCTTTGGCGCCATAGAGGTTACTATCATGCGGGTGATGTGAGGAAGATAATGCCTGCTAGTGCTGGTATCGTCAATCAGAGACTGTCGTGGGTGATCAATAAATTCAAAAGGTAGTCGGCGCTCGAATCGCATCATGTATGCCAGCAGCTCTAACAGCGGTGCTGGGAGTTCCTGGAAGACGTCGGCAGGAGATCGCTCGTGGTCACTTATGCGCTTTAGGCCAAAGGTGGCTCTTTCGCTGTTCCACTGGCCTTGAGTGTCGAAGTAGCCAGGCTGAACATCGCGAATGTCGTGTTGCAGGCGGTCCGATGGCGGCTTGAGCGTCATGAGGACTTTATCATTCGGATTTTTTCGCAAGCAAAAGCCATATCCCAGTAGTAGCTCGTCATTGCTCTTAGGGCCGTAGTTATTGAGGATTTCGGAGCCAGTTTCAGCCCCATCAGTCGATGCCATCGTGAATCGGCCAGGGTCGAAAGTCCAGTCGACTTTCGCGTCATGGCTGTGATTGGGGATGTCAAGCACAGGAAACAAGACTGGAAAGTCAAGATCCTCTGCAGAGGTCCGAGACATGTCGAGCAACACAGTCTGCCTTCTGCCATCAGGACCTGATTTGTATGCAGCCCAATACTTGCTATCTTGTGGGCGTATTGCTCGTGATGAGAAACTCCTTGAAGTGAACATTGTGACAGCCCATTTGTAGAGGTCCCTGATAGAAGAATCAAAAGAATGTCTCACCTACCTTGTTCGCGAGCCACTCACCAGCTGTACGGCGTGACGTCTATGCCGGCTTGACTGATCATGGCAGTGCCGGTGGAGTAATTGCCCTCATGCATTGCAAGACGGGCTTTATATGTGAAGAGTACATCGGTATCTTCTAGCCAGGCCAGATCGTCAAAATCGAACCAGAAGGGTGTTCTGTGCTCGCTTGTCGGGGCCGGGAGTGTGTCCAAGTACGGTTTCCAGAAAGATGTCTCCTTGTGAACGAACTGATGCATGAGATAGAAGTAGCCGATCGCCTGAGGCGACAGACCACGGTTCTTGAAAACCGGGAAGCTGTCGTCGACAAGCGCATTGAGGCTTGATAGAGCGAGCGTGTGTGGAACTGTGCATATCCGCGATTCTGGCGCGAGATCCGACGCAGCGCGACAGTGCACCCCACGGTCGGCATTGTGCTCAATCTTCACTTCTGGATTCAGGTATCCTCCTTGGTCGGTGAACCATTGTCGGAGGGCGTCCAACCGATCTTGTGACGCCATTGTGTGGTGGGTGAAGGAGGAGAATTTTCGGTTCAAATGTGGCTCTGCCCTGACCTCGTGGTCGCCACACCCAGTGTAGACCAAGCAACGACGACGCAGGGAGGTTAAAGAAGTGCTTGTGCTGAAAATCAGCACGTCCGTTAGTTTCCGTGACGATCTGTCCAATTGTATACTGGACAAGGGTATGATCTTCGGTACCTGACTCGCCGGCAATGCGAAGGCAAATACGAGGTCGCAACTGGCGAGCGAACTAGAGATGCATAACTACTTGATCTCACCCATCTCGGCATCGCACTTTCCTGCGCCTGAGACTCCCTACACTATACAGGCAAACTGTCACCGCAGAAATGATCGAAAGTTATAGACCAAGACGAGGCTGGGAGGAGCTTCATCTTTCTCCTCTTCTGGAGCTGGTGCGACCTCGGACATTATCCTCTACAACCGCAAACTCCTTTGATCTACATACCTGATCGGTCTGCTCCGCCAACACTGCAATGCCGCAGGTTTGGAACAGTTCCAGAGCCCAATTGACTTTGCCATAGACCTGGCTATCGGGGGTACAGGTACGCAGTTAAGTCATAGCTTTCATATCGGAACAAGACGGTCTGGAGCTCGCAGCACTATTCATGAGCTGGTTCCTACAAGACCCGACATCGAGCACGATGTCACCTTCATCAATTCTTATTGACCTCGAGCGCACGATACATCTGCACAAGATGCTATACACATGCCCTCCAACGCCCATGCGACGCTGCAGCCGTGGCGTTCAGGGCAAAATCGAAGAGTTCAGGGCACGGCAGTCAAGCAAAAGGCTTTTGCAAGGAGGTGACGCTATAGGTGCTTCTCTTGCATATACCTTCATACGGTATCCCCGAAGCAGTTCTTGGCGTAAGTGAGGCACAACTTTGCGTACCGCGGCGTAATATGACTTTCACTAGCATCTATAGTGTAGGAGTATTAGTGTCCGCACTACTATAGGGTGCGAACGATACTAAGTTTAGCCACGTCCTAAAATGCTAAGGCATATTTAGGTATTTATTATTATCGACTAAATAAATAAGATTAGGTTAAGTATATAGAAAATTAGACTTATTTCTATTAAAATATCTTCCTTATATAATAAGTCTTACTATCTATATACCTATATAATAGTTATAAGCCTAGATTAGTACTTACCTATCTTAACGATTAAATAATCTAGTAATTCTACCTTAAAATAGACTTCGAGGATATATATAAATACTCTATAAGAGAAACCTATTAGTTAGTAACTTTAGTCTAAGAAATTAGGTATACCGACTAATCTAACTATAATAACTAGTATACGTATACTAAATCTATCGCTATTAGAGATAACTTATAGAAATATATTAGTAACGAATTACTTATAGTCGTAAATCTTAATAAAATAGTCTTAATAGTACTAGATAGGACTCTAGAGCTAATAAAACCGATCTATCTAAGCTTACTAGGATAGCTAACTACTAAAGATAACTTGAAGATATAGAAGGTTAAGATATAGTACTTTATATACGAATCTAAAGTATTTAACTATCTACTAAAGGACTATAAGAAGTTTATAAGCTATAAATATAACTTTAAGTCTTATATCGACCGAAGTATCCCTCTAATATATCTAGAGGACCTAAATAGATAAGTTCTAAATACTCTCTTAACTTAGTTTAACTTTATAAAGGCGAAACTATCCCTAATTCTAGAAACTAGATAGACTTTTCTAGCTAAGAAGTATAAGTAGCTTACTAGAGGTTTAAAGTCGTCTAATATTAAATAGTAGTTCCTTAAATAGGTAGATCTAGAATCTAAGCTATAGAGATACGATTATCCTCTATCTTTATATATAAAGGACGATTTCTATTAAACGGTTAAGAACTAGATTAATATTACCTAAGGTAGGCTAATAGCTAAACTTACGACTAATCTAATAGGTACTATTACGGACTATAGGGACTTTATTCGCTAACGACTAGGAAAGCTAAATAAGTATAAATTAGTATTATCTACTAAAGCGATTTAGGAAGTCTCTATATATATAGCTTTAGTAAGTCTATTAACTAACTAAGGTAATAGTAGATCTCTACTCGACTATTCCTATACCTAATAGACTAGAAAGCTATGAGATAAGATATATCTAAGCCTAGGAGAATACCTAATTATTAACTACTTAAAGAGACCGGATAAGTAAGTAATAACTCTAGACTAAAAGCGTTAATTAAAGTACTATAAAGAGTTCCTAAAGAAGGATAAAAGGATTTATAAGAGATAGGCTAAGCGATTTAAGGACCTAATAGCTATCGCTCTTAACGATACTTCCGGAACCGCGTCTAATAAAGTTAGGCTATAAGCTACTTATAGAGAGGATACTAGATAATCGATAGAAAGTTAATAATAGGTTTACTTAATCTAGGTAGTATACTATATAAGCCTACTCGCTAGCTACTAAACTATTATAGTTAAGATAGGACTAATTCGAGCTAAATTATACCTAGTCTTAGTATTAACGAGCGATTACGATTAATAGCTCCTAGATAGAGGGTCTAATACTTATATTATAAACGACCCTATAAGATTAAAATTCGTCCCTAAAAGAATCCCTTATAATATTACTATCTTTACTAGAAAAGTAGAACTTAAGCTAGTTATATAGAGTAATATAGTCCTAATAATTAAGAGTAGAAATAGAACGATCGATCTTAAACTAAAAGATATCCTATATATTCTAGGATACTATCTTAATATTATCTTAGTACTACTTATAAGGAAGATCGGACTCTCTTTAGACGAGCGAGATAATACCTAGTAGGATAAACGAGGCGCGAAGGTTACTAAGATCTATAGAATAGATAATTTACTATTCTTATTAATCTATACTACGTCTATAGATCTAGATAGGTAGATACTAAGATAGCCTCTTAACTCTAAGGATAAGCTAGTCTTAGTTACTATCGCTATATTAGATTAACTAGCTATATACTATAAAAAGGCCTTTATAGCGAAAAGTAAGGCGTTAAGACTAGAGTAATACTATATAGGTATAGACTAGTATAAGACTCTCGGCTATATTAGGGAAGATCGAATCGATTACCTATACTATATAGTCTTAGAAATAAAGTTAAAGGGCGAGAATAATACTCTAAAGATAAATAAATATAAGATCTATACCTAAATAAAGATAATAAGAAAGATATCCTAGAGGAAACGATATTAGATATATATTCTATCTATATTTAGTAATATAGTAGTTAATATTATAGAATTTAACTAGATATTTAATAGCGACCGCTATATAGTTTATACGTACGACCTTATAATATATATTAACTTTATATAGACTACGAGCTCGATAAGCTAAGCGAATATAAACGAATATATATAAGAACTTATCCGCTTTATAAAGAATATAGGACGAGAAATTTATATACTATCTAGTAATAATAATCGCTTCTATAGACTAGTCTTTAAGTCTACCCTACTTTATAATAGTATTAGTTAGTATCTAATTATACTATATATATCTACTTAGGATACTATAGAACGTTTAGGCGCTCTTATTATAATAATTATAAGAGCTATCGCCTTAGAATCTAGCTTACTAGAAGGCTTATAGCTAGAATTAGTCGTCTTAGCTATATACCTACTTAATAGGATACTAGCTTAAGCGCTAGGATATAAAACGCCCTATAAGCTTACTATAGGCTTACTACTATCGATCGCCTATATCTATAAAGTAGGGTCGAGAGTATATACCTTTAAAACTAATAAAAAGGGCCTTCTAAGAAAGAATAAGCTTAATTCTTACTATTATCTTAGATATCTAGTTAGCTTCGAAGGCTATAATATTTATAGAATCTAGATTCCGTTATTATAGAAGGTAGTTAGAACGAGAGATATAATCTTTAACGAGAAGGCTAAGTATAAGGGATACCGAGACCTTAATCTAGACTATATCCTTAGAGACTAAGTTAGTCTAGTAGCGATAATCGAGATATAGATAAAGCCTAGATATAACTAATTCTCGCTTATACTTTATCTAATCGAATATAACTTATTCTAAGATTAGGGGATAAGCGAAGGTTAGACTTAGCCTATAGACTAAGAATTAGTCGATACTAAGTATCTATATACCTAAGAATTTTAAATACCTAACTCTATATAATAATTCTTATTCGAATTTTAATACTAGAACTCGATATAATAAGGTATTAATTAATCTATATAACTATTCTAGTCGAGCTACGAGCTAGTATTTCCTAGATATTAGGAGTTCTTACCGCTTCTTAGCCTAACTTATAATCGGCTAGAGATTAGCGATCTA
>JAASFE010001295.1:296736-348397 GCA_013365205.1 Pseudocercospora cruenta
TCTAATTAGCGAGTTAGGACGCTATTACTAGATAGATTTACTATTAAGGACGAGGAATAAGTAACTCTAGTATAGAACTATACCTTTAGTTCTCGAGTTAAATCGATTGTCTACGCCGTCTATAAAGTTCGAGCTAATATTACTTATACTACGTCGCTTCTTACCTAATACCTAAAGAACCCTTCTAACTAATATATTAATATAGTAAACTACTATCTAGAATACTTACTCGGAACGTTAGCTCTAAGTATTCGCTTTAGTTCTACTAAGGAAGTAACCTTTAATATTACTTAATAACCTCTAGATTTCTTTAAAGCCTTAGATACCTTATTTATAGATAATAGTACTACTCGATAGTTATCTAAGAGGGTATTATTCTTCCTATTTAGTAGACTAGTAAACTATAAGGTACTTCGGTAGACTATAGTTATAAAGTTAAATATAGAGGCTAAGCTCTATATCTTAAGCTATACTAGCTCTAAGTTAATCTAGTAGGAGAGGCTTCTTAAGGATATTAGTCTAACTCTAAACTATAGGCCTAAGCTATTCTATAATAATAAGTAGACCCTTCGTATTATTATAGAGTCGTTATTACGTCTTAATATAAAGATAAGGTATATAGATATCTAGTAATACTAGCTTCGAGAACGATATTAGTAAGAAGACCTTTAGATAGAATAGATAGATACGAATACTATACCTACCGATAGACTAATTAAACTATTAAGTCCTTAAAGATATAACCTATTTATTAAATAGCTTAGCCTATACCCTCTAAGGCTAATAGAGTTAAAATAGGAGTCTCCTATTCGACTTTATAATATATATATTTATCCGGATTATAATATCTAGGATAATTTATCGCTTTATTATACTAGACTCTAAATAATTATTCTACTAGGATCTCTATATTCTAGACGATACTAGCTTAGTTTATTTATATTACTATTACTATATTTACTTTACTTCTATTATATATATACTTAATAAGGTCTAGATAGTAGCTTCTATTAGCTTATAAGAACGAGAATAACTTTACTTCGGATTTAGATTAAATAGCCTATATAGCGGACCCTACTATAGATCTATCTATAACTTTCTTCCGATTTCTAGTAACCTCCCTCTCTTCTTCCTATACTTCTACTATCCTATAATCCTATTCTATAGTTAAGCTACCTTCTTACCTCCCTTATCTTATCTTTAGAATAAGAGTTCTCTTAGAAGTATAATAATAGAACGAGGTATCCTTTTCTCTCTATCTCTATATAAGCTCTTAAATAGATAAGAAAGGTAATCTATATCTCGCCTTAAGATATATCTTAAGTAACTATAAGTATCTTTAATCTTATCTTAAAAACTAAGACGAGTCTTTAATCTAAATAAAAGAATATTATATCGACTAGCTTTATAAGAATATAGACGAGGAATAGGCTAGAATAGATATAGCTCGTACCCTTATATATAAAGCTTAATAGGAGATTAAGATCGAAATAGCTTAAGATATAATTTAGAATAATTAGGATAAGAATATAGCTATTTAGGATAAGTAGCTAGAGATTTAGGATAAGTCTATTAAAGAAGAAGATAAGAAGGAAGAAGAGCCTATTTATAAAAAGAATAAGCCTATTAAGATAGATTAGGATAAAGAGGATAAGTCTAAAGAAGGAGAAGAGGATAAGTCTAAAGAAGAAGAAGAGGATAATAAGACTTTACTAGTTACTTTAAAGAAGAAGATAGCGTCTAAGAAGAAGGCTAAGATTAAAGAAGAAGAGGACGAGGAGCCTATAGTTATTATTTTAAAGAAGAAGGTTAGATTTAAAAAGACTATTAAGCTTATTAAGGAGGATAATGTACTATCTTTATTTAAGCCTAAGAAGAAGGCTCCTTACTCTAAATCTTAGAAAGTAGTAGATACTAATTATATAAAGGGTCTATAATAGTTTAATAAGCTTAACGTCTATATTAAGAAGAACGTTTAATATATTCTCGGTAGTTAGAATATACGTATCTAGAAAGATAGTATAGCGAATAAGTATTATCTTCTTAATATACTTAAGAAAGATATCCGCTACTACTATCTAAAATAGAACGAGAGATATTCTTATAAGTAGGTAGATAAAGTATCTATTAACTAGTAGGATATCTATAATTATACTAGAAAGAGTATATTAGAGGATAATAGAGAGTACGTTAAAGACGTACTCTATAACTATTTTACTAATAGCCTCTAGCTCTATAAGAAGAAGTAGATTAATAAGCTCCTCTATATTAATTCTCTACTTATAATAGAGAATAATTATCTCTAGACTTAGGTTAATACTCTATCCTCTAGCTATACTAAGGGATATATATCTTATCTAATCTTCTAGATTCTAGGATATCTTAAAGCTAAGATTTTATTTAGAATATAGCCCTTAATATAGATACTAGCTCTACTTAATCTATATCCTCCTTATAGTAATTAGTATAGCGCTTACTACTCTCTACGTCCTTAGGTTATTCTAGAGGACTCTTACTATAACTATAGATATCTATCTTATCTTACTCTACTAGTTTAGTATCCTTAAATTAATTATAGAGATAACTATAATACTCTAAAGACTATCTCTTAGAACGAGCCTCTCTATAATAGTATCCTTAAGCGCCTACCTCCTACTCTTATTAAGTATAAAGCGCCTATCTCTCTAACTCTAAAGTCTATTAAGAAGATAAGAACTACTCTTAAGTCTAGTATAATAGATATTAAAGAGGACCTCTATATATTTTAAACTAAGTATAAGAGTACTACTCTCGCCTATACTAATAAGGTTCGTAATGAGAACCGCTAGGCTAGAGAGACTTCTATCCTTAATATATCTATTAAGGAACTTAAGTAAGCTTTAGCTATAAAGAGAAAGTATTATAAGGTTTATTACTAGTAAGCTAATAAGAACGAGGAGAACTATCTTAATTAAGAAACTAGGCGATATACGCCTATCTTCTCTATCTTTATCTAGTTTTAGGGATATAGTAGTATCTATACTACTATAGGGTACGAATAATACTAAGTTTAGCTACGTCTTAAAATACCGAGATATATTTAGATATTTATTATTATCGACTAGATAAATAAGATTAGGTCGAGTATATAGAGAATTAGATTTGTTTCTACTAAAATATCTTCCTTACGTAATAAGTCTTACTGTCCGTGCACCTACGTGACAAGGAGTTAGCCCGACTTCTAGAAAATGTCTCGGTGATACCTCAAAGTCAAATAAGTTGGCTCACGGCTAGCGAAACTTGAGTCCAGTGAACGGCACCGACTGGCTTGATCGCACCTCTGGAACTTCTGACCATACACCAAATTGAATCGTCCGAAACAAGAAATTACTGAGCAGCAAGTTGGCGCTTTGGCTGGACACCAAGCTACGAATTAGAGTTTTTAGAGTTGAGAAGATGCCCTGGCGATCTCCCGATCCGATCTCTCGACTCGCGCCACCGAGGCCACCAATGTGCGATTTGAGTGCACGACTACGCCGTTGGTAACTCTTTTCAGCACTTTCAGCTGGATAAAGCTCTTACTGAAGCTCAAAGCAGAAGGTGTGAGAAGCTATCTGAGGCCTCGGAACATGCCTGAATCCTGCATTGTGATGGAGCCGCATGCCATGCATATGGATATTTTAGAGCTATACTGCCCAGATGAGACTCGAAGCCTCACGTGGAACATGAGATCGTCCGGCTCTTCATTCTCGAAGATTGCGCGATACAATGGACAGCAATTGCAAGAGGGCCCAAGGCACATTTACAAGCCCATCATGAAGATGTGAGGCTCACTTAAGCAGCAGAAGCACTCGTATTCTCACCCACGATCTGGACGGCTCTGCTCTCGGCATACTTCGCCGGCGCCTCTACATATCACACTGGTAGCTCGACGATGGCTTAGGTGACGGCACATTGCTCGGATCAAACCTTAGTTGAACTGGATGCGTCTAAACTTCACACCTCTTCAAGCTACGACCACTTCATATACAGAAGCGTACAGTTATTGCCGTCCTCCTTAGCCAGAATAGGGAAGATGCAGCCTACAACTTGCTGCATTCATTCAGAACTTGGCCAAAAGAGGCTCACCACGCGGGTCTATCGTGCGCAACGCGCGACTCGAGATCTTCTAGCTATGGAAGGGAAGCATTGCGTTCTCGAACTTTTCTACGTTGACAAGGGAAGTATATAGTCGTCGTTGATCTCCATCGTTGACTCCCTTCTCGCATCACAGCAAGATCAATACCATCGATTCACACTCGTTTCATCACATACTCACATCATGAAGAGCTTCGTCCTCGCTGCGGCCTTGTCTGGCCTGGCAGCTGCTCAGCAGTCTCTTGACGCCGCTGCTGTTGCTGCTGCACCATATTCTGGAGCCACTCAGGCCCCAGTTGGCGCTGCCGGACAAGGCAACGTTGGCTTCCAGCCAAACCCAAGCTCAGTGTCTGCCGGTGTTCAGCCAACCTCTGCTCCACAGGGCTCCTCCAAGATGATGAAGCGAGGCGACTGCTCCAAGCAACCAGCAGGCACAGCACCAAACACCTACCCAGACACTCCACAAGCCTTCCAAGCAAACCCCTACTTCCACGGCCAAGCCAACTCCTACCCACAAATCATCCCAAGCGGAAACACCTTCTACTACGAAAAGTTCCGAGACCTAAACGGCAGCACTCAACAAAACTCCTACCTCACCTACTACATCCTCAACAACTACGACGTCCCCGCCTGCGCCGCAAAATGTAACTCCGTCGACCTTTGCACCGCTTTCAATATCTACGTCGAACGCGACCCGTCTCTCGATGCAGGCCCAGCTTGCCCGAACCCACCTTCCGTCTCAAACTACAAATGCGCACTCTGGGGCTCTTCCATCAGCCGCGAAACCGCAACAAACACCGGTCAATACAGAGACCAATTTCAAGTCGTAATCACCGCCTCCAACGGCTACGACAAGACGAACTGGACTATTCCTTCTCCAGTCGACTCTTTCACTCAAGCCGCCAACTTGTCTGGAAAAGCTATCACTCTTGCTAAGAACTCGTACTACCTTGGTGCAGAATACTTTCCAGGTCCATACGATCCCCAGCTTTGTGGATACTATGCTACTGCGCAGACTGCTGCAAACCGCGCTGATGCTAAGGCCAAGGGTTTGAGCACTTATCAGCCATGTAACTTGTTCAACGCGTACACTGTGTACAAGAACAAGGCTGCTCAGGGAACTTACTGCTCGCTGTTTAATAAGGTTGTTGGTGCTGAGGCTGCTGGTGCCGCTGGAACTTACTACAATGGAGACCTGTACGAGGTTGGTGTTTCTTACACTTACAAATTGACGCAGCAGGATGCCGGAACTCTGTAGAGTGGACAGATGGATACAGAGCAGGAGGATATGGTGGATATGACCTTTATGATAGAAAATTTGAGATTAGCTGAGCAATGAATAAACCTTTGCATACATATTCGCTGCTTGTCTCGCTGATTGTCCCACTTCGTGCGAGCGTCTACTCAAGCTGGCGGCATAAAAGACGCATATAGACCGCCTTGAATCATGGCGTACATGATCGATGCTCTGACCAGCCATTGAGCATTCCTGGCAAAGAAGCGCATCGCAGCACCGGTCTCTTTCGTTGTTCGTGTCGGCAAGTGCATGGCGCACGCGAGCAGGATATACCACACCGGATATCCTGATGATATGCGATTGATGATCTGGACGTGAAAGCTCGTCAAAGCCAATACTGCCAAGACCATTTGAGGTAGCGCGAACCGTGCCATGTGTTGTGAAAATGCTTGCTTCTCATCCGAAGTACCTGTGGATGTATGCTTTGGCTCGCCTCCAGTGTTTAGAACATCGGCGACCTTGTTCACCCGTGTTCGACTCATCGCGATCCATCCTGTGCTGAGGAGTACTAGCAGCATCGGCGTGGCCAGAGCAAACAAGGGGACATTGGACACCGTCCAGTATCGCAAGAAGCCAACATTCCAGTAGTGTGCTTGTACAAATGTGTATATGCTTGGTGGTATCTTCGAGCACCATGGCCGGGTATCGCCGCCGGTACAGTACTCCAGATATGCCTCGATCTGAGGAATAGCATAGCCAACGGCAATCATCGCCCCGCCTACCAGTAAGCCGAAAAGTCGGAGGATCTCTGTTGAAGCTCTCTCTCGCAATATTTTTGGTAGTTGTGGAATATAGAGAATGGCGTCCCATGCGAACATAATTCCACTCAAGAGGCCATTGCCGCGCACTGTGGTAGCAGTACCAAACAGCACGCCGCTAAGGATAGCCCAGCGGGCAGAGTGGAGACCTGATGCTGAATGCTGTCTAGACCCATTTCTCCAGCTCGCTACGTAGCACAAAGATCCTGCGAAGTTCGTCAAGGCGAAGAAGCTCTCACCATAACTTGCTGACAGGAAAAGACCACCAGGGGATACTATATGGAGGCAGGCCGTGGTGAAGGCAATCTGTCGCTTCCTCTCATGGCTGGCAGGAATCAATTCGTAGGTCAATTGGTAGAGCACAACGATCGCCAGGAAGTGCGAGACGTGGGAGAGAGAAATCCCAGCAGCTGCATGTCTCAACAGGGCTGACTGAATTTGAGTGAAAGGAAACACTGAGATGATACTTAGCTTTGGTCCTGCCAAGCTCTATGCTTGCTGGAGGACACACCTCTTGTGATCTGGGAGGTGATTCTAGCACAGAAGCGACTGAAAGCCCATTCCTGCTCAAAGACATGACCTCGTGCCGATGAATTGGCAAAGTAGATTGCATCCCATCTAGTTAGCTTCGAGACAAGCTGCTCTAACCAAGAGCCCGAGAGTGCTTGGTATTGCTGGAGAAGGATTTGTGTGGAGGTGTCATAGCCAGGACCTGGGCTCAGAACGGCGATCGAAAGAAGTACGAACTTCCATAAACAGAAGAGCGCTCCAAGTCGCCGAATGCCTGTTTCGGCCGTATTCTTGTTCCTGAAGCCTTGTGGCTTGTTTGCTAACTTTGTGGCAGAATCCATGCCAGCCACATGTAGAGTAGCGCGAAAAGGTCAAGCAAACAAAAAATCAAGAAATGCTGGCGCCTCAGGACAAGGCTCCAGCAGCAGTTCGAAGAGTAGTGACGGGGCCCGACCGTACAGCGTATTCGCGTCGCAACGACTGCTTTGGCGGTCGTCCTCCCAAGCTTGCGTGTCGGCGACCGAGGTCTTCTCTCACTCGCTGTGGCGTGTGCTGTACATGTAGCTGTAGCTACGATCTGCAGAGAGCTGTTGGACAGCAACACGTCGGTCAATAGGAGTGTTCCGCTTGTGCTGCAGTTGTGGTCAGGCAGAGGTTTGTTATCAACCAATGTATAATGCAGCGCGCTGGAGAGTCGGCTCACTCAGCGCGGTAGGAAACGTGGTGGTCGATGTCGGGGCGAGCCGCCGTTTCGAACGACAACCACTCGCGAACCACGAGTTCGTTTTGAGCGCAAGGCGACTCGGCGCCGGCTCACTGTGAGTGGTGCGACTGCGGTATGAAACGCCAGAGTGAGACGAAGCTGAGTGGAAGCTTTACGGCGTCCCGGGTGGCATCGCCTGGCAGTGTTGTGAGAAAATTCTTCTCCGGTGTCTTCGACGATGTATCGGTGTCGGTGTGCCTAGAAAAAACAATATCGGCAGCGGAGTCTCCAAGAATCGCCGTCTTGGTGTTGACTGAGGAGATGCAAATCAAAAATGGGCATTCGGATAAAAGCATGCGGCCGTTCCGTGGTGGCCGTCTTGCAGCTGGGCGGGCTAGGAATCTATGACGAAGAAGGGATATCCTAGTGGGCTTTGTACTCGGGCTGCGAATGTTGATGCTTACCCGCCGCATTGTGCAACTGGCGCGGTACAAGAAACAAAGAGTGGCCTGATTGCAAACAGTACTAGCTTTCTACGCTCAATTGATGCTCTGGGAGAGATCAGATCGCTGTGCTGCGCCATGCCATGCATGCCGATCAACTCTTGAGCCACGTCAAGGATCCGTAGGAGGCTGACCAAGGAGGAAAGCGGCACATCACCCGCCGTATACGACTCCTCCTGTGCAGTGTCCACAGCAAAGCGAGCCCTTTCAGACGTCAGACTGCTGCTGTTCGGTTCTGCTCATCCTGTTTGCCTAGAGTGCATACCTAATTCCTTCCACCGCATATCCACCCCATGCCTCAGCTCCCGGGTGACTACTGCCATTTCCACCCAGCCTGGCATGTAATAGCATGGCAGCCACGGCCGAGACGACGACTCCAGCGCATGCAGCGCATCAACCGCAGACGTGGTCACGATGGACGCCTTCTCTTCCCACCAGCGTGCTAGAGATGCTGAACCCATTCGGCGGAAACAGCAATCCCGATTCAAAACATACATCCAAAGCCGAGACCGAGACAAATGTTGCTCTGAAGCGACCCATCCTTTCCGCAGTCCAATTCGATGCCGGTCCGCCTTCGCCGACAAGAAGCAACGGATCAGTCATGTTCGCAGAGCCAGATACGCGAAGTACGAGTGATGACTCGCGTGAGGGTAGTGTCGATGGTGTTACGCGAAGATTGAAGAAGAGCAGTCGTCCCAAGACCATGTTCAGCATTTGTCACCCACCTCCCGAGTCGAAAATGAAGCAGAAGCTGCATCGACGACCGAGAGCGCTATTGCAATTGCACAGACTGCAAGCAGCAAAGCGACCATTACCGGCACTGGAAGTCATTCCTTCAGCGAACTTTAGCATTCGCCTGACTCGAGCGATTACGAAAGTGATTAAGGCGCGACATGGAATGTGTCCGAACGATCTGGTTGTTCTCAAGGCGGAGAAGTACAGTACAGAGGAAGCAGACGAGGAGCAAGAAGCTCGAGATGTTGTGGGGCTCATATGCAAAGGTCGCAAGGATGAGGAAAAGGCTAATGCAGGCAAGATGTTTATTCATATGGCGTCAGGTAGGATATGGGAGGCATATGCGACCGCGACTGGTGGGTACGAGTGTTCTACAGTGGACGAGCACGGCCTGGAGACGAAAGTGCGGTGGGTCCCGAAGAAGAACAAGGATGGCAGCAAGACCGATAAGCACGGCTTCAGACGATTCAACTTCAGCACGATATCACCTAATAGTCGACGGCACCCTGTGATTGCGACATTGTCAAAATCGGGGTTAGACGTGAACGATACCTACAAGCTGCCAGATGCGGCAGCCGCCACCCCGCTCAGTACTCCCAAACTCGAAACTACGATCTTGGAGAACGCCATGGACGATGAGGCTGGAGGGAAGGAGTTTGAGACCGATGATAAGTTGCGCGAAATCATTTCCGTGACTGCCATCTGGGTGACTTTCAAGGAAGGCTGGTCACCAAGCTTCAGATTTGATGACAGGCAGAAGGATCATCTCGAAGTGGCTCCAGAGTCGCCCCGAAGATCTTTTACGAGCCCAATTGCTACGCCTCCAGGATCGCCTGCAAACATGCCACTTGATAAGCGTGGCAGCCTCAAAACTATGGGATCTGGAATTATGCGAAGAGCGAGCGTGCTCAGTCGAAGCAATCCCAGCAGCATCGCATCAATGCCAGAATCCGAGCCGAACTCGCCCGCACCTAGTCGGAGCGCCAGCGTTAATCTCGGTAGAGTCGGTCGCGCGCGTGCTGACTCTTCCAGTACTGTACTAGTTCACAGAGCGGCGAGCAACAGACGCAAGAAGAATGAACCAAGCAGCTTCCGACCTGATCTGGTCCTCGGCAATGATCTGCACGAGACTTCCAGAGAAGATCTG
Organism: Pseudocercospora cruenta; assembly: GCA_013365205.1. Classification (NCBI taxonomy): domain Eukaryota; kingdom Fungi; phylum Ascomycota; class Dothideomycetes; order Mycosphaerellales; family Mycosphaerellaceae; genus Pseudocercospora; species Pseudocercospora cruenta. The sequence continues at coordinate 306,506 of JAASFE010001295.1, forward strand.
GCACGGGAGTTTAATGGCACTTCGGAAGCAAAGAAACAGCCGCCACAGCTGCAACAGTCACCTCTTGCGAATGTACAAATGCCGGAAAGCAGACCGACAACGGAAGGAACTCAGACCGTGGCTGCCACGAAGAACGCAGACGATGCAGCGACACCCACAAAAAGGCGATCAAGATCGATCACACCGCCGGAGAAAATTGGACATAGAGCGTCCACGACGACGGATGAGACGATCAATAGCGCTGTACAACGACTCCATCATCATCACGCTCAACCTATGATGCCTAAGAGTACGCAAAAGCCGAAGAAAAAGAAATGGAGGAAACTGCTGTGCGGTGTAGCATCGACGGATTAATGCAAAATACGCTTCGCGTTAATGTATTACTACCTAATGTCAAAAGGTCAGAGAGCCAGTGTAGTCTGCTTGCGGACTATCAGGACTTGTACATAGTGCGAATAACAGCAAGCAACTGTGCAGAGCGAGATGAAACTTCTTTTCCATTTTCACGCTTTCTAGGATTTTCGATCTTGTTTCTGGATACGAGCGATGCATCTATTCTCGATTTCCAAGCTGACCACCATCCGCGAGAACCAGATCGTCTCTGGCCCTGAGCGGCTCGATCACAAATTCGGACTCAGTACTTCCGGGGAATTCCGATTGCGTACTGTTCGAGCTAGGAGATTGCGCTTCTCCTTCACCAGCTGGAATAAGCCTTGTGAGAAGCTTGTCGTAATAAGCGATTTATTTCGGAGTGCAAGTAAGTGCTTGCGTTCTGGCGAAATTGTGGTGGAACGATATATCGTGGTTCTGATGAGAGCTCGCTGTATCTCCTCCGGAAGCCATATACGCCTTCTCGGAAAGTCATCGACGCAGCTTTCCGTGGTCATCGTCTGATCACCGGTCGTTGTGATGGAGACGCACAGAACGTGTGCTGGCATGGGTCGTGTGGGTCGTGTAGCGAGAGGCTTGCGTGCCCGGGGATTCGGTCCAGGGCACATCCGTTGACGACAGCAAGCCCTTTTCGCACGCATGTGCATACACGGCTTTAACGTAAAGCTCTTCTCACACATGCCATATACCAGGAACCACACTCTGCCAAATATTCTCGGGATCGTATTTCTTCTTTATGCCTTTTAGCATTCCTCTTTGCCATGAGCTTAGGCTCACGAATGGGTCTTGGTCTCGTGCTGCGTAATTTGGATAGACGAATGGATGGTAGGCGGACAGATCTTTCAGTCGCTGCCCAAGGGCGATACGGAGGTTTCTGGCTGAGCCTTCGAAGTACTTGTCTCTGCTTGAGTCGCTCCACCAGATCTCGACCATGATGATCAGTAATGGGCCTTCGTGGGCATCGAGGTTGAAGATGTTGCTTTGAGCTTCGAGGTGTGGAACTGTCAACGGCTGGAAAGTTGCGCCGAGGATGCCGCCTTGGTCGAATTTAAGCTTGGTTGTGAAGGCTGTGATGGTATCATGGATCGCGGACATTACTTTGGTGGATGATTTGGATGTCAATGTGAACTTCGTTCGTCGTTGGCCAAGAGGATTACTTTCGCTGATCTCCTTCGCGCTTGCTCCGATGGTCGTTCTTCGCAAGCTGCTGGCTTTGTGTGGTATTGCTGTGAATGGCTGCACAAGATCGGTGTCGCCTTCAGTGTTCAGCAGGTAAGCTGTGTACTCGAATTTCCTCTTCTCTTCAAGCCAGGCAAAGGAGAGATATTGACACTGATGCAGCGCAAAGTCGCGCTTTCAGCTTTCCTCCTACCTCTGGCTCGTTCTCGCCGGCGCTGTTTTACAAGACTGCAGTGTCCACGCGTCAAGCAAAACACCACTGCAGTGATGTCGGTAATTGGAGTGCGTGGTCCCGAAGATTGTTCGAAGGCAGGGATGTTTCTCGCTTGGTTCCGGGAGAGCTTGGATCGTTGAGTGAACTACGCGTAGGATTTCCCACGCGCCAAACTGAAAGCTTCGCGACGTCTTCTGGTTGACTTCTTTGCTCCAACACGGGGCGGTCAGCAAGGTCAATCAGAGGCAGGCTCTCATATGGAGGGCTACGATCTGATGGCTTTATTTGGCCTCAATACTGCGCAGCAGCCGATTGGTGACGATGAGGTAGATGACAATGACGACGATTTTTACAATGACCACAGCGCACCAAACGGTGATGCTCAAGCCGGTGTATGTGCCCTCACTGATTTGCATGTGAGTAGACTGACTCGAACAATTCATTAGGCAACAAACGACCAGAATGTAGACGCACAGGCCCAGAAGCTCGCCGAAGAGAGAAAAGCTGAGAATCAGCGGCAAGCAGAGCTTCTGCGAGCTAAACTCATCGCTCGCCGTCAAAACACTCCAGCCAAACAAACAAATACATCCCGCCAAAACACTCCTTCTAAAACATCTGCACCACCTGCAGTCACAAAGCAAAGCTCGTCGGTCAACATGTCGAGTGACCCGCCAGCGCCGCCGGAAGATGATAGCAAGAAAGCGGCCGAACAACCGACCGCTGTTTCCAGCCTGGAGGCATTGATCGCAGAAGGCAAAGCATATGCGGATGCAAAGACTGCCGCGCTTGCTGCGAAGCCATCTCTGGCAGAAGTCAATACTACCACCACAAAAGAGTCGGAACAGCAGGTCAATGGCGTTAAAGACAACGGAGTTTCTGCTCAGCAGGCGGTCAAAGCAGAGCAGCCGCCGACACCAGAAACATCTCGACCAATACAGCAGCAGCGCCCAACTAACCTCTCAGACTCATACTATGCTGATCTTCCAGCCTGGCTGGAACTCACAGGCTACCACGATGTCGATTTCCGCAACAGCAAGCTTCGGACGTACAAGGAGCGCCGTACTCTTGAAGAGGAAGCTGCGAGGATTGCTGAGCGTTTGGAGAAGTTGAGGCAAATTGAGCGACAAGAGATCCAGCAGATGAGGATGGGCACACCCATGCCGGCAGCCAATATGGCGCCTCCACCTCTACCATCTGCTATGCCTTCTGCCACCAACGGCATCAAGCGCGCACGCTCACCAGAAGTCACGCCGACCACGAAGAATGCCAGACGTCGTGAGGTATGTAAAGTTGTGACTGTAGCCGACACGCAGACATTCTCGACTCGATGATCTGCTTAGGTACGGAGAACTGATTTTTTTCAGGATAATGGTGGCTTTCGCATTCGTGGTGCCACTGAAGCTAGTGACAATCGCCAATCCCGTCGTCTCAGCCGCAGTCCCCCTGCTCTCGATCGCCGCACCGCCTACCCAGACTCTCGCCGTCGTTCCATCGACGATCGCTCTGAGCGTTCCAGGGATCCATCTTTGGAGCGTAGGCAATCCTACTATCGTCGCGATGGTGAGCCATTACGCGAGCCTCCACCACGCTACGATCACTACGTTCCGAGAGAGCCTCCACCACGCAACGGCTATCATGCCAGTCCAACCGCATCGCGCCATGCCAATCAAAAGTATCGAGGCAGCGCAGCACTCGAACTCAGAAAAGGCGGTTAGTATCTGTGACTCTACAACGGCTCTTGCTTAATGCATTTTTGATTTGATAGCGTTCTGGCCAGTCTGCTTGGCATTGAAAATCGTTGTCTGCGGGAAGAAATTGATTGAGTTTTGCTGTTACCGATTGCTGTTCCGTTGGCTATGGTCTAACTTGTACATTACTCTCAGGTGTACGATACTTCATGATCAAATCTTGGAACCACGAAAACGTCAAAGCCGCCCAACGTGAAGGATTCTGGGCTACTCAAGAGAAGAACGAACAACTACTAACTGAAGCTTTCAAAACATCCCGCCATGTAATCCTCCTTTTCTCCGTGAACAAGTCGATGGCATTCCAGGGCTACGCTCTTATGACTTCGCCACCAGACCCGAAGCTTCCAAAGCCAGCATGGGCTGCGAAGCTGAACTGGGGCACTTCGGCCACCTTTACATTGAGATGGCTCGGAACTACTTCAATCCCTTTCCGTACGGTGGGTCATCTCAAGAATACCTTGAACATTAACGAGGATGGAGAGCCGCTTGCTGTGCTGGTTGGCAAAGACGGTCAAGAGGTGTCAGAAGATGCTGGTATGGGTGTGGTCTGGGTGCTCGATGAGGCTGAGGCCAACGCGAAGGATGGAGATCGAGGCGGGAGATAGGAACTATTCGCTGGAAGACGGATGAAGACTGCATTGAACTACGCTTAAGCTCTCGATGATCCATGCCTTACATGGCGAAGATTGGGTCGCGATGGAAGCAGAACAGAGCTCGCACGAAATCAAAAGTCTCAATCACGGGTCCATCAACACCACAACATCGTTGCTGTGAATTTGAACGAACGTCTCGATACATAACCTGGCGCATCTCGCAATCAGGATGTCGCTTCGATGCTCCATGTCCTGGCGCGCTCAATGGCTGGAAATGACCTCGAAGTTCTGAAGAGACCTGGCTGCCCCAAAGCAATTCGAGAATGTATTCTACACGCGACCACAGACCATGCGGCATCTTCGAAGGACTTGACTGTGAGGCACCGTGCTCTCGAGGCTGGTCATCACCTTAAACAGCTAGAACAATGTTTCTCGTGCCTCCATGTACCTTCGCCGGTAGCTTTATGGTCAGCTGAGGAAAAGCATGATAATTGCATCAAATTGAAGCAAAAAATAAGCGATCTAGGCGCATGTCACCAGTTTGTTGTGTAACGCAAGGCTGAGTGCCTGAGGCAACAACAATTTAATGAACGATTGGCCATCCTTTGCAGGCCTTTGGCGCGGGCCGAGCAAGCCATCGGAAACATGCAGGACTCTGAACCACGCGATACTGCGGCTTCGGCTGCATGCCATCGGTTGTAAAATGAGCGGTAGCTACACGATCTGCAGCTGAGGCACGAGGCTCCAGCCTGTTTCCGACGCCCCCACATCATCGCCCAGGAGCGGACACTACAAATCCCGCTTGTCCTGTCAGAACATTTATTGTGCGCCAGTTCGCAAGGGTCAGCATTAGCGCGTCTAATTGTCGTCCAATTCCTTTGAATGAGCTGGCTGCAACGATGAAAAGAAATAAGTACTCCTGCCGGCTGCGGCGATGTACATGTAAAGAGATAAGTACTCCTCCCAACCTCAGGACATGTATTTCAACAACTACCAGAAGCATTTGCACATTATCAAAAGGACAATTCATCATGTCGCTTAATCACACAGTCTCGAGCCTTACCGCATCGTCAACATCGGCCATTGCGACAGTACAATAAAGTGACGACTCCAATCTATCGACAATTGTGTTCGGCATTCTCGCAACGATTCTCGCAGCTGTAACGCTGCTCGTTGGCGGAATTTCTGTATGCCTCAAGCATCGACGCCAACGAACACACGCTTCATCTCCTGGCCCCGAGTCTGTTGTTGAGCTGGGTCATATAACGTAAGCCTTATCTCTACCTTCGACACTGATCTTTGATACATCGTGCTTCGTCCAGCTGACACTGAAAAGCACATCTTCAACACACTCTTCGGCCATAAGACACTCAATTCCTTCGACTGTCGACACATTACCGAGCGGATAGGTATGGTAATCAGTAATAGTCTCTTGCAGTGATTCATGCCGATCAAGCCTTGCTGCCAACATCGATGGACAGGTTCATCAATTGAAGTCCTTGCAATTTGAGCCTCTTCAGAAGGAGTCAACCACGCGCTCGGAGAAGGCTACAAGCTGTGGATATTGAGGTCATCATTGGCATAGTACCTGTTCGCTTCTCCGACGGCAAGGCAGGTCTCGAACCAAAAGCGTCGAATGAGTAATGACAACGTGCAATGGCAGGCTGCGAGAAATTCCGAGAGCAATGTATGGCTGACAGAATAGGTCAGTGTGACTGTCACGGCGGACAAGGTAAGCTTCAAGCCATGTTCGGAGATGGTCTGGAGGCCTGAGACATATTCTCAGCATGACGAGGAGAAGCACGTGATTTTAAGTTCGTCTTTATTCATGGAGCACGAACTGTGTACAGGATTCCCAAATCGACTGGCGCTGCCAATGCATCAACAGATGCAGTGAAGTACTTAGAGGAAGCTTGTCCGCACTTCCATCTAACATATGCTAGACCAAGGTACCTTGTGGGATCGGCTTTGCACTGCACAACTAAGTCGACTTTGAGCATCTTCTGGATGATTTGCGGTTTCTCTACGCAGGCCGCGTGCTCGCATGTTCGCCTTAGGCCGTTTGAGCAACGCAAACCTCTTGGCCCCCTGTCTTTTAGTACTGCCTTGTCAGCGCAGATGTCTTGGCGCTATGTCTCTTAGTGTACTGCCTTGTCGGCAGAAATGTTTTGATGCCAGTCTTTCACTCAAGCACTGCCGGGTCGGCGCAAATCTCTTGGCGCTCTGTCTTCTATACCAGGTGGCACTGACTGGGTCGGCGCAGGTCTCTTGGCGCTCCGCGTTTTAGCGTTGGCTTGGCCGCCACATCGATCGCGAGCGGGCTGTGCCTCGACGGTACCGCAACCATACCCAAACCTTGTCTCTTGTTTCGCGCAATCACATCTCTGCAACCCTGGCCACATCTCTCAAGTTCAATGCAGCAGTATGCAAGTGCAAGCCTCTGATATTAGCCAATGATGTTCACCTGAGCAGCGCAACTGAACCGTGGTGACCACAGCAGGCACGATATGTGATGCCATGTTGCACCTCTGCAAATATGCGTGCTGTACGGCGACGCTGACACTTCTGGACATCTAAAGATACTCGAGTCCTCACTATATCTAGCAGAAACCCGCACTATGGATATTGCAATTCTGGACAGCATAGATCGTGAGGACTCAGATACTCAATCCTTTTGACCATGCGGTGCAGCAATTCGTCAATGACTAGCATACCTTTACTCAACACCACGTCCATCAGTCTAGCATCATCAATGCAGATTGAAGAACGTGCCAAATCTGACGACTCCTCAACGATCATCTTCGGCGTCCTTGCAACTCTTTTGGCCTTCTTCACCTTGATCATAGGCGGAGTGTCGATGTACCTCAAGCACTGCCGCGAGCGTCTTCAAAGTCCTTCTCCATCCATCGAACTTGGTCCCATGCAGTATGTCTGCACTCGAAATCCTATCCCGCCTGGATCCATACTGACAAAGTTGCTCTAGCACAACCTCAACGACAGCCTCCGCCTCAGAACCGTCACTTGCAGAGACAACGCAAGCACCGCCGATAGGAAACGAAGAAGCGGATGTTGTTGCAGAAGAGCACCGCAGTGTTAGCTGACACCACCCAACACGGTCGCCCGGTTGGGTGTGAGGATTATCTTGGGAGCGATCACGGCAGTTTCTTCGAATCAGTGTACATGATGAATGGGTGTCGACGACCAGGTTATTGACATGCTTCGCTGCGTGCGGGAGCAGAGGGTGGTATGCCTGGACGGTGTCGCATGTAACGAAACAGTGTTACAAATTCCATTGTCGAAAGGCAGCTGACATGAAAAAGACTTTTCATTTTCATCGCTGTTTCTATTGACCAAGCCTCCCCACGCACATCCATAAGGAAGATTCCATCCCATCTCATCTACAAAGCACCCGCTCCAGTGGGCAATGACTAGCAGCGGGTATCACGAACGATAGAATGCCGAAAAGGAGCAATGGATCCCGAAACTTTCGCCAGTCCTGTATGCGCCATGCTTCAAAAAGCCTCCAATTTCCATCACTTAGAAATCAATCAAACTGCCCTGGTTTGGATTCTGCTGCGGCGGTCTCGCTCCGAATGGGTTGTTGCCGCCAAAGCCACCAGCTGGTCCAGTCTGTGCTGGGAATTGCTGTTGTGGCGCCTGGCTAAAGAATGGATTGTTGCCAGTTTTTGCGGCTTCCAATCGTCCCATCGATCCTGCACCCGCGCTGTTCACGAAAGTACCAGGTGCTGTATGTTGAGAAGGAATACGCAGATCTCCGACGTTTCCGAAAGTGTCCTGCCCTTCGCCAGAAGCCAGCAGCGAGTTAAGCTTGGCCTGGTACGGGTCGACGGGTGGTCGTTGTGTTTGTTGTGGCTGGATCGGAGAAGCGGTCGGTTGCGGTGCTGTGAAGTTTTGGATCGGGTTCGGTCTTTGCTGGAACTGCTGCATCGCTTGCTGTTCACGTAGGGTGTCAAGGGTTGGTTGTCTGAATGGAGAAGATGTTTGGCGTTGCTGAGTTTGAGACGCAAATGGGTTATTTGATCCCGTTGGCTGAACACCAATTGGCGACTGGGTAGCATTGTTCGATGCCCATGGGTTGTTCGATCCTGGCTGAGCAGTGGGTTGCTCTTGAATCGGCTGCTGCTGTTGTTGCTGCCCAAATCCGTTCATCTGGTTCGCCCATGGGTTGTAAGTGTTTTGTGGCTGAATAAACTGCTGCTGCGGCTGCTGCATCTGCTCCCAGCCAGTCTGCTGTGGTTGTTGATATCCGAAACCATTCTGGAAAGCGGTCTGCTGTGGTTGCATACCAGTTGGCTGGCTGTAGGCATTGTTAAGGTATCCAGTCTGCTGTGGCTGCTGAATGGGGTTACCGAACCAGTCCACGGCAGCCTGTTGCTGGTAGCCCTGGTTAAAGCCCGTTGGCTGTGGCGCTTGGCCCGGAGTGTCATCAAACAGCAAATCTTCTTGCTGTGCATCTGCCAATTGACGTTGCCTCAATTCTTCCTCCTCCTTGCTCAGCTTCAATGCCTTAGCCAGATCATCGTCAGTATCAACTGGCTGTCCCTTTCCTCTCCTTGCAGCATCTTCCTCCGCCTGGTGCTTCGAGGCCTCGAGCGCAAGTTTGTACTCCAAATCATCGTCGTCGTTCGGTGCTCGCTGACGCTGCTGTCTTCGCTGGTGTGGTGTCGGTTCTCCGCCAAGTCCAAAGTCTTCCAAACCTGTGACACGCGACTTCCAAGAACCGCGATTTTGTCGCTCAGCACGCAGTCGCTCCTCGTCCAGGATTAGCGAAGTAAGCTCCTTTGCGGATGCGCGGACTATCTCATGTCAGCTTTCCATACTCTCACACTTTCATCCGCCAAGACCTACTGCTCGCTCCGACATCCCGGCCATCTTCGTCAATGTGAATGAATTCGCGCAGAGTCTTGATGATGTAGATATTCTTGCGCGCCCATGTTACAACCAACTCAGACCCTTCGTGCAGACAGTAGTCTAGCACCTTCAAGCTCTTTAGCACGTGTCTCCAGTTCTTTCCTTTGTCGTTGAGTCGTTTATCGAGCATGTCCATAACCTCGTAAAAGTCGGTGGAGCTGTGTCGCACATGACGCCCGTTAGCCCACGCTCGAGCAAGCAAAGATAGATGGAATGTCGTCGCCAAGGAAAGACATATTGGCAGGTACACGGGAACCATAATGGAGGTGTAAATTTACCTGTTGTAGGTGATTCGGGCAATGTCTGCCATATCTGTGCCGGTAGGCCCCCATGGATCGTTACTGGTGGCTGCAGTCCTCAATCAGCTGCCTATACATTCGCGCTGCCTGGTATGTGCTTCGGCCTACCATTTCGCACCTTCACCTGGACGGAGGAGTATCCTTTGGTGACATTCTTCACGCTTCGCAGTACACCGGACATCTTGGCGGCTGTAGGCGGCAACCGTAGTTGCGCACTCCAATGGCTCCGGAAATGTCAGTGTTCGTCAATAGGCGGCCGTTAAATATCGTCAAAGTCGAGTCGAGTGTGTGCAATGTCGCCGTTGAGTTTGCTGCTGTGCTGTGCTCGCTCGAGATGAAGATGGCGGGATGACGTATCCTTCGACCAGGTGCGCAAATGAGCCTCGCCGGGGTTGAGGGCGGATACGTGGGAGGGCAGCGATATGGATTATGGAGCAGCACAATTGTCAACGGAGAAGTTGCGAATGTCGGTGCCTGCTGTGTCTTGGGAGGTGTCGTCGCGTCAAAGTTCTTGGAGATGATGAAGCCTTGTTTCCTGACAAACTCTCACTGCAGCATGTCACGTCACGGTCACGGGCGAGTCGAAGCTGTGCGGCGGCGGCGGCGCATTCGAGCCTGCGATCGACCGACCGAGAGGCGAGGCGAGGCGAGAGCTCCGGCCAAGTCACCCTCAGGCACCAACGCCAAGCCCCACTAAGCTCGCTCACACAATCTCCAGATTCTCGACTTCAGCACGACTTTCTTCTGCACGCTCGTTGAAGCCACCACATCTAACGACACCCAATTCTATTCTTCGTTAGAATACCCGACCGTCATCATGGTAAGCATCGCATCGCATCAGACACCTGATACTCTAGCTGTCCGCCTCTGCTCGCTGATCAAATTCCTCAAATTCTTCGATCCAGCGGGCATGCGCAGCAATGATCCCAATTCCACCATCCTCTGCGGAGTGATGTGTGTGACAATGGCTTGAGATGTGACGAGCAATCGCACACTCTCTCTAGAGAAGACGCAGCAGTAGCTGACTGTCCTTCTCAATGACAGCCTCCAAAGACCGGTGGTAAGAAGGCCGCTCCGGCTCCATTCCCAGCGACCAAGGCTGGTGTGAGCAAGAAGCAGGCAAAGGTACGTCCATTCCTACTAACTTTTTCCGCTTCCTGCTAATGTTTGGAAGAACCCTCTCATCGAGCGCCGCCCACGCAACTTCGGTATCGGCCAGGACATCCAGCCAAGACGCAACCTTTCGCGCATGGTAAAGTGGCCAGAGTATGTCCGCCTTCAACGCCAGCGCAAGATCTTGAACATGCGCCTCAAGGTCCCACCGGCTATCGCTCAATTCTCCAACACTCTCGACCGCAACACTGCCGCCCAGGCTTTCAAATTCCTCAACAAGTACCGACCAGAGACCAAGGCCGAGAAGAAGGAGCGTCTGCACAAGGAGGCCACCGCTGTTGCTGAGGGCAAGAAGAAGGAGGATGTCAGCAAGAAGCCATATGCCGTCAAGTACGGTCTCAATCACATCGTTGCTTTGATCGAGGCCAAGAAGACTGCCCTCGTCCTCATCCCCAACGATGTCGACCCAATTGAGCTTGTCATCTATCTCCCAGCTCTTTGCCGCAAGATGGGTGTCCCATACGCTATTGTTAAGGGCAAGGCTCGTCTCGGAACTGTCGTCCACAAGAAGGTAAGCATTGATTTTTCTTGGGCTTCCAGCATTCCTCTGACAGTTCTTCTAGACCGCCGCTGCTCTCGCTCTCACCGAAGTCCGCCAGGAGGACAAGAACGAGCTCTCTAAGCTCGTCGAGGCCATCAAGACTGGCTACATGGAGAAGAACGAGGAGGCCAAGCGTCACTGGGGTGGTGGTATCATGGGTGCCAAGGCCCAGGCCCACGACCGAAAGAAGAAGCAGCGTGCCGAGCGTGAGATCAAGATCTAAACGACTTGATTTCTTGTTTGACATCTTTGCATATGAACGAAGCATGTGGCGTACGGCGCTTCAAAAAGCATGACAAGGAATACTGTCTGCTGGGAGGGAATGGGCTGTTCAGATTTTACGACTTTGAAATGAAAGCTTTCAAGACTGTGGCTGCTCTCCCGCAGCAGGAAGATGATGTCCTCGTTGCATGATTTCCCGCCTCAGAATCACCTCGCATTGCGACCTGCCCATTAACCTTCCTCAATTGCGTCCCCCAATGCCAATCACAGACAATCTCGTGTCGTCGTCGCCTTCTTTCTAATGTGTGAGGCTGACGGTTGCGACACCAGCATGACAGTATCGCCTTTCGCTATGTGGTGAAGCGTTTGCGAAGAAGCAGAGTGCTCCTGCCTTCTTCGTGCGACTTCTCTGCTCGGTATGCACCTTCCCACGCCTGTGAAAGTTGCCCTGAGCTAAACAAATCCCAGCTGTCCTACGAGCCTGTTGGGGAACGATTTCACATCAAAGCATGATGTTGTAAGGTGTTTACGGTACCTGCCTTGGCACGAAAAGTGCCCAGTGAGCGGCAGCACCACAAGTTGCCACCCATGGTCATGCTCGGGAACTTGTGGCATTCGATGGCTCCATGAAAAACGAAAGATGATGGCAATGGTTGCGTTTCGTTGCGCAAGACCAAGAGGTGGTCCGAACTGATACATCCAGCGTCGGTTCTGACTGGTTTCGACTTCTACTCAAAGTTCATTCACTTTCCAGCTGTCACATGAAGATGCAGCACAGTATGCCGCATATCTACACCTCTTCCCAGGTTTCCTGGTACACGAGAGAACATGTCTCTTGAAAGAGGTCCTCAGTATCGTGAAAGGAGATCCATCTTCAGTCCTCACGAACTCTCTCTTGAAGTCCAAGCGTTCGTGGAAGGTCGCACAGCAAACATGGTCCAAGCGCCATCTCGGCACGTTCAAAAGCAGACCTTGGAGTCGCTTTCTAACAACGCGAGATCATTATCAACCGAATGTACGTTCTTGAGAAGCTCGTCACAGACTTCGCAGCGCGCCCTCGGCCTTCTTCGTTGCCTTTCAGGTGATCATACACCAAGTATCGAGGCCTGGACAGAAGTCGACATCTTCTTCTCAAGTGTCGCGTCCGCTAGCCTCGACCGAACCCACCAAATAATATGCACGAATATCGACTCGAATATACAGCATGATGCGCTACGGCTGTCCAGCCTGTAATGGCATCTGGGACGAGAAGGATGAGGCCATCGCACACTGCTTTGCCTCGAGGAGAAATGAGGAGGTCTACAGATGCCCATGTGGTCAATACCGCCACTGTGACCTCAGAGACTTCATTACAAATCATATGGAAGATTGTAAAGAGGGCAAGACTGTTCTAGAGAGGGGCCTCTTTTTCACTAATCGCGGCCGCCATCAGAATGTGATTCTGCATTGTTCGCGCCGCAAGTCAGATTATCCGTTCTCGCCAACAGAAATCTACGAGAAAGCAGAAGAGGAGGAAATGAACGAAGCGATGCAGTCAGCGTTTCCGGCAATGTCTGCTCCAGCGCGAACTCTTCCTGCACCACCGCTGCGAGTACTCGAAGAACAGCAGCGGCCAACCAAGCGCCGTCGGATTGGACATTCAACTCAAGTCCGGGAGCAGTCGGTCTCGAGAGCTTCCGGTTTGACTCCAGCAATGGTCCAGGCTCCTGGCACGTCTATGCCATTGCAGAATCCAACAACGCACCCCAATTCTGTCAACCCTGCCGCTTCTCCGGTGACTCTGGCTTCGCTTGGACTGCCTCCGCCTGGTCCAGCATTGTCTTCATTGATCGGCCAAGATGTCATTTATATGCCTTTCGATGACCTCTTCAGCAATATCATCGCTTCGCCACCAACAGCCGCTCCAAGCAACGTCCCAGATCGCAGTAATGATCAGCTGCATGGTCGTCCAAATCGCAAGTTCCTTGCGCAAGTGAACGCGCCAGCTGCTCCCAACGACGCCATCGATCTCACCAACGACGATAATGCCCCGATTGTCGTCCCTGCAATGGTGGACGCCAGCAACCGTTCGGGTCATGAGCGGCCTTCGCAGGTGTATACTGCAGCGACTCGGATTTCTACTGTCAATTCTGGCTTCTCGAACACTGCTAGACCAGCCACTACCCTTAGCGGCCCTCGCATGCAAGCTCCATCGGCCAGAGCTCCGTTCACAGGTGAGCAAGCTGTTCGAGCTTCATGCGCAGTTCCTGCTTCCACTGCAACTACTCCCGCTGTAACAACAGCTGAAGAGCTCGAGAACGCCATGCCGCTGAGTCGCTACGGTCCTCTGGGTGTTCCGCGCATGGTGGAGAAGAAGACCTAATGCAGTCAGACATTGCGACACTCGGCCCGATCGCATGAGCTGGGTTATTGAGAGCTTTGTTGGATTGATGGCATGGCTGATATTGCGTACGGGATGGACATCGAAGATAACTGCTGAGATTGGCGGTAAGGCTCAGCCTGATGGTATTGTCTAGAGCACTGAACGACTTGATGATTGTGGCTGCTATGATAGCCCCAATCGAAAGGAATGCAGTGTTTTTGTGTGAACTTACTTTCAGTTCTTCGCTCCTCGCTTCATCCCGTCGCTGCTTCTTGTCGCTGTGGTCCAGGATGGCCATGCGAATCCAGCGAATCATTGACATTTTTCGAAATAGATGAGCATAGATGAAGTAGACCAATGCCTACCTTACATATCAGATCGTGCTAGGCTCTCTGCGTTTTGATGTATATACATGCTGGTCACATCCATCTACTTGATATCAGTGCTCTTGACAACAGTCGCGAAGAAGTCCGCCAGCTCGTGCATGACCATCTTTGTCACCTCAGCTCCACTAGCTCCAGGGATATCACGGTCGCCTACGCAGTCCTCGGCGATCAGAACATCATATCCAAGTCTCGCACCATCGCGGGCCGTAGTCGACACGCAGACATGCGCCTAGCACAAGTTAGAATCATCCACCTACTCTCCTCCAAACTTTCTTACCATATATCCAGCAAGCACGATCTTCTGCCCACCAGCACCTCTCAGATAATCATGCAGCACTGTATCCGCAAACGAAGATGGATGAATCTTCTGTATAACCTTCTCACCATCCTTTGGCTTTAATTCATCGAACTCTTCAGCAAGTTTCGTTCCAGGCGTGAAGACAGGTGTGCCATCCGGGACTGAATGTGTAACGTGCACAACTCTTCCCTTTGCCGCACGATATCTTTCCAGCAATGCTGCGGTCGCCTTTCTCGTCTCGGCCGCATTTGTGACTTTCAGTGCTCCCTCGGCATATTCGTTTTGAGCATCGATGATGATCAACGTGGAATCGCTGGTCGTTGCGGTCGAAGGCGCTTGACCGGTGAGTTCTCTGAATGCTTTTCCTGACTGTGCCATCTTGAACGATATATGAGATGAAGATTACGATACTCAAGCAGGAAGATCATGGACATATACTTGCCGTTGTCGCCCTCGAGAGCTACCCCGCTGCTGCTGTACGCTAATGATGATGAACAGCACTCTTTCTCCATCATCAATGCGTTCGCATCCATCTGTCCAGACTCGACTTCATCATCAGCTGCCGACAGACATCTGAGAATTGGCATTGGCATTTCCAGCTCGAAAACTCCGGCTGCACGACCATAATGATCTCCCTTATCTGCCCAGCCTCCTTCTCCGGACGCCGCGATAGGCAGTCATACGCAGGATTGACCACGAGAGAGACAGGCATCTTTCGCTACACGCTATTTGGCCACGCGAGACGTTCCAGAAGACGCGATCGGATCCTTGGTGATTGTTGCAGGAACACGAGGTGAACGACAGTATTCTGGTCTTGATGAAGCCATACTTCCCGGAAGCGGCCTCAAACTCAATCCTCCTCCCACTTTTGACCTCCTTCCCAGCAGCGAGACACTCCATCTTCTCCAGGTCTCATCTTTCGGCGACCGCAGATTCTCCGTTGCACACATCTTAGCATGTAACCCAAGCTCTTATCCTAACCGCCACGACTCCTGGAGCTTCTAGAGGCTTGGCTGCGATAAGAGCCTCGAAACTCTCTCCAGTCAGCTCACGTTGACTGCATCCTACCCTTGTAGCACACGCATTGATTCAGGATGTTGACCCGAGATCTGCTTCTTTGCGGGCTTATACGCGGTCTTGGCTTGATCAGCAATAAGCACAAGCACTTCTGTCAAGATGCTGGTCGTGGCATGAGAGGTGACAGTATAGATAACCGGTGTTGGTAAGTGCTCTCTCATTTGAAGACGACCTCATTTCCTTTCGTTCTGCTGCGTTTTACGTCGTCAAGATGTCCGGCCACGAACTCGAAAAAGGTCCAATCGACAGCTCCAACAATCTAAGCTACACAAAATCCAACGAAGATGGAGCTCGTCGAAGAAGCAGCGCCATCAACCCCGAAGTCCTCACAGGCGAAATCTTCGACGACCGGTATGAGTCCACGCAGCGAGGTCTCAAAAGCAGACATGCGCAAATGATTGCTTTGGGCGGTACAATCGGCACCGGATTATTCGTAGGCTCAGGTCAGACACTAGCTCGTGGTGGTCCAGCGTTTATACTCGGGACTTACATTCTCATGTCGTTTTTGATTTGGTGTGTTGTTACTGGTATAGTGGAACTGGCGGCGTGGTTACCGACGAAAGGTTGTTCGATGAATATGTTTGGGTGGAGGTATGTTAGTAGAAGTCTTGGTAAGTACAACACTTTCTGTTCTGGAGATATGGATGCTGACCGGAAGCCTTGCAGGTTTCGCAATGGGTTGGCTATATTTCTACTCCCTTGGGATCCTGGTACCTTACGAAATCACTGCAGCAGGACTGGTTATCGAGTACTGAAGTCCGCCTGTCAACATTGCTGTGTGGATTAGCATTATGATCGTGGTTATTGTCGGTCTCAATGCTTTGCCTGTCAAGTTTTATGGCGAGACGGAATTCTGGTTTGCGGGATTGAAAATCATTATGATGATCGGCCTTCTTATCAATTCCGTCGTGCTCTTCTTCGGCGGAGGACCAAGTAAAGATCGTCTAGGCTTCAGATACTGGAAGGACCCAGGCGCCGCGAACACATATCTGGCAGATGGCGATACGGGCCGCTTCTTGGCTCTGCTGTCTTGTCTTGTCCTCTCAGCCTTCCCATTCGCATTCGCACCTGAACTTCTCATCGCAACCGGAGGCGAGATGGAGAGTCCCAGACGCAATCTACCGACTGCTGCGAAACGCTACATCTGGCGTCTTGTCATCTTCTACGTTGGATCAGTGCTGGCGATTGGTGTAATCGCACCATCCAACGATGAACGACTTACGAACGGCGGTGCTGGTGCTGGATCTTCACCTTTCGTTGTGGCAATCAAGAATGCTGGAATATCTGGATTGGACTCTGTCATCAACGGCGGTATCATCATTTCAGCCTGGTCTTCCGGAAACTCATTCTTATTCCTGTCAAGTCGATCACTTTATTCTCTTGCGCTGAGCGGTAACGCTCCAAGAATGTTCAAAGCTTGCACAAAGAATGGTGTGCCATACAACGCAGTAATTGCAAGCTCGCTCTTCTGCGCTTTGGCATATCTGAACGTGGCCAATTCAGGGCAAGTGCTTTCCCACCTTGACTCGTGTACTTTCACTAACATCTGACCCAGATCCGTCGTCTTCAACTGGTTCGTAAACCTAACCAACACCTCCGGCTTCATCTCCTGGATCTGCTGCGGAATTGTCTACTTGCGTTTCCACAAAGCTTGCGTCGCCCAAGGCATAACCTACAAGGACCTCCCCTATCACTCCACCATGCAACCCTGGGGAAGCTACGTCGCAATTGTCGGCTTCATCTTCCTGACTCTCATAAACGGCTTCAACGTCTTCTGGCCACAGAATTGGAGTGCGTCGAGCTTTTTGACTGCTTATGTGGGGATACCATTGTTTTTGGTGATTTATTTTGGACATAGATTTTACACGTGGAGTGATCCTTGGGCTCACCCACCGGAAGAAGTGGATTTAAAGACGGGAATGGAGGAGGTTCTTGCGGAAGAAACGGAGGGGAAGGAGTTCAAGGGATGGCAGAAGATAAGGCATATTTGGGAATGAGGTGGGTTGAATTGGAGGATTTTGAAAGCACTTGTATTTGCCCAAGCATATTTTGTGGCGTGCGATACTTCGACGCTTCGGATCTGGACTCATATGAGTTCCGGGGGTTCGAGACACCCGAAAACTGCACGAGTGCTCCACTGCCTCATCATAGCGATTTTAGAAAGCCCAGCACGCACATGGTAACCTTCTCGGACTGCTCTTGCTGGACCCAATGTCCAGCGTGGTCGATTAGCGTAGCACCTCTGAAACATCCTGGCTTCACAGCCTTGGGGTCTTCGTACGCCTCAAAGGCTCCTGGCTGCTGGTAGTTGCCCCAGTCTTGCTTGCCACTGATAAATGCGCATGGAACTTCGATTCTGCGGCCAGCGTACAACAGCATGTCTCTCTTCGACTGAGGCGTAGATGCAGTCTGAGCACGATACCAGTTCAGAGCACCCTGAAAGCCTACTCTACTCCATTCTTTCACGTACACATTCAATTCCTCGGGTGGCAGCCATGATTCCGTCTTGCGATAGTCTTCGCGTTTCATGTTCTTCTCGATCGACTGAGGAAAGGTATCGTCTTTTGCCATGACATAGTACTCAGGCATGACTTCGATCTCTTTGGCACTCCACTCCTTCAGTGGATGTGGATCGTTCTTGTCCCAGTCTGCCGACTTGAGGTGGAAGTAGCCTCGTAAATACTTTTCTAGACCCTGTGAAGGATTATTCCAATCCTCCGCCGCACCAGACGAAGAGTTGTACCATTTATAGTGCTTGCGAGGAGGATTAAGCTTCGCCAGCTCAGCTTGAATATCCAATGGTTGCTTCGGAGGCTGATCTCCTAGCTGCGGCGCAGGCGGCGGATGGTGAGGATGGCTCATCTGAATCGTCGCCTTGAAAACATCTGGTCGCATTAAAGCTGCCATTGCTGATGACACAGCACCAAAGTCATGACCAATAATGGCAGCCGCTTCTGTATATCCAAGCTTGTAGACCAGGCAGACCAAGTCGCGAACCAGGTTTGTGAATACATATTGTGTTAGATCGACTTGATCATAGGGCTTGTCTTCCCATCCGGTCGTTCTGCCATATCCTCGCTGGTCCATAGCGACAGCATAATACCCGGCTTTGGCTACCTCTGGCAGGATTCGTCGCCATGAATAAGCTAATTCTGGGTATCCATGACAGAACAACACTAGAGGTCTTCCTGGCTCTCCAGCTTGTAATATGTGCCAGTTCAGTCCACAAGACGCTTTGCAGTCGATGTAATCTTCAGACACTCCAGCTGGGAGTGTCAGCGGTTCAAGTTCATTGGTCTGTGCCATGGTAGTTTCGATAGGTGGTAGAATCAGTCTATCAGCAATCGTTCATCCTTAGCATCAAATATACATCTATCAAGAACATCAGCAGGATGACTATTGTTCAGGCTCATCGTTCTTCTTGGAGTTGGAAGACATGACGCTGCACCGAGGTCGGAAGGAGCTTTTGTTCTGGATGACAGAGCTTCCAGCCGAGTGAGTACTCGTCCATAGCTGCCCCATTGCTGCTCTCTCTGAGATTATTTCTGCTCGCGGTGATTCTGCTCGGAGACACAGCGCTGTTTCTATGGCCAAGCTGAATCATTGAAGATGGCTCAGTGTTGGTTGAAGTGCCTTGAACACGACGACCTCCAATCTCGGTAGCAGAGCCGAAGGCACGTTTAGCGCCTTCGAGAACAAGCAGGGATTGAATTTGCGCGGACCGAAGGCCGTGCTGCGCGAAACTTTACAGGTCCAACGACATTGACATTCGCGTCGACAATGCTGACCGTCAGCAAGGCAGGAATCATTGCAGATCTTCGCTATCGATGGAGGGAAACTTGGTGTATCATGGGCAGCATCCAGACCTTTTCTGAAGCCCATATTTGACATAATGTTCCTCTCGCAGTTGGCCGACTTTACCATAACGCCGCCGTCACAACCGAGATAATGCCTGTCCAATACTGCATGGGCGGCTATTAGTATCTGCGTGCACGATTTTCCACAAGCCCAGAAAGAGTTGTCTATTGTAATCTATATCAAGGGAGAGACACGAGAGGACTCCACTTGTTGATGGGCTATCGCATTGGCGCAAGAAGTGACTATTATTCGAGATCTTTTCTGGTTTGACATTTCCTCTTTCACCATCTACTTCTGCACGACCGTTTCCCGTTGCGGCCATTCTCTAACCTCAGTCACTCGTTTGAGCTTTCACCTTTAGCGTACAAATTTGAAACAAACAGCTTCGCCAGCAAAATCACTTTCACTCGGGCATCTACATTGAAATTAAAATCGTTTTCACGATGCAGGTTCTCGCCATGAAATACACAACACTTCTCGCCACCTTCGCCAGCGCTGCTCTTGCACTCGACGGTATTGTCGCTCCATCCACCGTCAAAGCAGGCGAAGATTTCAACGTGACATTCGAAAACGCAAACGACGACAACTACCGCGTCTGTAAGTATCCATCAACCGAACCGATCCTCAATACTTGGATCATCCTAACCTCTTCCTCCAGACCTCGCCGCCTCACTCTCCGGCTCCAACGGACCAACCTGCTACCTAATCAACTCAACCACTCTCAACACCACAGTCAACCTCTCCATCCCTCCCGGTGTCGGCCCCTCAGCAACATATTACAGCATCGCAATCTCCGACATCACCACGGGCCAAGGCGCAACCTACAGTAATCGCTTCAACTTGACTGGCGCAAATGGCAACTATACCGAATACGAGAATGAGTTGAACGGCTCACCCTTCTGGTCCGCAAACGATTTACCTTGCGATTCGTACAAATGCGCTAGAGAATGTGCTATGGAGTACTATCCCGAGGATCTCAAGGAGACTGATGCGTATAACAAAATGAAGGATTGTATTCTGGATTGTGGTGGTGTTACGCCAGCTGCAAGCCAGACCGCGCCTGCTCAAGCTTCAGCAACTGCTTCGTCTAGTACCTCTGAGGACGCTTCTTCGACGGAGTCTGGTGCAGCGTCCACGAGCAGTGGCGCGGCTAATCATCAGGTCTATGCTGCGGGTGCAGCAGCGGCGGGATTTGGTGCACTTGCTTTCTTGCTCTAAGAACGCGGTATGGGGACTTGGGATCACGACAGGCGAATGCAAGGAGATGTACGACTTGACGAGCTGAAGATCGGAAGGCTGACATAGTACTGTTGAATCATGGTATTCGGGCGGCGTTCGTGTATAAGGTATTAAACCATAGTGTATAGACGAGGCGACACACGCATACAGCAAGCGAGACCGCAAGGAAAGAGCAATCAAACGGACCGATTGAGTATTGAAGTTGGGAAGGATCACTATTCTTCAACTCTACACTGCACAAAGAATGAATGCGCGAAGCCAGACCTCTTGATCGGAAAGTCGGCTGGGTATACTAACATGATAAATTACAAATTCTTCGGAATGCTGTGGAAAACAGCATTGGTATCTCACTCAATCTTCTCCTCTTGAGTAATGTCATGCCTGGGCGGAACACACTGGTGTCACGCTCGGATGGGCAAAAATTATTACACATTAGATATGATAGAGACTTTGCCCGCTCGCTGCGGAGGAGCAGCTTTTCTAGTCATCAAGACGGAAAGCACGTCTTAACATGCCGAACTTTTTCTTCTTGCCCGTGCGTGCGCTGTACACGGCTTTAGAATCTGCTGATTCCGAGAATCTGACATTGTGGCCGCTCGCACTTCGCTGTAGTGGGCCAGGTGTGCCATCGGATGTGGCTGGACGGGCATCTCCTTTGAGCTCTTCAGCGTTGTCAGGAATCTTGGGAACTGGTGGAAGAGGCCACTCGCCTGTATTGGTCTGACCCATCATCGGTGGCGCTGTTGCGGTTGAGAAGCTGGAATCACCACGCTTCATACGCGGTGGCTGTGGCTGGTTGGAGCTCCGTCTCACCAACTTCCCAGGACTTGTGGGACTCTGAGGTCGTGCATTGACAGTAGGTGATGCGGTCGCAGTTGCGGAACTTTGAGTGACGAGTGGACTTGATGGCATTGGTGGTGCTTCGCTTTGCTGGAAAGAGTGTCTGGTCACTGACTGCTGACTGCTTCGGTTGCGGCGTAGAATGCTGCCCATGAACGTCCGGCGTTTTTTGTCAGAAGAGAAGTTGATCTCTTCCGGCCTCGATTTCGGTTCAGGAGTCTCTGCACCTGCCGGCTTTCGGAGCCTGCCCTGCGACAGCATTTGACCTTGCTTGCCATCATCTTGAGGCGGTGTCTGTGATGGAGCTGAAGTCTGCTCCATGCCGAGCTTCTTTCTCGCAGCTTCCATTGCTTTGTCAACATCTGCAGAACTTGGCACCATGGGCGTGGCCTGCTTTTCACGTTTCCTGGAGGCTTTCTTGGTATCGTCGTCAGAGTCCTCCAGATCCGTGGAGTCACCGTCTTCCTGACCTTGTCGACGAGGTATGCCACGGACAGGTGCCAGAGGTGCGTCATCTTCGTCGTCAGAGTCTACGAAACGACTTCTGAATGGACCTCGTCTCGGCGCATCATCGTCAGAGTCATCAGAGTCAACGAAACGTGACTTGAACCGGCTCTGTCTCTGACTTGGTGCAGGCGTCTGCCGCGCAGCTTTAGGCGGTGGCTGTGAACTCCTCAGCGTAGTCATGCGACTGCTGCCAGCATCGACAGAATTCCCGCGCAAAGACTCCCTGATCTCCTTCTGCTTCTTGCGCCCGAAGAATGACCCGGTGGGCGACAGTGATCGAATGCTGAAAGAGTCCTTGCCTTTGGCGCGAGGAGGAGTTGGTGAGACCGGTCGCTCCTCTCGCTGTGCAGGCCCGGTAATTGACCCTGCTCGCATACTTCGCTTCATTGCAAATCGACCTTGCGAGTCAACGGTCGACTGAGAGCCTCTACGCTTCTTCTTGAAGCTGCTCTCAGAGTCGGAGTCGTGACTCAATTCCTTCTGCAGCCTCGCACTCACCACAGGCTGGTTTTGAGTTCTAGACTGCGGCCGTGGAGGTGCAGTATCTTGAGACAGGCGATTTTGCGTCATGGCAGTCCCGGCACATGACGATGAAAGCCCACCCGAAGAGTCAGGTCGCAGACTCTTCTTCTGTAGAGCTCCTCTCGGCTCTGCCGATGAGGATTGCCTGGATGGAGGTCCGTCGCGCAGAGAAGATGCTGCCATCCCACCAGACATGCCTGCACTTCCATCGCGCATGGACCTGCGCATTCGCACTGGTCCATCGTTGGATGTCTTCGCGGGAGCGGGCGCGGGGCCTGGCTGCGCGCGCATTGTTTTCTTCAGCATCGCGGACTGCGCTGGCTGGGCATCGCGATGCGCTGGTGAGGACTTTTGCACTGGAGCATTAGCAGCAGCCGGCGATAGACCGGTAGTAGGCTTGAGTGCCGACTTCTTGATCTTCCTTGTAGCAGGAGCTGGGCGCGCTTCATCGTCTGACGAGAGATGGTCACGCTCGATCTGTTCTCTCTGAACTTTGGTGAGGTTTGACCAGTAAGCTGTTGCCTCGCTCCAGTCGCCGTTTGCTTGTGTGCTATTGCCCTTCTGCACTCTCTCCGCCTTCTTCTCAGCTTGCGGCGCCACTGGACTGTCCGGTACAGAGGTAGCACTGGAAGATGGCGGATCGGCACGAGCAGATTTTGCGTTCATCGGGCTCACTGCTATTGCGTCGATCGAAGCAAAGCCACCCTCGAGATCAGACAAGTCTTCAGCAGCATCACTGAAGGCAGCCGAGTCGTCGCTGTCTGTGTCTTCGTCGATGGCTGCAAGCATTGGTGAGTGATCTACCGGACTATGCGTAAGCACAGGCTCAATTGAAGGTACTGCAGTCTGCTGTTCAATCGCAGCAGCTGTTGCTGAAGCGGCGCCAGCAGATTCAACCTCGGCCTCATTGTCACCATCCCAGCCACCGGGTAGAACGATTTCCCTTGAGCTTCTTGGCTTCGGAGACTGGTCATCCTCTCCAAGACTCTTGGATTCTTCCGTGCCCGGAGTCGGTGGACTGAGATTGATCTGTGGGACCAGAGTAGCATGATCCGGCTGGCTTGGCTCCACAACTGGAGCGAAGTCGCGAATGATGGGCTCAATCGGACTGGTAGGGCTTGTAGAGCCCTTTGGGCTTGCTTCGATCTTTTCGATAGATGGGACGAGGTCCGTAGACAAGGGCGTAGGCTTCACAGCTGGAGCAGACTCTGCCGTGTCATCACTATCGTCGCTCACATACCCGGCAGACTCCTTGCTGGTCACTTCAGGTGGTACTGGCTCCGATACAGGTTTCGCAGCACCATTGGCATTTCTCAGAATGCCGCCAATAGCGTGATCATTGCTGACATCATGCCTCTCTGGCGCCATTTCCGTGACTTTTTCAGCAACAACGCGATTCTTGCGCACGCTGCCAAAGCTAGGAAGAGCAGGTCTTGGCTTCATGAGTTCATCATCGTCCAAATCGTCGATCATTGGCGATCGATCTCGAGCTAGCACCTTTGGGCTGCTGGTCGCTGCCGTGGATGCCTCAATCTCATGCGGCTGCTCATCAAAGCTTACTCTGACCGACTTCTTCTTCTTTCCGGAAAATCCGTCTTGAGAAGCCGTATCGGAGGTCTCGCTCGGAGGGGATCTCGGTCCGGCAAAGCTAGCAAGCGGCGAATTGGTACGCACGGACGACGCAGGCGAGTGTGAATGCTTCAAGGCAGGCTTTGCTGGGGAGATATCTCGAGGCGGTGGATCGTGCTTTGTGGCTGCAACGACAGGAGAGGCCGAGAACCGTGCTGACCTCTGCGGGCTAGGAGATGTGGATATGTTACGGCCACGGACGCTCGCAGTGCCTCTTGACGGCACGTCAAGACTAGAAGTCCTCTGATGTGCAGTACCGTTCGTCTTCGCAAAGCCACCCACAGCAGTCCCCGCGCCTGCTCCACTGAACTCTTCCGGTTCCTCGCCAATCTGATTTTGTATGAGTTGCGAGGATCGTGGGCTATTGGTGGGTGACAGACGTGCGGGATTGCGAGGAGGCGGTTCGAGATCTGTGTTCAAAGCCAGGTTCGATTGTCTTGAGGCGGTTCGTGGTGGTGGCTGAGTGACGACAGGCGCTACAACAGGTACTATCGTCCGTGTATTGGGATCGTACTGCCCTGGCTTGAGCTGTGGTTGCTGTGGTAGTGTCGGTGAAGGAGGCTCGATCTTGGGCTTCGGTCTGAGCTTAGGCACAAACGTTCTCGAGTTCGAATCATACACCATTACAGTCTCCATTGGCTGTTGTGCAGTTGTTGTGTTGGCAGTGACAGCAGTCCCTGTAATTGCGGGTTGAGCAGAGCTACGCAGGTGAGAACCTTGCGCAGACGATCCGGCATTGGTATGATGGACTGCTTGACCTGCAGCGGCTTGTATACGAGCCATCTTAGCTGCAGCTGCATCAACTTTCGGCTCAGAGCTTGAGCTTCCACGCTCAGGCACAGGCTCTGAAAACCATGCTGCGGTCCCGTGTGTGTAGTGGCTCTTGTCTGCTGTAGGACTTGTTGGGCTTTGTGGTGGTGATGCCATAGGACGCGAGAAGTTGACATTGCGCTGACTATCAGAACGCTCCAATTCCTCAGTGACCTTTGATAATTGATTGCCTCGGCGCGTGGATATGGGCGGCGGTTGGCGGGCTCTATCCATGCTCAATGTCCGTCCATTGCGTCCAGTTGGCGAAGCTACGCGCTGCGGCGGAGGGTCCAGGCTCGATGACCGCTGCTGCTGCGACTGCGCAAGATTTCTCGGTATTGCAGGCACAGGAGGCACGTATGGAGCTGGAGATGTTGTGCCACTCGTGATGCTGTTGTTTCTCCCAGGCGAAGGCGATCTGAACGTCCGCTCGGTCATTGAGCCTTGGCTATCTCTTCGCTGCAGACCTCCACGTCCCTGGATAGAAGTACCCCGGCCCACGACACTCCCACTTCCTATGGATGACTGCGATCCGCGTCTGACCATGCGCTTAGTCTGTATACTTCCGACAGGTTCCGGTGTCGTTGTCGCGGATCGAAGGGCCGCGGCGGCGGCAGCAGACGACAGTCCGCCATGGGACGGAGGACGTTGGCCAGATACTGCGCTGGCAGCGGCGAGGGCGGCGGAGTGGGTGCTGGGAGTCGTGGGCTAGAGAAGAACAGTCAATAACAACCAAGCGCGGGATGTTTGTGGGTGATAAGTGTGTGCATAGGTTCTATAGCGGCAACAGGCATGGGTGGTGGACGTACTCTACTCGCACTGCTCCCGCGCCTTCGCGATCCAAACAGTCCAGGCATGTTCAACACCAACTCACGCGCCCAACTGCGCTCGCAAAAGGATAGGAATCAAGAAGTGTATGCGGACGACCGTCGAGCGATGGGAGTTGGACAGACAGCTCCTGTTACCAGCGGATTCGGCAATGCATCATCAAAAGTCTAAATAAAATCCTTCCAGAAACACATCAACAATGCGCCAACAATGGTATGAAGAATGAACGTCTATGCATTGGTGGTGGAGGAGCAGTATCGCCTCTGTCAGCTGGGTCTATAGATCCAGCATTGCAAAGCACCATAGCCTGTTTTTGTGCCATCCGCCAGTCCGACTGCTTCGATTTTGCCTCTCTCACACGCCTCCCACCTCACACAGCTTGAAATCGTCACAATTGCTTGCCATCCCCTGCCCTTTTTGCTTTCTGTGCCAGGACCATGGTCGAGACCCTCGCCTTGTGGTCGCCTCGGCCCGCGAACCAGAGGCTTGGTCGATGCTTTGTTGACAATCTCTCCGGAGCCAAACCCATCAAACACAACACCACCATCACCTCTATGGGCGAGAGATATCTATTCCGACAGACAGCAGTGTACCGAATAATTCAATATCGATGACATCTGTGGACTTCATTGGGATCACGTCTTGGTTTTTAAGAGCGACTCAGAGCACTTGCTCAGGCACATGAACCATTTTCTGCGACCGCCTCACTTTCCAACCACCAGCAAAGTGCTCATCTGTCAGTACAGACATGCTCCTTGCAGAGATGGGTACTCTTGACAGATTCAGAGTTTCAATGACCTAAAGGGCCCCCAGCACGCGATATAGCTGCTCAAAAGCTGCGATTACTGATACACGCCGAGCGCTTTACTCTCGGTATTCTCAGCATTTTCTAGTAATCCAGCTTGTTGAACTACAGTAGTCAACTTCTCATACACTCGGCAATCACGACTGATCACGTAATGAAAGCGCGATAGCTGTCAACCACGCGTACGTAGAACCTGACCTTTGACGCCATCAAGGTCCAGGATGGTCGTACCTTAATGGCTAAGTATGACACTCGCAATCCGACAATCATTGTTTGCTGCACTCCTACTACCAACCCTTCTATTTACTTGAATTGCTTCGTCTTGCACCATGGCTTCAGTGCTACCTACGCCCAGCACTCTCGAAAAGTCCTTCAGTTCAC
The DNA here is from genome assembly GCA_013365205.1 of Pseudocercospora cruenta. Classification (NCBI taxonomy): domain Eukaryota; kingdom Fungi; phylum Ascomycota; class Dothideomycetes; order Mycosphaerellales; family Mycosphaerellaceae; genus Pseudocercospora; species Pseudocercospora cruenta. Next base: position 333,339 of record JAASFE010001295.1, read on the forward strand.
TTCCGGCAGAAGTCCTCCTCGAAGTGATCCCGTATATTCCTTACACGCCGCACGGACTCGCGTGCCTTTGTCTCACATGCGAAAGGCTAAATGTTCTGATCAAGCACCACGAACATGGACTCGTCAAAGACATCAAGCTTCTACAGCTAAGTCCGATAGCACTTCAGCTGTTTCCAAATCTGCAGACCGATACCTTCGAAGGACTGCGTACACTGCACCAGCGTCTCGACACTCTTGAAGAGCTTCATGCACACTGGCTCAAGATCACGGGCACTGGTCCGGAGCTAGACTGGCTTAAAGGACGATGGGAATCAATACATAAAGCTGGACTGCTATTACTCTACCGACTGCAAGACACTGGAAGCTACTGCAACAAGGTCGCCTTAATCAACGGACTGCCTGCAACAAGTCTGGCATGCTTACTATTCAAGCTGATCTCCTCAATCAAGATTCTACGCATCTACGGTCCAGACCCAATAAATGGTCATCACCAGGCGGGAGATGTAATGGCGAGAAGCGACATCGAGCTAGCATTCGAAGAAGTGCTCTTACACCACGGACCAGACTTCTTCATCGCCATGCTAAAAGCCGGAAATGTAATGTATTCTAATCCCAAAAGCCAATGGGCCATCGAGTAAGGCACCCACTCCGCCATTCTCAAGTCTTGTCTAACCCAACCCCCTCCTAGCGCTCTCCAATGCGAAATCGCCGGCATGATTGATCGTCAGACCTGTCCAGGCCCCGACGGAAACCCTCGTCCACCAACATTGACCTCATGTATGCGTCGCGCCTTCGCAGCAAAACTCGGCGTACATTTAAGCCAAAACGTGGGCAAAATGTGGGAAGTTTTGTCATCAACAAACTTTGACGAGGTTGATGATCTCAAGCTCCTGAAAATCGTCCAGGGAGAAGCTTTAACGGGTGGGATGAAAAGGATATTCTGACTACAGCATGTATGGCAACTAACGGTACTTTGGCAGAGAGGAACGATATGATTCAAATGAGGCTTTGGGCTTGGCCTACTTGGGAGGGGAGGACTTGTGGGGCGGTTTGACGTACAAGGTGAAGGCAGGCTTTGGAGCATGGGTGTGCATAGCGGCAATGGTGTGATCCATTAAAGAGAGGTATATGTACATTCAGTCGATGTGCAATCTGAATCTGGAGTGCACGCCTTGTTCATTCTTCGACCGTTCAAGATTCGTAGCTCACATTTGGAGAGCTTCAGAACACATATCCGAGACGGCGGTTTTAATCCAGCTTCCTTCATTCTTCCGTCCAATGCTTGTCGCCGATACGTTCACAGTCCGCGTCTTGGGCGGGTTCTCGCTTGAACATGTCTTTCATTGCAAACTTGAGGCGCTTGCCAATGCCTCTACTTTCACATGTCTCCGTGCTCGATTGACTGGGCTTGGCAGAGTGTTTCCGACGTTTGTAGGTATCTTCTCCATGAGCCATAGTGCCTTGAAGACCTATTTTGGGTGCAGTGTGTCTTTCACTAGTCTCCAGAGAAGCCTGACTTGTCGAAGATGACCTTGAAACAAGATCTATACTGGTCGGAGGTGAAGGCGGTGCTTTGACAAAAGCTGGTACATGTGGTGCAGTCTTTGGTCCATTTGGAATGTGGAGTGGTGTCTCATAAGGCAGGGCCGCGACGTAAGGACCAGACATGGATGCATTGTGAGGAGTTGACACCTTGGCCTGATGTGGCCTCGTAGCTGGGTTGGCCCTTGGGCATATTTCCAGTCCATTCTTTGGGACAGCCTTGGAGCCGATATGAGGTACTTGTACCATTTGAACTACTCTGTGCTGGTCCCATGGCGGCAAAGACTCGGCGTTGTGGTTCTCGTGACTTGTTCCGTTCTCAATAGGAGTGACCGACCTCTCTTCGTCGATAGCAAACGGCATGATGTAACCCACGCTTTCTCGTTGTACTGAGTCCACAGAAGGATATTCGACGTGATGTCGACGTTGGAGCTAAGGCTGAAACGTGGCCGCTCTTTGTTGATCTGCCCAGAATGGTGCGGATGCACAAGTCCAACGGTGCTCCAGCAAAGTTGCTGTCGTTATCCTGTCGTAGCTGTCGTTAGGAGCAAGAAAATAAATCAGGAACGAAAATCAGAACGCTGAAATCAAGAAGAAGCAAGAATATCAGTATCCAAGCAGTATGACAAAGGAAATGCTGACCGGTACGATGTTACACTGAGGTGTGTTTGAGGCCTGCCATCAACGCTGGAGCACGCGACCTTATGGCATGGCTAAGTTGACTGAAGCGCCTGACAGAACGTGAGGTGGATACGTCGTCACCGACACCATGCAAGAGCTTTGGCCTTCAGCCATTGACGCTCGTGGATGCACGGTCTCTTACCAGTCAAGTCCTGGTAAGGTGTTTCAGTCGTGCAAGCTGTGCCGCAGGACCTCGAACTTGTTCCCAGGTCCATTGGCAATTCCTGGTTGGATCTTGGTGGCCGAACACGGGGCCAATGCTCCTCGAAGAACGCCCATTGTGTAATTGAGAGTTGCCGTAAATTGCCCGACAGGTGTCGCCTCTCGCTGAACACAGCACGGGCGCGACTGCTATATATTCAGAGGCGCTGCAGATTAGACCGGTGCCTCAACTCAAGAGCAAACATAGACTGAGTTGACACCAGATGAAGTTGAAGATCGTTCTCATTGGTCTCGCTTGGGTAGCCATTGCAGGTGAGCAAGGGTTCGGGCGGTTAGAGGTGAGGCCATCGCATTTGCAGATCATAGTGCACAAAATGCCGCGATTCGCTCGGCATCTAATGGAGAGACGGCAACCGTCTGCTCAGACATCTTGCGTGATGTCTCATGTTGTGGTTGTGAGTCGGATGCAGGATTGAGGGAGGAAGGTGAAGTCTGAGTCTGGATCGAACGATTTCTTGGCGTTGGACTGCAACTCATCGGCTTCGACTTAATTCCTTACTACTACACTCTACACAACTCAGGGTCGCCAACCACGCCCATCGGCAGTCGCCATATTCAACGGTGCAGAACGGCTACGCAGTCACCGGCGTGCGAGCTCAATGCTATTGGCCACTGTATACAGTCGTACGGCGCACGCACTCAATGACATCCGAAGAGACCATGCAGAAGTCTCGGGCTTCGCGCTTGTCGCACCAGTATCACCTCAGCTTGCGGTCGAGGGAAATCATGGGAAGAGGTGTTGGCTTGAATGCACGACTGAAAGAGCTTGTTGGGCATGGGACCGCAGGAGTTGGTACTTGTTCAACGAAAGGCTCCCTAGAGAGTGGCCTCTCGTGATATGAACGACTGACAAGCAAAGCTGCATCTAGTCATGCTCACGCCCCGACAAGCAATTAAAAGAAGCATATCGCAGCATGTCCCGTCCAGAACCCAAGCCACGACCATTCGGATAAATCGCCAAGTCTTCCTCTGGGAGTTCAGGCTTTCGCGAGGCGTTCTTGATCAACAGCGCTCATACACATAGTGCAAAGCAGGTGGGTGAACAGACGTCAAGCAATATGTAGGCAAGACCGGGAAGAGCGACCAAACATGATACAATTCCTTCAGACTACAACCATATGCGGCTGAATGTTTGTGCCCTTGATCTCCCTGAACCGGCGCCGAGAATACATCGTATCCTGCTTGCTCATACACATGTCATCTGTATTCTCATTTGTGGCAAAGCTGAGTCGTCTTGGCCATCTAAATCTGCGATTCTGCATCTTGGCTTGCAGCGAGACTTGCCAGCCCCACGCGGAAGCGGTTCCTGCCTTGCGAAGTTGCCGAAGGGAGTTCGGGGTTCTATAGACTCCTTCAACAGGCAACTTAGAGACGTTCCTGCGAGGCGGAGATCTTGCAGTGCTCTTCGTCAAACCTGCACTTGCGAATTACAGCAACGTGACAGCAACCCTTTCATCGCAATTTAATGAGATAATCTCATTGATCAATACGTCGAGCTCGATGCTTCGCCAACCCATTGAAAAGCTGGCAGAAATTCCGCATTTAAGAGCTCAAACGTGGCTGGATCTCTGCCCAAATCTTGTTATACTTTGACTCGGGGACCATGACGTGGCCAGTATCACAATCGTCGTACGCAAGGTCATCAGAAGTACAGATCAGCCTCGAGAAAATGTCATGTCTCTGACCATCGTTCTTAATATACAAAGAGCAACACGACTCATTCTTTTGGGATCGGGACCCCACAGCTGTATGCAAAATCAGCCGAAGTGCTGTCTGCGCGATGCGATTGGTCAGAGCTGAGAGTGCCCAGAAAACAGGAAGCTCCATGTCACACCTCCACAGCTTTCCAGTGGGCGCTTAATCCTTCATTCGCCTTGGCTGCTTCCTTCGTCGCGCAAACACAAGGGCCAGAAGCTATTCCAATCACGCCCGCTGCATGTCTATCCCATCCCTAGGGCAGCCCCGTGTGCGCTCAGCCCAGTGGACACGCAGTGTCGTGCCAAGCCACTCTCGTGGCAGGGAGACTTGAGCGGAACTATGCACGCCTCTCACGAGTTTGCTTGACGCTAGGTCATCTTCTGGTCACTCTATATGCAAAGGGAGTCTCGGTAAGCTGTATCTCACACCTTTCTATGCAGATCTAGTCTTCGGTACTCTCTGTTGAAGACCTGTATCTCGGTTGTTTCTATCTTCAACGCCATAATCGCACTCGCGACCAGGACGATCACGACCACTCTGAATCGCGTCTCCTTCGCGCTGACCGCCGCGCTGGCACGAAGACCTGAGTTGCCGCCACGATGTCCGGAATAACGTCGATGTTCACAATCGCGATAGTAGCGCTATCAGGGGTAGCAAGAGCACATACTGTAATCACATATCCGGGATGGAGAGGAAACAATTTGCACACGAATGGCACAGCGCCCCAATTCAACCCCGATACAGTTGGAATCGATTACAATCTGGATAACAAAACTTGGGGCTATCCGTTCGGCATGCAATGGATGTATCCCTGTAAGTGAACAGACCATCGGCATGCGATCTGGCGTATCTAATGCATTTCAGGTGGAGGTATGGGCTTGACAACCAACCGCACGCACTGGCCCGTGGGAGGTGGAGCGATATCAGTACAGCCCGGATGGTTCCCAGGACACTCTAAAGCATTCTTCTATGTCAATATTGGCATTCAAGAAGAAGGACAAATGGCGCCGCCCAACTACTCGCACCCGGTAGTTCCGCCATTTGAAGTGACAGGACCAAGCAACAGCCAGTATCCAGGACAGTTCTGCTTGCCTCAAGTGCGAATGCCGGCCAACGTATCTTTGTCGCCTGGACAGAACATCACGATCCAAGTGATTGAGACCGCGCAGCATGGAGCCGCTCTATACAGCGTATGTGTTCAATAAATTTCGAGGGACAAACCAGCTACTGACAAGCATTAGTGCGTCGACGTGACTCTGGAAGAAAACGGAAGTCCACTTGTGGAAGAAGTAACACCGCAAAACTGCTACAACTCCTCAAACCTTGGCTTCCAGCAGGTCTTCACGGCGGAAGCACTTACCGCTGGAGCAACCTCTCTAGCAGCACCATCGACGGTTCTCGCAATGACAGCAATGGTCGCAACGGCTCTCTTCGCCCTATCATAGACCTCAATCGAAAAATTTACGACGCAGACGACCATCCATTCCAGAATTCATTGTGCATATTACGGCCACCAGCGAGGCCGTTGTGAGACTAGAGGCAGGCATTTCTCCGCCAGATGATATCCAAGGGAAGGCGGGCAATTACCGGCGTTATTATGTTAATGTGTACAAGCGCTGCTTTGGAAGCGCTTCACATTGCCGGCTTCTGCTAATGTAGCAGTATCAAATTCGAAGAGGGACCCAGAATTCATGTATCCGCCTTTCCCTGGCAGCAGGCCATGTCTGCTTAGCATCAACTTGCTTGCCTTGAGTTGTTGGCAGAAACAGCCCTGGTAAGCTTGTTGCATGACGCGGCTGAGAATGGCCGCAAACCAACTGCCGAGTACAACCACACTCTTTCCGTCGCGATCTCAGCTGCTTTGTAAAAGCGACCATCTTTCCAGAAGTCAAGCCCGCAGTCGTTGTATTAGACGATCTTGATCCGGCTTCGATTTTCAAAAGGCTGCATGTCGAGTGCTTTGACGCAAAATCGCCACAATGTGTTGGAGGTGCAAGTATGAAGCTAACAGGCAAAGCAAATCCTTGTACACCTGGAGAGATCTCTAAAGGCAACTCCTCCTATCAACGCAGAACCCTTTTATCAGGGAAACATAATTGTGATCGAGTGCAACCAGTGGCATGTAGCACAACATCGACTTTATCAGCCTATCTTGAGCTGTCTTGGCCGAAGGCGTCCGGACGGCCTGCAAAGCTTATTGCATATGCTGATATCAACTTCACGTTTCTGAACAGCATTGATTCCTGTGTCACAGACGATGGGTTTTTTCACCACTGATGAGCGCGATGAAGATCGTGCGGCGCCGGTGCCTGGCACTGTGCATCTGGTCGATTTGGAAGGTACTATGAGAGCGAAGCATGCCAAAGGATCGCAGCGAGACATCATTCTTGTGCCGGCGCCGTCTTCTGATCCTGATGATCCTTTGAATTGGTCTCCGGCACGAAAGGCACTTTCAACGACGTGCATGTGTGTTTATACGCTCATGATTGGTATTGCGTCGGCTGCGATATACTCGGTCCTTGAACCTATCTCTCAAGCCACAGGCTTGACACTTGGCGACCTGAATTCTGGCACGGGGTACATGTTCCTGGCATTTGGGTAAGTAGGATCTGGAGTGAGTGTAGTTCTTTACAATCATTGACAAGTGTGGCCAGTTGGGGCTGTCTCATCTCGCAGCCACTTGCCTTGCAGTACGGCAAGAGGCCGGTCTATCTGTTCTCGATGCTGGCGACGGTCGGCATCCAGGTCTGGGCTCCTCATACCAAAAGCAATGGACAATGGATCGCAAACAAGATTCTGCAAGGCATTGTCGGAGCTCCAATCGAGAGTCTATGCGAGATCTCGGTCACAGACATTTACTTTCAGCACGAGCGAGGCTTCTACATGGCAGTCTACGCTCTGCTCCTAGCTGGAAGCAACTTCTTTGCGCCCATCATAGCCGGCTTCATCACAGACGGTCAAGGCTGGCAGTGGGTCTTGTATTGGTGTGCCATCTTCTGCGGCATCGGGTTCGTCTTCCTATTCTTCTTCATGGAAGAGACCAATTACAGCCGAGCCGTGATATACGGGCATGAGAACGAGCAAGACAGTCCCACTGGAGCGGCTACTCCGACAACCAATGACGAGAAGAAGATACCGGACTGCCCAAAAGTCCAGGAGGAATCAGAGATCGAGCTTCCAGTCCAGATCGAGAAGAAGTCGTATCTTGACAAAATCAAGCTTGTCCGCAAGGTCGATCTCAAGAAAGAAAATCACCTGGCGGGCATGGCTTGGCGACCACTGGTGTTCCTGACCTTTCCGGTCATCTTCTACGCGGGATTCTCGTACGGTTCCAACCTCTGCTGGTTCAATGTGCTGAACGCAACATCATCACTCGTGCTCGCCAATCCTCCCTACAGCTTCTCGGCGAGAATGGTCGGCGTTACTTATGTGTCTCCTTTGGTCGGCACAGCCATCGCGAGTGCCTACACAGGCTGGGTTGGGGATAAAGTGCTCATCGCACTCGCCAGACGGAACAAAGGTATTCTCGAGCCAGAGCATCGACTATGGCTCTTTCTACCGCACATGCTGCTTTTACCCTTCGCCTTGATCTTGTGGGGAGTTGGCGCTGCACATCACATCCATTGGTTCGGCTGCGTGTTTGCGATGGGAGTCATCGCCCTCACGAATGTCATCGGTCTTCAGCTCTCGGTCTCATATTGCATTGACAGCTACAAGGATCTAGGCGCAGAAGCCATTGTGACGGTCATCATAGTGCGCAACACCATGTCGTTCGCTGTCAATTATGGTATCACGCCCTGGGTGACGAATATGGGTCTTCGGAATGCTTTCATACTCGCAGCGTTCGTGGGAATGGCTCAGAGTGCTTCCTTTTTCATCATGGTCAAGTATGGCAAGGCACTGCGTAGAAGCAGTAGACCGAGATACGTCAAATACGTGGAACAGATGGCGAGTGCGGGTGTTGTTCATTAGTTGAGTGGATGAAGTATGTCGATATGTCCAGTACAAAGGAGAAGTGTGTGTATCTAGCCTTTGGTGATCAGTTCGGATCCGTAGAAACTGCTTCAAGGTGATTCAAGCGCGCAATCTGATGCCCTCAGTGCTCTCTTTGATCATGCACTTCCTCTCTTCCACGCTGAATGTGAAGATGGCGCTAAGCGGTGTTCTGCAGAATGGCGGGCTGCTGCTGAGAAAACAGAGTAACCACGACGCAAGCGCATTATGAACCAGGATTTTCATCAACGGATCGGGTTTCGTAAAGAATGTGAGACTCACCGTAGGAATATAAGCGTGTTCTCCGACCTTGCACGATCACCTATACGATGAAACGAATGCGTAAAATGATGAAAATAATTGAAGATGCTGGATGCTGGCGGCGATGAGCTTGCTAGCGCGGTCGAGATGTGGCCAAGACTCCGCGCTAGCGAGGCTGGGGTATGTTGTTGGAGTCTTTTCCTTCCTTTCCATGAACCTTGAACGTAGCAAACTCAAGGACATACCAACTTCTGTCAGCCTCCTTGCTCTCATAACCACGTAACACATTCGCACAACATGAAACGGCCTGTAGAAAGACCGCTAGTTGCCTTTTCTCCTCCAAAAGAGTCCTCCGCCGCAGTAACGAGCACTTCGAGCAACGCTATGCTCGGAAGGACTCTTGCTCAATTCCTGCTTTTTGGCGACAGCATCACACAGCATTCATTCAATCAGGACCGCGGGTTTGCTTTTGGAGCCCAGCTGAGCGATGCCTATGTCCGGCGGCTTGATGTCGTTAACAGAGGGTTTAGCGGCTACAATACAAGACAAGGACTCGAAGTGCTTCCACAGGCTCTGCCTTCGAGACAATGCGCTCAAGTCAGCTTCATGACATTCTTTTTCGGCGCGAACGACGCTAGACTTCCAGATACGCCAGGTGGGCCGCAACAGCACATTCCTCTGGACGAATTCGCAAGCAATACCAAAGCTATGGTAAATCATCCAGATGTTCGAGGACACGAAGGCATCAGACGGATCCTGATTACACCTCCACCAGTCGACGAGAGGAAGTGTCTTGCCGCAGACAAGTTCAACGACCCGAATTACCCAGATGTGATCAGACGGAAGGCCAGCGTGACGAAGAAGTATGCAGAAGCTGTGAAGAAGGTGGGACAGGAGACCCAGGTGCACGTCATCGATCTTTGGAGCGCTCTAATATCACGAGCTGGCGGAAGCCTCGTCGATCCTGAGCCGACAGGTTCTATCAATATGCCAAAAAACGACATCCTGCAGAGCTTTCTTCACGATGGTCTACATCTGAGTCCTGCGGGATATAAAGTACTCTATGACGAATTGCTGGAGCTGATCAACAGGACCTGGCCAGAACAGTCTCCAGATAAGCTAGCCTTCGTCTTTCCTCGCTGGGATGATAGCAAAGCGTGGCGGCCGCATGGCAAGAGCGACCTGGTAGCTCGCTGGTAACATCGGGAAGGATTCGTGAAAACAAAAAACAATGCTAGCATCAGGAAATATGCTTGCGCTTTCGCAAAGATAGGTCAACTACCTGAAGAGTACGGCTACTCCTGCACGCATGGCAGGCGAAGCTATCAAAAAGGCAGGGGCGGCAGAGACGGCATCGTGAGTTATCTTGGGAAGAGGTCGACGACACGCGGTCGGTCTGGCTCCTGTACCGCTGGAACATTCTCACTGTACCATGTCTGGTCACACAGCGTTCTCGCGTGATTTTGCCCATCGCCTGGGTCTGTCACTCGACCCAGAACAATACCTCTGGGCAACGATCGATCCAGCTGCACGAGCACAGCAGATGCAGTCGCGTGGGAAAGAGGTCTCTGATCTGCTGAGTCGGTCCACTCACCTTGATCGCCCTAGCGCTGCTGAAAACAGCTTAGAGGCAATTTCCAATCCCACTCGGCCACGTCCGCAACTCCTCCCGAACCCAAACCCCATACTTTAAACAATTCGGTCGCTTGCAGGAGTTGAGTTCTGTCGCGCTCAGCTCAGCTCGCCTTTTTGCTTCGTGGCGGCCAAGCAGTAATTTCCACTCGACCCGGCTTCACAGCATCTTGTCATCTTGACCATCCACTCTGGCTCCACCTATAGTGTCTATATGCTAAACACCCACAGTAGCTGGAACGGGTCAGCCGTTGACACCAACAATGTGGTCTGCAGGATGTGTAGCGTAGGCGTGTAGACAGAGAACAATGATGTACGACATATACATGGTGGTCAGCCGCCTTTCTGACCTTCAACCAGCTTCACTTTGCTGCTCGCCGTCTGCCTCACGGCGTTTCTCGTTCATATATTTGTTTGCATCATTGCATAGTCACTCGTTTAACAACAATCATTTTGAAAATGTATTCCGTTCTTTACGCTTTGCCCCTTTTGGGCGCGCTTATGAGCACTCAAGCTCAATTGTTCACACCTCCGGAGGTTGAACAGTACGTTGACTCTGCTTTACAGCAGTATTCTCCATACACTCACTACCCTGGACCATCTCGTTCTTGGTGGCAACGATTTCCGAAGGGAGGACCAAGGCCCGCAATGGCTCCTCATCCAAAGCCAGACAACAACCCAGCCGATCCGTGCTACTTCTGGATGGAGGATATCAAGCATCAGGGAGTCGCGGCCTTCAACTCGAATCCATCGGGCTACCAGGTCTTCCGCAATGTCAAAGACTTTGGCGCAAAGGGCGACGGAGTGACAGATGATACAGCAGCTATCAACAATGCCATTTCCAGCGGCGGACGATGCGCGCCTGGCGCCTGCGCTTCTTCGACAGTCACACCTGCAGTTGTTTACTTCCCGCAGGGCACATACATGGTCAATGGCAGCATCATTGACTACTACTATACTCAAATTATTGGAAATCCGAAGTGCTTACCAACAATTCGTGCTTTTGCTACTTGGATCGGAGGACTGGGTGTTATCGATGCCAACCCATATCAATCCAATGGACAGCTTGGATTTGGAGCGACGAACGTCTTCTGGAGACAAATCCGTAACCTCATCATCGACACGACTCTTGTACCAGCTTCCTCGGCCATCACTTGTTTGCACTGGCCGACGGCACAGGCTACGAGCTTGCAGAACATGGTCTTCAAAATGAGCTCTGCTCCGGGAACCCAGCACCAAGGTATCTTTATCGAGCAGGGCAGCGGTGGTTTCATGAACGATCTCGTGTTCCAAGGAGGTCGGTACGGTGCCAACTGGGGCAATCAGCAATTTACTGTCAGGAATCTTACCTTTTCTGGTTGTCAAACTGCCATCAATCAAATATGGGATTGGGGCTGGACATACAAGAGCGTGAGCATCGACAACTGTACAGTTGGTTTGAATATGTCCTCAGGCGGCAGACTTGCGCAGACAGTCGGCTCCGTGACATTTATTGATTCGCAAATCACCAACACAAAAGTCGGCATCCTTACTGCTCACGATCAGACTTCTTTGCCACCAACTGCAGGCAGCTTGATCTTGGAAAATGTGAAGCTGAACAACGTTCCTGTTGCAATCCAAGGACCAAACGGGACCAGACTTGGCAACACTAATTACATCGCTGGCTGGGTCGAAGGACACGCTTACACTCCAACTGGACCAAATGAAGTTCTCAAGCCTCTTACTCCTAATGCGAGACCAGCAAGCTTGCTGCAGAGCGATGGAAAGTACTACGAAAAGTCGAAGCCACAATTTGAGCAGAACGCAGTTACGGACTTCCTCAGCGCTAGAGATGCTGGCGCGAAGGGAGACGGCAGAACCGACGACACTAAGGCACTTCAAAATGCAATCAATCAGGCCAAAGCCGCTGGCAAGATTCTTTACCTGGACCACGGTGACTATCTTGTCTCCAGCACAATCTACATCCCAGGTGGTTCGAGGATCGTCGGAGAGTCTTTCTCTGTCATCCTTTCATATGGACCATACTTTGATGACATGAAGAACCCCAAGCCAGTCGTTCAAATTGGAAAGCCGGGTGAGCAGGGCTACATTCAATGGACCGACTCAATTGTTAGCACGCAAGGCAGACAACAAGGTGCTGTCCTCTTCGAGTACAATCTGGTTGCAGCTGCCGGATCACCTTCTGGTCTCTGGGACGTCCATGCACGTGTGGGAGGTTTCGCTGGCTCGAAACTCCTGCTTGCAAACTGCCCTAAAACACCAAATACCGCCGTGACCTCCAAAAATCTGAACACTAACTGCATTTCGGGCTTCCTCACCATGCACATCACCAAGCAATCTTCTGGCTTGTATCTAGAGAATGTTTGGCTGTGGGTTGCCGATCACGATGTTGAGGATCCAGCACTCACTCAAATCACCATCTACGCTGGTCGTGGTCTACTCGACGAGAGCCAAGGTCCTGTCTGGATGGTTGGTACATCTGTCGAACAGTAAGTGAATTTCCAATCTACAACATGCGAAAAGCAGTACTAACACGCCTTCAGTCACGTTCGCTACGAGTACCAATTCGCCAACGCTCGCAACGTTTTCGCCGGCCAAATCCAGACCGAGACAGCCTACTATCAGCCAAACCCCAACGCACGCATTCCCTTCCCAGTCGTGCAAGCCCTGAGCGACCCATCATTCCCAACCACCACCGTCAAGGACGGAAACCTCACCATCCCAGCCGCAGACGGTTGGGGTCTACGTATCGTAAACAGCCAAGACATCCTCGTCTACGGCGCCGGTCTCTACTCTTTCTTTAACAACTACAGCACAGCATGTTCAGCACAAGGAAACCAATCCGTTTGCCAGAATCGAATTTTGAGTGTGGAGGGAAGCAACTCTCGAGTGAGTGTGTATAATTTGAATACTGTGGGTACGCATTGGCCTATTACTGTTGATGGGAAGGACGTTGCGTACTACAATGATAATCAGGATGGATTTGTGCAGACGATTGCCTTGTTTAGGAATAGGGGAGGGGTTTGAGGATATCGACAGTGAATTGAAAAAGAAATGTTAGCATAAGGGAGCATGAATGTTATGAAGTTTTCGGTCTTGATGGCGTCCAGAAACGGTGCTTCTCGTGCACAAGTCTCGTAACGTCTACAGTGTCCTTGCTGCCTGCTCTTGTCTTGCTCGTTCCTGCCTGTTTGTAAATGGCAGAATGGTGTTTCGTCGAGCAAGCGCAAGCCATTTCTGTACAGAAAAGGCAAGATACTCCAGGGTAGAGCAATGAAGACAGCTCTACGCAAGACCAGGGTTCTAGTCTCGAGGCTGAGCTGCAGTCTGTGACAATGTCTTGAGACCAAAGCTTTTGTCTCAAGACTGTCTTGCATATAACATTAAAGCTGCATCAATAGAGACACAAAGCTATTGTTTCTTCACCTCCAGGGATATTCACCTGCAGGCTCCAGACACACAAATTGCTAGATCATCGTCATAAAAACACACAGGCATCATCTTGTCGAGGACACTGCTAACAGTCAATCAGAACCGATCTCGAGACCTTGACTCGACTCGGTTCCGCAGTTTGGTTCCTCAGACAGCAGGACACATCAGGCCAACATGCCTCCAAAGAAGCGAGGACGAAAGCCTCGCGCGAAGCCAGCAACGCCAAAGCCAGCTACACCTCCACCTACGCCACCGCCTCCACCGCCTCCACCGCCAATTTTGACCAACCTCGAGCGGGCATACGAGGCTTCCAGTCAGCTTGAAAGCGCCATCTCAGCTCGGCACTACGCGCAGTCTCGAGTTAGCCAGGCTGAGGTCGAGCATAGAGAGCTCTGTCGTGTGATCGAGAGAGATAGAGGAGTGCAGTCTGCCTCGGCGGCAGACCACAGAGGGGAAGAAACAACTAGAAAGTACCTCGAGGAAGTACGAAGTAGGCTGCAAGTCGCCAAGAGCGAAGAGACCGCAGCTATCAGAAACGTTAGCGAAATCTACGCAGCTCTATCAGGGGAGGAAAAGGAGGAATACGACAATGCGAAGGCTCAAGAGCGCAGAGCAGAGGCGAGAAACGCTATCTCACAAGCTCAGATTGCTCAAGGCCAGCGCGGCCAGTCTGAGAGGGAGCAAGTCGAGGAATGGTATCAGTCAACTGAGATCGCCTTCAAGAACTACTCGCAAATTCAAGTCTTTCCGACACCGCCAGCCTTCTACCACTGCGACAAGGACTACTGTCGCCGGTCGGTCTACGCGGCTAGGAAGTTCGCGCTCGGTATGTGCCCGTGCGATGTGAAAGAGGCCTTCCGTCTCTATTCAACCCACCACCAGGACTTCGATCCCAACAAGGAGAAGAAGAGATGGCATCCAGATAGGTTCTCAGGATGTCGAGACAAGCGGATGCAAGAGATGGCAAAGGAGATTTTCGTCCTTTTGGGAGATATGAAGCGGTAGGCATGAAAGAGGCCGTAACCATCACCTCACGCATGAGCAGCATCGTGGGCTGCGCTGCCAGGCTGTACGCTGCTCTGAAATGTCTTCGCGTAGATTGCTGTCATATTACTAATGCCATGCTCTTGCTTCGAGATCTGTTCACTGATAGCTCCCAAATCCTCCCCTCAGTTCTGTTCTCTTCTGCGCTGTCGATACCACGATAGAGTGTAGGATGTTGATAGTCTGCAGAATGTTGTGAGAAGCGTGAGACTCACATAAGAAGCAGGTCTACACGCGCCAAGGCTTTCTCCGCTAGGGAGGCCCAAATGTACCAAGCGGACAATACAACTTTCTTAGATTCTAATTGAATTTCGAGATTATCGTATATTCCTCTACGATTATTTATCTAAATTCTATAAAACTTCCGTAGTATATAGATCTATATATAGACTATAGTTTCCGAGATTTATAGGACTATAGGATATTAGATATATTCTATACTATTAGAAAAGTAGATTTTAAACCTCGAAAATTTCTCGATTTTACGACTAAGAAGTTTAAAGTTCCTCGCTAAGCTTAGCTAGAATCCGGGGTAAACTCTAAAGAAAGTACTA
>JAASFE010001306.1:25043-35476 GCA_013365205.1 Pseudocercospora cruenta
CTTCACCAAAATTCGCTACCTGGACTAAGACAAAATCACATGCGAAAATCTTCCACACAAGAAAAAGCACAGGGCACGTAGCCGGACCTCATCACCAATTTTATCACCAACACAATTGGCGAGTCCCTGACTTCGATAATTCGCACTGGCAACAGTTCCACTACAGCTTTCTGTCTTTATCTGGCAGCACAAGCTTTATCTGTGGCAAACAAGTACTCCCGTTACACTCAATTTCAGGCTACCAGATTCAGAGTCGTTCGCCAGAACCTCCAGACATCGACTCTACACTACCAACCTGAATTTCTTTCGCTCCATCGCCGCCGCCATAGGGAGGAAACACAAAGCCCATCGAGGGCAACCGCAGAGCGGCAAACCCAAGCGCAAAAAGGGTCACGGCCTGATCAGCCTGAGTCAGAGATTCTCGGCTGGAGACTCAGATTTCTTCTTCGACAGAATGGGCAACGAAGAGAGTAGTCCGATTGCGGACTCGATTCCACCCATCACTCTAGCCGGCCGAAGTCTGGAAGCGGTAGCAGAGTACATCAAATCTGGACAATGTAAGGACATCGTGGTCATGACCGGAGCAGGAATCAGCACGAGTGCCGGCATTCCAGATTTTCGATCTCCCGAGACTGGACTATACGCCAATCTCGCACGACTCAATCTGCCATACGCAGAGGCTGTGTTCGATATCAGCTATTTTCGACAAAACCCCGAACCCTTCTACACTCTAGCGCACGAATTGTACCCAGGCAAGTATCGTCCGACAATCACACATTCGTTCATCAGTCTCCTCAATCGAAAAGGTCTACTATCAAAGTGCTTCACACAAAACATCGATTGTTTGGAACGAGAAGCTGGAGTTCCAGATGACAAGATGATCGAAGCTCATGGTTCCTTTGCGAGACAAAGTTGTATCGAGTGCAAGCAATCCTATCCTGACGACGAGATCAAGGTGCATATCGATAAGAAAACGATCCCAAGGTGTCATTCTTGCCAAGGCCTGGTCAAGCCAGAAATCGTCTTCTTTGGAGAAGCATTACCTCCAGCATTTTTCGAAGCGCGGATGTTACCAGCTCAAGCAGATCTGGCGATCGTTATGGGAACAAGTCTCACTGTACAGCCCTTTGCCAGTCTACCAGGCTTGACAAGAGAAGAAACTCCCCGTGTGCTCATCAACAAGGAACGGGTTGGCGGCATCGGGTCTCGAGCAGATGATGTCGTTGTTCTTGACGACTGTGACACCGGTGTAAGAGAACTTGCGAAAGCATGTGGATGGCTTGACGAGCTTGAGGAAATGTGGGCCAAGACTGCGCCCAAGAAGGGCAGTGAGATCGGGCGGAAAGAAGCCGAGAAGGAGCCGGAGAAGACGAAAGATGAGAAACTCGAAGACGAGATCAACAAACTCACGAAAGAGGTCGACGAGACTTTAAACTTGTCGAAATGGCTGCAAGAGAAAGGTGCTTCTCATCCGAAGTACACTCAGAAAGAAGGAAATCTTGGACATGTCTTCGTTGGAAATGCTGGCGGACCAATGGCACCGAAAGTCGATGTCGTCGAAGAGAAAGAGACATCAAAAGATGGCGGCGAGGGTTCGAAGCTGTGATGGAACAAATGATACCCAGTAATGTGAACCACGAGTATGACATGCCTCCATTAATGTGTCCATTACGGTCAACTTTTCTTCCGGGTTACGAACTCATCACAAAGCAAAGACAGCAGCAACAAGCACCACACCTCCCGTCATCAACATTCCACTCCAAGGCCTCGCAGCTTCACCAGTATATGGCGTCGGAGTGGTCGTACCCGTAGTAGCATTCCCTCCACCACCTGTTGTAGCATCCGGCGTAGCAGAAACAAAAGGCGCCTCACTAGCAGGCGTAGCACTCTCAAACGCCACAACAGCAGGGCCCGAAGGATTGAGTCCTTCCTCATCAACATCATCAGTAGCAGGATTCAAGACCCTAGAAAAGCGGTCAGCTTCAATCAGCCCACGCATATGTCGAGCGAACTTACGAATCAATAACATGAGCAACCCCATTACTCAAAATCACATTCGGAATCACAACTTTCGCCTCATCAACAAACACCGTCCCATCATTCCCAACTGTGATCTCAACCTCTTCTCCTTCTAAAGTCGTAACACTCGTATTACTCAACTCACTCGAAAACACAACATTTCCGACTAGCGCATGATACCTTAAAACACTTTGTAGCGTCTCAACACTAGCACCCGCAAGTACAGATCCAATAGCCTGGAACGCAGCGTTGGTCGGAACAAAGATCGTCAAATCGGCAATCGTATCGATCGTACCCGCCAGTCCGGTGGTGGTGAGAGCGCCAACGGCGGATGTGAGGTTTGCGGCAGTACCTGTTGCTGAAACATTCAGAGGTAATGTCAGGACTTGATCGATTTTATGAATGATGAGTCCGGAAGCTTCAATATCAGCCTCCACAACCCTCGAACTCGCGAGCGCTCCGGATAAAATCGTAGCATCCGTGCCATTGCGTACTAAACCGACATTTTGACCTCCTGTTACATTCGTTCGAGCTTCTCCGGCGATTGTGAAAGAGGAATTGAAGACTGTGGGTACGAAGAGGGGCGTTTCGCTGAAGTCTGTGGAGCGGTAGGTTCCTTGGAGGACGTGGTAGGAGAGGATCGCTGCTAGGCCGTCTGGGGAAGAGGAGGAGATGAGTTGGCCTTCTTCGGAATCTGCTGGCACCGCAGCGAAGGCATCGTTTGTTGGCAGGAGGAGCGTGAGGTTCGAAGCGCTTGCCAAGAAGGACGTGATTGCGGGAAGTTGTTGGATTGCTGAGGCGAGGGTTGTGAGGTCTTGTTGGGATGACAGTAGAGTGAGGAGGTCTTGAGCGGTGGTTAGGGAGAGGGAGGTGAGGATCGGTAGAAGAGTAGTGAAGCGCATCTTGGCTTTTGAGATATCAAGTGTATGTGGGTGTGTTTGATGTGGTTGGAATCAGGAACTTCGCGAGGTACCTACCTCTCTCTTCAATATATCTGCTGCCAGGTCTTACGATGATGGCAGCAAAGCACCATCTCACGCCTTTTTGGCCAAGCGCTTAGCTTCGGTAAGCGAGTCTGTGATCAAGAAATCTAAGCACAACAGTATACCTGATGTGTAAAGTCAATGACGATTTTGACATGGTGTTCCTGCATTGATCCATGTTCTCTATGTGACAAAGCGCACGTGTCGTGAGATCTTGGCGAGTCTACTAACCGTACGGCTAACAATCACCGGTCCCAAGTGTAGCCAAGAAGAGGACCTCCTCCGAGAACAGGGTTGCACAGCCATAATGAGACTCGGCACAATAGTGCACTTTTCATGGGGATCGAGAAGTTTACCCCAGACTTTGTGAAGGTGCGGATGGTGCCATGTTTGTCGAGGAGGACCTTGCTGGTTTTATGGTTTCTTTCGGAATCTCGTCGAAGTAAGCTGCATAGCCTGAGAAGGACGAAGGCGTCTTTCTGATGTCTCAGATGGTATAATGAGGTCCTCAGGTCCAGGATATTTCTGCATCTGCAGACCATCTCGTCCAAAGCTTGTCTAGCTTCTCCTTGGAATAGAGGTCGACCTGTAGAAGTAATCAGTATGAAACAGCGCATTAGTAGAACATTGACAACATACATAATGCATCCGAACCTTCATGCGATCAAAGTATCGCCCTTTGTTGTGAATCACCTCATCACGAGAGCTCGTTGCCAGATGCACGCCTGTGACGGCTCCTTGACTGATGTCGAGACCAAAATAGGGAATAGTCTTGGCAATGATCCAGCTGTGAGGATCTTGGAGAAATGTCTTGGAGAAGCCATTGGCGATGTTGGTCTTCACCAGTCCAGGCTCGAAGGAAAAAGCAAGTCGTTTGTTCTCTGGATCCAGGTCGAAATGCTCCTGCAATGCTCGAGCGAACGCGGCCTGCATGAGTTTGCTGTTCGAATACTTTGCGGCACCGTTATGAGACTTGTCGCGCGCATGGAAATATGTCTCAATGACGTTCTGTGTTTTCGAGAGGGCGAAGGTATCGCGAATGACTCCGGGATAGCTTGCTGCACTGGAAGTGAAGACAACACGAGCGTCTGGACTCAGCTGAGATTCCAAGAGATGAGTAAGCAGGAATGAGGCCAGGAAGTTGGACTGGTACACATATTCAAAGCCATCTTCGGTGAACTCTTGCCCATCAGCGATCTGGCCAATGCCAGCGTTGTGAAAGAAGAGGTCGATTGGTCCATAATTCCAGTCCTTCGCGAAGGCTTTCATCGAGACAAGTGAAGCATTATCAAGGACCAGAACGTGGACTTTGGCATTAGGGTACGTTTGGAGAATCGACTCTCGGGCATTCTTCGCCTTTTCCCCATTGCGACATGCCAAATATACCGTCGCGCCCATATCTGCTATGCGTAGAGCAATTGCATATCCAATACCAGCATTTGCGCCTGTGACGATCGCTGTCTTGTCGTTCAGGAGTTTGCGATCCGGTACCATTTCCGGAAGCCAGCCGCCGATATAAGCGAGTAAAATGCCCATTGCCGCATCTTTGGCGACAGCGAGCTGCTGCGAAGGCCTGTGAATCATGCTGGCAGACTCTGTCGATGCGCCGCGCGGGATCTGCTTTGTTAGTGTGATGTTGAGCTCCCTCGCCTCATAAGGAGACAGAAATGAGCTTATAAATGGTATTGGGCCCATGTCCTTGAGCTTTCGGAACGCAAAGCCTATATACAACCATGATGCTCGTTGATGGGTTGCGGGAGGCAACTGCTTGCCCGCAGACGCAATGGAGGAATTTCGAGGTCGTGTCTTATGAGCGACCAGGCTCGTCAAAGGAGATTCGCTGAAGCTATAGCTTGCTTGAAGTCAACGTAGATACGAAAATTGGCGAGCGTGGATGTCAGCGGTAGCAGTCTCCTTGACCTACCGAGGCGACCTGAACATCCCAGCAGAACCTTGGCGCAGTAAAGCCAGGCTCTTTCCGCTAGCTCCATAGCCGTTCACGACAACATTGAGCTTCGAAGCCAGGGCCAACTCATGACATTGATTCAATTCTGCGCATTCGCCTTGGCAAGGGCTCCGTGGCTGTCACTGTGTCACAGATAGTCAAAAAGAACAGCAGTGTCTTAGTAGGCCTCACTGCCTCCGACACGATCTGCCTAGATCAGCGCCAGTCACCAATTCCCCCACGAATTTGCTTGAGCCGCTCGCTCAAAGCTTCGGTGCGCCCTCTGACTCGGTAACTGTGAAGTTTTTGTTCGTCAGTCGGGTCTCGATGTACGACTTTATTTCGCATCGAGAATGCCTTCGGCCTTGGAACCAATATGGCGTCGCGATGGCGGTTGCAGCAGTTTGTTTGGATGCGTACTTCTGCTTGCGGAAGATGGTCGGACACGTGAGACCTGGCGTGCACTGTTCGAGTAAGGTTTTGCATGAACGCGTGCGCGCGAGCGTTGTACAGCCACGCTTCTGATGAGCATACTGGCGCTAGCGCAGCAGCATTGTGAGATGTTGTTTGAGCCTGGGGATGTGAGAGAGACACAGCAGACATGGAGACGAGAAGTGGATTGTCTTGACTCTTGGCATGAGATGCCCCTCGATCGCCGACTGCCGACCTCAACCTCCCAGCAAGCTCCAGGCACTCATCTTGGACTCCGTCACGTATCAACAGCGAGATCTGACAGGCAAGATGGCGCCCGCTTCGACGCTGGTCAACAAGATCAAAGTGCAGCTCAAGCTGAGCATATCGCGTCTGCGCATGGTGCAGCAGAAAGATACTGCTCTGGCAAAGCAGCAGCGACGGGAAATGGCCCAGCTGTTGGAAGTGGGCAAGATCGAGAGCGCGCGGATACGAGTAGAGAACATCATCCGTTCTGATCTGCACACTGAATTGCTTGAGATCATAGAGCTTTACTGTGAGCTGTTGACCGCCCGTGCCGGTCTGCTGGAAGCCAAGGAGGTCGATCCCGGTCTGGAAGAGGCCGTCCAGAGCATCATATATTCCGCGCCGAAGATCGATGGCGTGAAAGAGCTGAGCATGGTCCGACAGCTCCTAGCAGAGAAGTTCGGCAAGGATTTCACGCTGGAAGCTGTGGAGAATAAAGGTGGGAAAGTGCCGGAGCGCGTGCTCAAGAAGCTTGAGGTGAAGCCTCCTGCAAAGGAGCTGGTTGAGGCATATCTGGAGACTATTGCGGAAGCATATGGCGTGGACTATCCACCTGGATCGAGAGCGAAACGCGAAGCCGAGCTTGCGGCAGCCGACGAAGAAGATGAGGATGAAGATGATGACAATCCTTCAGGTGGACAGAAAGTGAAAGCTCTAGAAGCACCTTTGTCGACGGAGGAGCTGAGCAAAGCTACACCACCTCGAAATATGGGCCCGAAGAGTCCCGTATCCGTCATGCCGCCCTCGCCGAGCACCGACAATGTACGACCGAAGGTCACAGGCGCATCCGATTTAAAGCCTCCGAAGAAGATGACAGATGCTGCAAAGACGAATGGCGCCAAGAAGACAGACAATGGGCCAGGCGGCAAAATACCAGATATCGACGAACTGCAGAAGCGGTTTGCTTCGCTAAAGCGAGGATGAATACAAACAATGTCCTGCGTTCCATGGCAGTGAAGGGCTTCCAAGTTGGTGAAGTCTCACTTCGCTACGCACGAAACCGTTTGCTATAATCTTTGTAGATGCCTGATCCTGATCACGTCCAGCAGCATCGAACAACTTGATCAGCAACATATTTGATCACAACCCACGAATGCCACTTGCAGACCTCAAAGGTGCCTTGGCTGTTGCGATGCGCTCTAGCGACGACGCAACTGACAAATCAGGCTCATCCGAATCAAGCAGCTCACCTGTTCGCATCGACACTCCAATGTCTGCAGCTCATCTGCTCTGGCACATGTACCACTTTTGCAATATGCTTACAATGAGCATCACTGCCTTCCTATCTCTTGAAGCCATTACAAATGATACATTCTACTTCAACAAAACCATGGGTGAAGACTGTCTGCAACAGCTGAACAAGCAAGTGGAGCTCATTATTTTCCAATCGTACGCTCTTTCGGACGCCAAACTCGCACTTCTGAACAAGGACGGCAACAACAATTTCTGGGCATCGAGATCGGACTTTCAAGCACTTCTGCAAGCTGCAGACCTGCTATCAGATATCGCCGACACGGTCAAAAAGCCTACAAGCCCTTTGTGCGTGGTAGAAATCCAAAGCATGAAGAACGGGATGAAGCAAGCCTACGACTTGATGACAAAATGGGAGCACTGCTGGAAAGCAATACCATATGGTGAAAGACTTGTAGAAAGGCACGTTTTGGCCCAGAAGGAGAAATGGCTTGTCGAGACTGAGGATGGCTTGGAGTGGCAGGGCAATATGTCTGTTAATAGTTCTCAACAGAAGTAGAACACAGATCAGCCTAAGCAGTCAATGTATGTGGAGAACAACTTAAATAGTCCTGAAAGTAAGAACAGTCCTGAGGTCACAAGCTCGTCTTATAAAAAATCCAGGCTACGGAACGGCGAAGAAGGACTACTCATCTGTGATTGGCTGCGGCACGTCGGGAGCTAATGAATGCCTTCCTCCATTCACTTGTTCGTCCAGATTTGGTAGCGACGATGACTTTGACCAAAACATCAACCATCGCATTTTCGCATGCTCTCCCATCTCAGCGTATCCGAAAAGGCCACGATGGAGATCGCGACCACTCACGCACCGTGGTCTCGGGCTACGACGGCGCGAGATGTGAAACACGTAGCTGGCGGCGGAGCTCAAACCCCCATGTTCAAGACAGACGCTCCGCCACCTTGCTCTGCCGCATCGACACGCAACATGGAAAGGCGATATATGGAGCCTCGTTGCCTTGCTCTGTCATTTAATGTTGAACATGAAGTCGATGGACATACTTGACCCAGCAAGCACTACAACCTCCACTAGAATGCTGCATCACTCTCAATACATCCCTAGATAACACAGCACTTTGTCCAATGGAAGAGTCTTCCTCTCATTCGGAATCTGTCGGTTCGCCCGAGAATGCCTTCAAGCGTACGCCACTGCTCGATAACGACAAGCAGATCAGGCTTTTGCGCATGCGACCGATTGTGGAGGGTGACGTGCCCAGATGCCACTTGGAGTCTTTCCCCACGGACTCACTTCCGGAGTATATCGCCTTGTCATATCGTTGGGGTGATATTGACGACAAGTTCACGATCCATATCGCAGACAAGGTCCTGCAGGCTCCTTCGAATGCTGGTTCGGCTCTGCAGTATATCAATTTACCCGCCGAGACCTATATATGGATAGACGCTATCTGCATCGACCAAAACAACATTGAAGAACGCAATGCTCAAGTGGCGATCATGGGTACCATATACTCTCAGGCCAGTGAGGTTTTGGTATGGCTTGGCATAGCAGACAGTCTGCGTGCAGTGGCATGTGACATTGTGAGCGGTGTAATCTCTGAGAATATCACAGCTGAGGAGACGCAGGCAGTGATGAATCTGCTGAATGATGAATACTGGAGTCGGACATGGATCATACAGGAAGTCCTTCTTGCAAAGAAGTTGACCTTGACTTGCGGTCGGCATCGAATTCCATGGAGACAATTCGAGAGATTGATAGAGCCCACTGAATCTTGGCGAGAAAAGGATCCTACCGCCGGGCGAGCTTGGTACACGAAGGCGGCTACGCTGGTGAATGCACGCAATAAGTATTCCGAGCACATGCGCTTTGTCGGGACCTATGAGAATCTAGACCTGGCAGAATTTCTAAATCCACATCACGCCTCACGATGCTATGATGCCAGGGACAAGATATTTGGGCTTCTAGGTGCTTTCAATTTGAGAGCTCGGCAACCTTTTAGAATTGACTACGCCATGGGCAAATACGAACTCCTGTTGACCTGTCTAGCGCAGTAACCTTATTGGACTAGAAGCGTTGGTTGTCGGTTGGTTACTAATTAGTTAATAGT
This sequence comes from Pseudocercospora cruenta, assembly GCA_013365205.1. Taxonomy (NCBI): domain Eukaryota; kingdom Fungi; phylum Ascomycota; class Dothideomycetes; order Mycosphaerellales; family Mycosphaerellaceae; genus Pseudocercospora; species Pseudocercospora cruenta. The sequence goes on from JAASFE010001306.1 coordinate 34,022, forward strand.
TGGTTTAGTAAGTCGTTAATTGCTAATAGTTACTATTAGTATAGGGCGCTAAGATCTACCGGTAACTAAGACTAAATTAGGTATAGAGAGCGCTCTAATCGGTACTAATACTACTAGGAATTTATATAGGTCTATAATACTCTTAGTAATCGCGTAGCTACGTATTCTTCGTATTATATACTATTATTTCTATAGCTTGTATACTATTAAATCTACGCTCTTATAGCCTCCTCTTTATAGCCTTAATATTCTCGCTTCTATAAGTACTAATAAGCGATCTAGTATATCTCGATCCCGATAATCTAGCGTTTTATAAGGAGAACTTACCAACGAGGTTTAAAATAGCGGGAAGGTAGTATACTCGGTAGTTATCGGTTACTTATAAGAAGGATCTCTATAAGAGAAGGTCGCTAATTTAGTCGTTTAGTAAGGAGATTATTAATAAAGAGATAGCTATCCGATACTATTATTACTAGCTCTATAAGCGCGAGAAGAAGAGATAAGAGCTATTAATTCTTAATAGTAATTAAGGTAGATTAGCGTACCTCGAATACTACGGAATAGATAAGAAGGGTATTATATAGCTTATAAAGTTAAGGGTTAAAGAATAAGTAACTTATATAGTTATTAATTAGTTAAGTTAGACGAAGTTTAAATAATTATTAATTAGGTAGCTCGTTTACTACTAGTTAGTATTCTTAATAATTAAGAACTCGTTCTTCCGCGAGTTTATTAGCTTCTTAAATAAAGATCTTAAAAGCCTTCTACCTACTATAGGCGCTACTATTTAAAGATAGGTAATAAATAAGTATAGAGCGAGAAAGAATAAGCTAAAGTTAGAGTTAAGTAAGGCGTTAAGCGGTATTTACCTATCGTTTAATATATAGTTATCTCTAAATAGTTTCGCGATCTTAAGCGTATTCGCGTATTATATCGATAGTAGTAGTAATCGGTAGATCTAAGCGATCGCGTTTCGAAGACTTTAAGGAGAGTATTCTAGTAAGAATATTAGTAGAAAGCTACTCGAGATAATTTATAAGTACGGCTTTAGAGGGCGTATAGATTACTTCTAGGTAGATAATATTATAAATAATAATACTACGATCGAATACGTTTTAAAGGCCCTATATCCGAATATATCCGCTAAATAGCGTAGGAGCTTTCGTCTACGCTATCTCGGCTATATATCGAACCTCTACGCTCGTATAATATTATTAGGGTATAGCTCTAGTAAGATATTAAAGGAGTTAGAGTTATCGACCGAGAAGGGTACTTAGGAGAAGGTAGAGGTATTCTAATAGTCTAAAGGCGCGCTCGGCAAGCTATATAATATAATAAAATAGATAAGAGCCTCGTCTTAGCGCTACGAAGCCTTCGAGAACGTCCGACTAAGTAGTAAGCTATACTAGTTTAATAATTTAAAGGTATATATATTTTCTAAGTTCTCTTTAAGAG
>JAASFE010001306.1:35486-48091 GCA_013365205.1 Pseudocercospora cruenta
CGGAGTCTAGTATAGAAGCTAGTAGTATCCGCGCTTACTCTAAGAATACTAAGAATACTCTCTCTAAATTTAATAGTATAGACCTATCTACTAATAATCTACTTTCTAGCTTATTTAAGACAACTCTACGCGATAGAATTTATTCTATTATATAATCGGACGATCTCTTACTATAAAGGAATATATTAACGAGTTTTACTATCGATTCTAATACGAGAAAACTATTAAAGATAACACTCTTAGTATAGGCGACTAGGTAGTATTAGATAAGCTATATAATGCCCTCTAACTCTTCGAGGTATCTACGATCGCTACTTAGGGCGAGAAATACTACTTATTCGACTAGTATCCGACTCTCTACTTTATACTTAATTATATCGATAAGTATAGTAAAGAATTCGCTAAAGACGCGTAAGTAGATAACGTATTCGATAGCTTATCGACTTATTATACTTACTCGTAGCTTAAAGTCGAGAAGTACTTTAAACTCGCTAACTAATACCCTATCGTCTACGCTACCGTTATACTTAACCTAATAGTTAAATATATCTAGTTTAATAATAAATAGTTAGAAGGTAACGAGGAATAGTAAGGCTAGATTACTATAATAAGAAAGTAGGTTATAGATATCTAGATAATATACTATAAACCTCGTAATATCGTCCGAGCCGTATCTATTAAACTAACTAAAGTTAGCCTCTAAGACCTTCTATATAACTTTAAGCGCCGTAAAGTCGATAGTATACTAATAACGATTAATACCTTTAACGATTATTTAACTTAAGATTACGTACCTAATCCTTAACTAATCGATAAGAAGGCGCTAGTATTCGACGTATTATAGTACTAGCTCGAGCGACGATATTCTTAACCTAAGTTAGCTCGCTTTACCTTTAATACTCTCGCTATTCCTTATATAAGCGACGTATCCGAGAGAGCCTTTAGCGTAGGCCGCGATCTTATATATTATCGTCGATCTAACCTTATTAAAGATATTATTAAGGCCTATAATCTACTTAAGAATTAGTACGGCGGAGATACTATAATCTACGACTAAGAGGTAGATATTAAGGCTTCTTACTAGAAGATTAGCGTAGTAATAATAATACCTTTAGAAGCCGCGGAAGAGCCTATATAGTACGATAATATCGACGAGAAAGAGACGTAATTACTATATACGGATATTAGTAACTATTAGTTACTTATTAGTAAGGAAATGCTAGTATTTAGTAGGTTATAGTATGCCTCTATTCCAACCGGTAACCAAACCAATAAGCTCACTAGTCTAGCGTACATTTACAAGGACCGAAGTGATCTGGACCCGAGTCATTCCCCCTGGAGAATGTCCCAAGGGCTTCATGATTGGCTTGATATACGAAATGAGGATCTCAGCCGTCTCTGCGGCGATTGCATCTACCGTTCGCAGCCTCGACAATTGACAGACTCTCAGAGAGATTACGATGAATCATATATGCCTGAGAGCATTGCTACTGCTTCCCAGGTGTGGACAATAGCGAATGTTCGACATGCTTTCATTGCCTTGGATCACGGTAAAAGAGGAGCTTTTGACACCCGATTCGCCGCTGAAATGCTGACAGAGAAGCCCCCTCCTTGGAATCACGCAAAAATCAGTACAGTCACAACGCTTCACGACTGGATTAAGCATGTGACAAACGGTGTTCATCCTCCTGGGATCCCTAGCCCAGAAAGCTCACCTGGTGACCTACAGAGTGACATGCAGGTAGGATACATCCTGAGGAATGATGCGGGTGAGTTCTGGATGGTTCATGCTGTGGAATCAAAGGATGGTCACGATCGTGTCTTATACCATGTCGAATTCAAGCGGACAAGGCTAGGACCTCCCAGGTGGTCCTGCGGAGAAACGCTCGAAAACGATGACAATGCTCCGAGAGTTGTCGAGAATAGTGACGACGACCCGGAAATTCGGCCTAAAGCCGTCTTTCGAGACTTTCTTTGGCGGATCAATAGAGACAGACCATAGAGCGGCCTCAAATGAATGTGACTGTGACGGCATTTATCGTTCGTCGGCATCCTCGCCTCGACTGATCCTTTAGGGTTACCGCTATTTATGAGTTCCTGGACTGGAGCGATCGAACGACGGTCCGAATGCATCATTGTCGACGGGCCCGCTAGGCATGTCCTCAAGGCGTCATAGCAATAGCAGACTTTTGCCAAGCTTCTTTGCAGCAGCTAGTCGGGGCCATCTTTTGTCCAATATGGACTAGAAATTGGGAAGAGCCTACCTATCACACAATGAAACTACTTGCGCTTGATCAGGAAGGGCTAAAAGGGAGATAGACTACTGTTAGCAGTGTATCCTCACCCTTAAAATCAGGATCGTACTCCCTAGCAATGTGATCTTTATCATGCAGCTTTTGACTTATTGCAAGCGCGATGCACGAACCCTCAGCGAGACACGCTGGCCATGAGAGTTTACCGTGTACACTCACATCCACGTACTCTCAAGCATCGTTCACCGCCGTTCATCTTCATATCAAGACCCATCCACGACGAGATTGCCACAGCCTGTCAAGACCAGCAGAGCTCCACAGTCTTCGCTCGTGTTCCGTGACAACCTTCACCTGGACATTTTCCCAAAGAAAAGCATTTCTACCAGCCCTTCAGCGTCTACCGAGCTGCTTCGATACCAGTATTGAGATGAAAGGAAATTGCGACTGTGATCCTGTCCATGAGTTCTTGGTATCTACACTACGTTGCTCAATCAATGTGAGCATGCTATTCATCTCTCCCGCAAAACGCTTCCTCAAATAACGCCATTGGTATCGTGTCGTGCATTAAACTCACAAAGCTCTGCCACTTGCGGTTTTAGTGAAGCAACGGTGTCTTCGGAGGCCCTCGACCCTTCGCGCGGTTTCTTCTTCGAGATGCCCCTCTACAAACCACGCGCGATACATTTGCTCGCCATTATGTCGCCATACTATGCGTGCCATCCTCCGACACTACGACGCTGCCCTCAAAGCCTTCCAGAAGTCCGAAATCTCAGGCGTGAAATCATCATGAAAAGGCGGACGACCTCTAGAATCATTACAGAGCCACCTAGAAATCTCCTCGGGTAGCATCACAGAATTCTTATGCAATTTCTCCACAGCATAATGAATGTCCATACCCTTGTATCTCGGCTGACCACGCTGCTTGACGAAGGCCACAAAACTCGAGGGCATTTTGAGATTCATGCAAGCCTTGGTACAAACGATCAAGAAGATCAGCTTCGCGTTTCCATCTCGAATCTCGTCGATTTCGGTGGCCGCCATACCAGACAAGAACGTGGTCGCGTACGTGAAGTCCCAGTTGAAGATGCGGAGGAGCAGTGAGCGTTGGGGTCCGATGTCGTTGACTTTGAAGATGTTGGCGCGGAGTTCGTCTGCAAATTCGCGGTTCAGCTCACGCGACACCGAGATGAGCGACGATGCCGTGATGTAGCGGTGTTCGAGATCGTAAGCGCTCGTCTTTGGCTTGGCGCGCACGAGAGGGAGCTCGACGGGTAGCAAAGGAGATGTATTGCCTGTGTCGGGAGTCGAAGCTTTGGTCGGCATCATATACAGTATGGAATCTGGAGAGTCCGCGATGATATAGTCAAAGACCCGCACTCGCAGCTCGGGGGGCAATCCGAAGAAACTGAAGAACTGAGATCTATGTCAGAGTGTATGAGAGGCTGTTGCGGGGTTTGAAGACTTACGGGTACAGTCTTTCTGCATTTGCCGCATGCTGGGCCCGATGGTGCGCCATATTTGATGATGCCATTCTTGCAGTGGGGGCAGGGTGTCGGACTGTCTTTCTGGACGCCAGAGAGCTTTGGTACAGCAGTGGAAGTCGTCTTGCTGACATTCTGACTCGAGTTGCCGCCTTTTGGTTGCGGACCTTTCTGTACAGCCTTCCGTGTTGTCTTGCCCTTCTTCGTCTTCGTCTTGCCCTTTCGAGGCGGCATCTTGCCTATGTGGTGGCGATGTGGAGTTGTTGATGGATCAGACTCGAATGAGGGAGGCAGCGAGGGAGGTAGTGTGGCGCGAGATGGGCGAATTCCGGTCTCCTCGGAAATTGCCGTAATCATTCACTTTCACACAGCCCGTTGAGATTCCGGCATCCATTCCAAGACCTCATAATCACGCTGTGTGATTAGCGACTGGCCTGTGGAGATTGAAGGGCCGCAACGATCTGCGATATTTGGAAGTTCGATAGAAGTGTTGCATGCCGAGATTCCGAAAATTAGGATCGAACCTCGAGGCTGGTGTAGCAGGATCAGGCAGAGCCCAAGCAGGCGTGCCGGCTGGTCGTGGACCGGAAAGCCGCAAAATGACCAAACCCTCACAGGCCATACACATCAAGACTTCGAATCTCTTCATCGTATCGACTTCGGCACCCTGAAAGTCCGTCAGCATCATTGCTAGTGATGTTGTAAGCCTCGACCCACACAACGACAGGCCCTGTATGTCGATTCCTTCTTTGACATTCTCCCCCTCAGCCTTCTGCCGCTAGCTTTGCAAGTCACACCATTCTCGTCCAATGCGATTTCACGAAGCCAGGCGTCGCTTGCATTGCGACGTGCGACGAGTCTTGCGACTGCTCCAAAGGTGTGCCTTCGACACAGCCTTGGCAAATGCATAGCATCGCCGACCGCAGAACCTGCAGTGCCTCCTGCGAAAGGGCCCTGTCTTCCGTTAACAGTATCAGCGCAAGTGCATGTGACTCGTGGCCAATTCAGTTGTTCCAGGTATCCTGCAGGTCCTGCGGGCCGCTGATTGACTATGTGCGTCGTGTTCCACCCATTGACTCTCATATGATATTTCTGCTGCTCAATCTGCTCGCAGCTGGAACATAAGCGCGTGAAGAAGCCTTTCCAATTTTGAGGTATGTTGGGACCAGTGGTAGGCCAAGCTGGTGGCTGGCGAGCAGGCGTGAGACCGGTGAGAGGGTCTATGGCAGCACGCGTCTGGGTCATGACTGATTCTACTTGCGTGTCATTATCGCACTGTCCACATACCATGAAGTTCGCGCCATGCAGACTGTTCGTATCTGGGCAGGCGTAGCGCTGCCAGTGTTGATGGAACGGTACGGCACCGGTCGAACAATTTGGTGCTGCGTGCGGTGGATCCTTATTGAGTCGTTTCCCATGGTGTTTACGGTCATCACAGTCCACCGCATTAGCGTGAACAGCCGTTGTGAAAAGGCTACTGCCGCTCATGACCACGAGGCCGTGTCCAAGCTGTGAATTGTCTTTGCTACTGATACACCGGTGATAACAGAGCCATCAGGTAGGTACACTCTAACACAAAGACATCGCGTTGGCCGGATCTGGAAGTGTTGGCCAGTCTATGGAAGCGAGGCGACAAAGATTGTGTTTGCACGAACAATGCACAGAGGAAGCCAATTTCCGCGGCTTCTTTGAATCCTACCTTCAAGCAGAAGGGGCTGGGTCCTCGTCCCATCTCTCGGTGCCAGGGTCAGGTTTATTGGCATTGCCTAGATATCCTTCCGCCCAAGGTGGTCTACCATCCTCATCAAATTCTGCCCAGACGAAATATGAGCAGCCTTTCTTGCCAGGCGTGTAGTTTGCATAGCACATCCACATGTACCTGCCTCGTGTGACCTGTCTCTTTTGAACGCATCGCAGCACGCAAGCTACTCCGCACCTACATCTTGGTGTGAATTTCGGGTTGAGATATGGCTGATAGCATCGATACGTGACGTTCAATCGCTTGTTCTCGGCGAGAGGATGTGGTTCGATGGTCTGCGCTGCAGCAATAGAATGCTTCCATTCTTCTTGCATCTCTGCATGCATGACAAGAAGCGAGTTGTGAGGGAGGTGTATCGCGATCTGGCCTTGTTCGTCTGCGGAGGCAGCTTCGACTTGTGGGACGATACGACGAACTCTGAATTCTCTTGCAACGCCGAGCGAGAGGCTGCCGATGATGGCGCGGGGTCCTAAGTATGTAAGGTGATCTGCGTGCCATCCAACGTTCTCCTTGGCGCCATCATAACAATTCACGAATGAGGCATTTGGTTCCCAGGCTGCAGGAGACTGGAACTTCAGTTTCTTGCCTTCGGGCTGGAAATCACGCATGCGACGTTCGACTTCCTTGTTGACTGTCTCCTTCACAACTTTCGAGACTTTGAGCATCTCTGGTGTGGTCTGAGAGACATCTGCTTCGTATATGCCATCATACACATATTCCGTCTTCTGTACCTTGACATCCTCCAGGGTATCAACGTAGAACTTCCATGTATGCGGACTCTGCACTGTCCTTTCAAACAGCTGAAAAGTACCACGTTTCATGCTCGGAGCCTCTTCAAGTAGCTCTTTCAGCAATGCATCGGCTTGTGCTGTTGGCAGAAAGTTGTGGATGATTGAGCATGGTGTGTTCTCCTCGATTTCTCGGGGCGTATACAGATGCAACGTCTTGCCCTTCTTTGTGAGCAGCTTACTACTGCCAGAAGCCTGGCCATTAGCAGGTCCTCTCCTTGAGGCAAACGAGTCGAGCGAAGACTGGTAACCGGTCGTTGAAGGTCGCTTTCGCTTGACCACTTCGTCGACTTTGCCAACGAGTGCCTGACTAGCCTTGTACGCACTCCCCTCATACGCCAGTAGATAATCCAGATGCACTTCTGGACTCTTGTCTGGATGCAGAGAGGCCAATACTGCAAGCTTGAATTCGGTGCTTTCCTGGTTCTCGTCCGTGTCTGCCGTCATGGCTATCTCCTTGGCCTCTTCTGATGGCCTCAGCCGTTTGGCCTTATGCTGCTTGATCTCGTAGTGCTCATCCATAGCACCGTGAGATCCATGGGCTCGGAGTATGAGCAACGCATCCTGTTGATGACTTCACGCGAACGCGACGTGAAGTTAGCTTCCGAAGGTGCAGGTCGGAGACTTTCAGGTCGCCCTTAGGCACGAACCAAAAGTCTTGGCGTATTCGTGGCGCGGTTGCCAAACACAACATCAACACATCTGCTTCTTCCAAAACCAACTCGGCGATCTGGTATAGCCATACTACTGATCGTAACCCTCACTTTTCGAGATCCGCCGTCTTGAGATTGTGTTCTGCATATCGAGCTTCTTCCATACCGCCGCCTTGCTTGAATTTTTCGGTATCGCTATCGCCACTGCATCCCGACCACGAGTCCGACCATCAAAACAATTCAGCGCGTGGCAGGCAGCGAGATGCCGCGACTCAATCACAAGAAAGCTAGAACTGGCTGCCAGCGCTGCAAAGCGCGTAAAGTAAAGGTGGGCGAAAGTGAGAGTACAGGAAGTGGTATCATATACTCATTGCTGCGATAGTGCGATGAAGGTAGACCGAAGTGCGCCGCCTGTACGAGACACAATGTCGTGTGCGAGTATGTCGAGCCGGCGCCGCGCAGGACAGATCAGCAGACCTTCCCACAAGCTCAGGCTCAGCAAGATGCCTATCAGATCGGAATCGCACCGAGCGAAGACCTGGATCCTAGGCTAGAGATCAAACTCATGCATCAGTGGACTGCATATACTTGCCAGGTACGGTTGATCTCCGCTGCAGACAACAAAATGTGCCTGTCTACAGCTTGCTAACATGTATTCAGACGTTCTCCACAGCGTTCGAGTTCTGGAGATGCCAAGCGCCACTCTTCGCCATGGAGCATCGAATGGTCCTGGACGCCATGTTCGGTTTGGCTGCACTTCATGCCTCAAGACAGTCTCCCGCCCAATGGATTCCAATGGACGGACGTATGATACCCATCAGAGACCCGATCTATAATCCGGAACACGTCACTCGAGACCTCTCAAACCACTGGAAGGAGCACGAAGATGGTGTGGAAATTGCCAATGCAGTCCGAAACGCCAACCATCCAGACTATGTTGGAGCAAAGCGCAGTCGTGAGCTGCTCCTGAATGCCCGCAAGTATTTTGATCGTGCTATTGATGGCCACCGAAGTGGTATTGGAGCCCTGACGAGAGAAAATGTGGAAGCCACCTACATCACCTCGATTCTAATCTCATTCCAAGCGCTTTTCACCTTGAGCGAAACGGATGAGGATAGCACTCTTCCCGTGGTGGATGCAATCGTCTGGCTGCGCTTGGCAGATGGCACCCGCTATCTTTGCGACATTTGGCGAGGCATGGCTGGCGACGAATGGCTCGACGATGCTGGCGTCTACTTTGGCAGAGCAAAGCTGCAAGGTGCCGAAGAGCTATTTCAGCGCGAAGAAGGCAAGCCGTTCCAATCGCTCTTGACCTTTGCCCAAGAGTATGAGACGACTACCATCGAAGACAAAACAGTATTTCAGCAAGCTGTGGCTGCTCTCGCTCTCATCTACAAAAGCATCACAGAAGAAATTGATGCGGCATTGGTCAACTGCCGACGACTCGTTGCAATGCCATCTCAACTGGCTAGACGCTTCACTGAACTGGTGGAGATGAGGAATCCTCGGGTAAGCAGATGCTCTTAGCTACGATTTGAACGACAAATTTGAAGCACTCGCTGATTCTTTGGAATCTATAGGCAATGATGATAATGGCGTACACCTTCGCCACAATGAAGATACTATCTGAAAAAGTGCCGTGGTTCCGCGGCATCGCAGAACAGCAAATACCCAGGATAGCTGCACAGATCCCGCATGCCTGGGGCGAGATGATGAAATGGCCTCTGGACATTGCTCAGAATCGTAGCGAATCGAGGTCCCAGGAAGAGGACATTCGCGAGGTCCTTGCGCTGGACACTTGAGCACACGCTTGTTTTGTCGGACCACAAGATTACCAGCTGCTATGCGAAGGTGGCGCAAAGTACGCCTTGTCGAAGGCATTCGAGGGCAACAATACATATTCAGCGTCGAGTTTGGGTCGTGATTCTTTGATGCTACACAGCTGCATCAGTTGCGCCACAGAGGAGGAGTTTCCGCTCGACCGAAGGAGGAGCAGAAAAAAGTACCACTTCACGTTCTCAAACAGTTCGACATTTCAAATATGCCGTTGTTGAATGGCGCTGACGGCGGAGGCATTGCTTCAATACAGAAAGTTTTGATCATTGGCGTGAGTATGTTGCAACTTCATAGGTCACGTGCGGCTAGCTTACAACTCATGAATAGGACAATCGCAAAGCCGTTGAGATTAGTAAAAGCATCTCCGCAGGTGAAGAAATACGCGAAGTTCATCATGCGGTACATCGACAGTCCACTGTCGAGCAGACAGGGATCGTTAGAATTTACCGTACAGACTTCTCGAAAGATTCTTTGCGATCAGTGTTCGGCGACGTTAAGCCCGACATCATCTTCAGCACTTCTTCTGGAGGCTCTTACGACTTCCAGAAGCAGCTTATAGACCTCGCGATCGAGACTCGGGTCCCCAGAATTGTCGCAGCAGAATACGAACAAGACTCTCTCAATTCAAGAATTCAAGCACGCCTACCACCATGTCGAGAACGTGCTAGAGCTATCGAATATCTTAAGCAGCGATCGTCAGAACATCAAATCGAATGGGTGGCGATCGCTACAGGTTGTGCACTTGATCAGGGACTCATCAGTGGCAATTTGGGTTTCGATATCAAATGGCAAAGCGCTACAGTACACGGAACAGGTCAAGAGCGATTCGCAGCCAGCTCCACAGCATGGATTGGACGTGTCGCTGGGGCGATTCTAGAGAATTGGGAGTCTGTCAAGAACCAGTATCTCTATGCCTCTGGGATGATTACTTCGGTCAACGAGGTCTTGGATGCATTGCAACATCACAATGGCCAGAAATGGGAACGAGGCGAAGTAGAAGTCGAAGAAGCTGTCCGTGAAGCCGAGAGGAGAATGGATCGTGGCTTTCCTGATGCTGCCATGTTCTTGATGGAAAAGAGTGTGCTTTGCGATGAGTCGCTGGATGCTGTCAAGCCATTCATCGAGCAGGATTCGAAGCACAAACTAGGCCTTGAACCTGAAAGGCTACAAGAACTGGTCAAAAACGCACTTCACGAGTTTGAGCATTATGGCAAAGGCGGATGTGGTTGTGACTGAAAGCCTGCTAAATGAACTTTCCTGGCTCAAATTGCCACCTGGCATGGCATGACCTGGTGTTGCCTAAAAGGAGAATCTCGATATCGACAGTATGTCTTGGGCTCGGATGTGGTTCAGAATGCACCGAGAACGAATTCAAGATAACCCTCTCTAGTGTCGTGACTAAGCTGAACCCTGCACCCCCTTAGCAGAGACAGGGGATAGATTAGCGCTCTTATTACTAGCGCATCCCTACTAATTTTAAAGTAGAGGTTCTAACCGTTCCTCCTAATACTAAGAATTACGTTTTTATCTTTAGTATATTAGTTATAAGCCTAGAGCGCTTTATATACGTACGTATATAAATATAAGCTATATTATATACGCCTAACCTAATTCGCTAATCTAGAAAGGCCCGTTATACTAGTCCGCGTTAGTACGTTTTAGCGTTAATAATACCTCCTTATAGAATTAATAAACTTACTAACGACTATTAATATATTAACTATTAAGATATCTACTATAGCTACTATCGAGAAAAAGGTTATAAAGACTAAAGAATACGATAACTAGTATAAATAGACTATCGAGAAGTTTACTATAATAAATATCTAGAAATACTATAAGAAAGAAGGGTCTAAGCTAGAGCCTATATAGAAGGAAGAACTAATACTATCTACTAATAATACTTCCCTTAAAGCTCTATAAAAGTATAATCTTTAGTCTAAGATTATTACGCGATATAACGATAGTATCTTCTATCTATTTAAGGCTAAGTAAATTAGGGTAATTAAATACCTTAACTATACTATAAATAATCTTAGTCGCTCTTAAATAGCTAGGAAGATAATAGTTAAGTAGAAGCTTAATTCTATTAAGATAACCTTTATATCTACTAATCTTCTATAACTAAACTTCTACCTTACTAATCTATAGAGGCTTTAGTAAGGACCTACTAGTAAATCTTATAAATAATAGTTATTCTACTAGATCTATCTATATAAGCGAATAACGAAGGTTAACTATAAATAAATACTATTTCTATATAGGTACTTCCTTAATACTATTAGTAAGAAGGTCTCTAAGAGTATTAGATAAGTACTATATAGTTAAGCTAATTCTAGCGATACTCTATAGGATCTTAATAAAATTATTATTAAGTTTAATAATTATATAAGAGACCTACCTCTACTAGAGCGAGGAGGCTATTCTTATTACTTATACGCTACTTAATTAGACGATAATATCTCTAACTAGTAGAATATAGGCTTAGGAGCTACTAATTTATTATACTAATATAATAAGTTAGCGTCTAGTAAGAATAAGCGTAAACTAGGTTATAGATATATTACTAGTAAATCTAAGTTAGAAGCCTATAAGACGTTAGCGTAGTATAATATTATTAATCTAAGTAAGCGACTAGCGACTAATAAGCGTACTTTAGAATAGAAGAAGTATATAAGGAACTTTATTACTAAGTACCTTAATAATAGCGAGTTCTATATCTATATCTAAGGCCGCTATTAGGATAATAAGCGAGATAATATATATAAGTAACGATCTAGCTCTACCTTAAAGTAATTAACTAACTTAATAGCTACTACCGAGTCTAGTTTAAGTAGAGGTAAAGAGATACTTATATTAGTAGTATTTATTATCTCGTTAGTCTAATAGTATTATTACGTATAAGACTAATAGCTTCTTAACAACTATTTAGAATACTATATAATTAATTATTATCTAAAGGTAGATTTCCGAGCTACTAAGATATACGATAATTTAGTAATTAAGGCTAGAATAACTATATTTACTATATAGGTCTTTAGAATAGCTAGATTAGATTTTAGCTACTATAAACTTAAGCTTACAAATATCGCTTATATATCTAGCTTTTATTTAAATATCGTCTCGTACTATTATATTTATATAGATACTAATCTATAGTAGTATAGATACGATAATATCCTTTATCGAAGAATTAATAGATAGGATCGCCTAATATATAAGCTTATTACGCTAACTAATACCCTATCCTTCTTTAATATTATTATATCTATATAAGAAGAGATTCTAGTATCTCTTTATATATACGTAAGTACTCTTACTCTTAATAAGCGCTTACCTAATACTAATAATAACGATTTAGTTAACGAGCTTCCCTTTAAATACCTATACTCTATAACGTTTAATCGTACTAAGAAGCCTATTAACCTTAGAGCCGCTATTTTAATACGTAAACTATATTAAGATCGATACCTTACTATATACTAATAGTATATAATTCTCGGATATATCGCCCCTAACTAAATTAACTATATTAAGAAGTATCTTTATAGTACTAAGATCGATAAGACTAATTTAGAAGAAGAGAATATACTAAGAGTTATTAAATACGAAGTATATACTATAGTAAAGGTAAAGCGAGTAATCTTACGCCGCTTACGTAAGTAAGTAGATACGCCCCTTAGGTACTTTACTATAGACGTTATCTTTATAAATAAGGCGCTCGATAGAAGCTAGTTTATTCTTTACGTAAATAATCTAAGTACTAGCCTTAAATTTATTAAATATATACTTAATAAGGTATTATAAACTATATATAACTTTATCGTAGATCTTAT
>JAASFE010001393.1:2466-26004 GCA_013365205.1 Pseudocercospora cruenta
CGATATACCGCGAGTAAGCTTACGAATATAGTAAAACTATCTCGCTAATCTCCTTAGTAGTCGCTTTAGTAGCGCCTAAAGCTACTATAAGAATATCTACGCGCTAGATACTATTATAATTGTTTAAAGTTATAATAGAGTATACTAGCGTTTAAGTAGCTCTTAAAGTATAATATAGTTAGTAGAAAGTATAGCGAGTTTAAGGTCGAAAATATAGCGAGTCTAGGTAAGCTTCGCGGCTATTATTAAGGTTAATATTATCGTGCGAAGTAAAGGGTTATAATAGGAAAGAGCGACTTAGAAGTGCTATTGTCCACTTAGTAGATCTGGGGCTCCGTCCGACGTCCACTTCCGAGCAATCGCCGAGCTTTGGGGTTGGCTTTCACATGGGATTCGCTATCAGGCATCAATGAAGGCAGGAACAACGAATAGTCCTTACACTTCCTCCGCCGCGACATGAAGAAGGCGAGGATGTTGACGCGATGAACAGGCGCGTCAGCAGCATTTCCATCCACGAGCCGACTCCTGCACCACAGCGTCCGCCAGCCCGGCGCACATCCAGCTATGCGACCTCCGTGTCCTCCAATGCCCGCCGCAGCTCGCAACCCCCGAATCGCCGGCTTTCCACTATCTCGACGGTAGAGGCAGGACATAATGAGCCAGTCTCAACCGCCGACCAGATCGTCGCCGAAGAGATCGCCGAGATCAAGCGATATGAGGACTTCACGACAATAGACTGGGTGCAGGATGCCGCTCGCGAACAGCAGCGGCGCAAGGCTCGGAGGCAGGAGCGAGCTGGCTTCTTCGATCGAGAAGGACGTCTAGGCTGGAGGCGAAAGCTGTGGGAAGCCTATGATGCGGGCCAAGGGTGGATAGTAGTCACCCTTATCGGCGCTGCCATAGGACTCAACGCAGCCTTCCTGAACATCGTGACAGAATGGCTATCAGATATCAAGATGGGCCACTGTACGACTGCCTTCTACCTCAACGAGAACTTTTGCTGTTGGGGATCAGAAAGTGGTTGTCCTGAATGGAAGCCTTGGACTGGCTTCGGTCCAGTCAACTACCTGATCTACATACTCTTCGCTGTCCTCTTCTCGAGTGTTGCAGCTATTCTGGTCAAAAACTTTGCTCCATACGCTGCTGGGTCTGGAATCAGTGAAATCAAATGCATCATCGCAGGCTTCGTCATGAAGGGCTTCCTCGGCTTCTGGACACTCCTTATCAAGTCGATAGCACTGCCACTTGCCATCGCTTCCGGACTCAGCGTAGGCAAAGAAGGTCCTTCGGTCCACTACGCTGTCTGCACTGGCAATGTCATCAGTCGAATGTTCGACAAGTATCGCCGCAATGCAGCCAAGACCCGCGAAATCTTGTCTGCATCTGCTGCTACAGGAGTGGCAGTGGCATTTGGTAGTCCTATTGGAGGAGTCCTCTTCAGCTTAGAAGAGATGTCTACCCACTTCCCACTCAAGACCTTGTGGAGATCTTTCTTCTGCGCGCTGGTGGCTACAGCAGTTCTGGCCGGCATGAACCCCTTCCGAACAGGCCAACTGGTCATGTTCACTGTACGGTACGACCGGAGCTGGCACTTTTTCGAGATACCCTTTTACATTTTGCTTGGCGTATTTGGCGGCTGCTATGGTGCGTTCGTAATGAAGTGGCATATGCGCGTGCAGGCGTTCCGTAAGCGATACTTGTCACAGTACGGAATCCTGGAGGCCACGATCCTTGCATTTGCCACGGCTATCATCTGCTTTCCCAACATGTTTCTGAAGATCGACATGACTGAGAGCATGGAGATCCTCTTTCAAGAGTGCGAAGGAGAGCACGACTATGATGAGCTATGCGAGGCTCAGCACCGCTGGCGCATGGTCTTCAGCCTCGCCATTGCAACAATTCTACGCACAGGACTGGTCATCATCTCATATGGCTGCAAAGTCCCTGCCGGTATCTTCGTGCCGTCTATGGCCATAGGCGCCTCATTTGGGCGCATGGTTGGCATTCTGGTTCAAGCTCTACATGAATCATTCCCTAACGCCGCCTTGTTCTCAGCTTGCGAGCCAGAACAACCATGCATTACACCCGGTACATACGCCTTCCTCGGTGCTGGTGCTGCCCTTGCCGGAATCATGCACCTCACCATTTCTGTGGTAGTCATCATGTTTGAGCTCACAGGCGCTCTAACATACATCCTTCCAACCATGATCGTCATTGGCGTGACGAAAGCTGTCAGCCAACGCTTTGGCAAAGGCGGTATCGCAGACCGTATGATCTGGTTCAATGGGTTCCCGTTCCTCGACAACAAAGAAGAGCACACGTTCGGCGTCCCAGTTTCAGCATGCATGACAGCTGACCCTACTGTTCTTCCCGCGACTGGTTTGACGTTCTCCCAAGTCGAACGCATCCTTGCTGAATCGAAGTATCAGGGCTTCCCGGTCGTAGAAGACCCCGAGACCGGCATCTTGCTTGGCTACGTCGGGCGGACTGAACTGCGCTATGCTCTTGACCGAGCGAAACGTGAACAAATGGTTCATCCAACAGCTAAATGCTATTTCGCACCTCAAGATGTACCACGCACTGCTACTACACCAAGCACTCTGGCACCTGCCATCACATTCGACGATATTGCTGAGACTGGGCCAGCGATGAGCGTGGACTTCAGCAAATTTGTAGACCCTACGCCGCTGGCTGTGCATCCACGCCTACCTCTTGAGACTGTCATGGAACTCTTCAAGAAGCTCGGCCCCAGAGTGATCCTAGTCGAGCATCGTGGCAGATTGACCGGACTTGTCACTGTCAAAGATTGCCTCAAATACCAATTCCAGGCCGAAGCGCACGAGAACCCTCGCGACGAGGCAGGGCAGATCAAAGTGCAAGAGAAGATGTGGGAGTACATCCGAAGTGCTGCATCGTGGGTAGGAGGAAAGGTCGGGATTAGCAGAGGTGCGCTACGACTGGATAGTGGTGGCTACGCAAGCGTGGGCGAATCGCCTCCAAATAGCGCTGGACTACAGAACAGTGATCGGAACAGAGATATTGGCCTTGACGAAGAAGGCGCTGGACCCGCTGTCGGTGGCGTGGAATTAGATGATAGGAGGAATGCCTTGTCTTAGCTCCAGTCACAGCCCAACAAGATTTTCTCGTGCTATGTTCTATGATCTGCCAGCTTTCTTTTTGCTCTTATCCTTCAGCCTCGCGACAAGACCTTTGACATCCTCATCCTCTCCACCTCCAACATCAGCTTTCTTGACCTTCTTGCCTCTGGGTTCCCCATCCTCGTCCTCCTCATCAGCACCCTTCCTCTTCCTCCTCCTCTCCTCCAAAAGTCCCTGCATAGCCTTCGTCTTCTTAAACGCAGGAGCAGTAGGATCAATCGCATACTCATGGCTGTCGAAAAGCGCCTTGAATCTAGGATCCGAAGTTTCGACCTGAAAATCGTCCTGCTCTCCGACCTCTGCTTTCTTCCCCTTCTTCCCCTTACCTTTCTTCTTCGCAGCTTTCTCCGCCCTCTCTATCTCCCGCATATCGAAGTGCTGAGCTCCACCATCTTCCTCCGCCATGAGGAGTTCGAGTTCCGCACGACGAGATTCGGCTTCTGCATCTGCTGCTTCGCGAGCGGCGCGTTTTGCATCTTTGGCGGCTTTGCGAGCACTTTTCTCTGCTGCTGCTGAGGCGGTGGGATCGTTGAAGAAGGGGTCGTTAAAGCCGTCGTCGGCTTCGGCTTCGGCGCCGGGTTCTCCTTCTGCTTCCTCCTCCTCCTCTTCTCCATTGCGAGCCTTGGCGCGTTCTTTACGTTTTTGTTTTCGTTCTTTTTCTTTCCGGATGTATCGTTGTCGGGTAGATTCTTCGTCTTGAGGTTCGTTTTCGAAGACATCGCCGCCTTTTTTGGAGGATAGACCTGATGTGAAGGTGATTTGCATGTCGCCTACTACTTCGTCTTTGTCTTTCTTGCTTGATTTGGTGGGTTCGAGAGACAAGCCGAAAGCTTCTCGTGCTTTTGCTCGTTTGGCGTCGGCTTTGGCTTTGCGCTTTTGTTCGGCTGTTGAGACGCGAGAAGAGATGGAGTCGGCGTCGCTGTCGTCTGAACCTATGTAGGCCTGAAGGTCGTTCTCATCCATTTCTGCGCGGGAGAAAGCACGTTTTTGGACTTCTTTACGAGTAGCGTCATCGTCATCCCATGTCAAGCGAACTTTGGAATGTGTGAGGGCTTCTGTGCGAAAGTCATTGGGCTTGTAGCCCTGTGGAAGATCTAGACATTCGTCGTGAGGAGTATCTTCGTCGAATGAGGTCTCATCGGGGATGAATCGCAGGTCGAAGAAGTTTGACGTCGACAAATACTCCCGTCCGTCCATGGAGTCATACAGCGTCTTAGCTGTAGCATTATCCGAACATTCGATCACAGCGTAGTAGTAGCGCAAACGTTCCAGCTGATATTGCCTCAACTTAGCAGTGTCGAACTCTTCTCCGTCACCAGCTTGGTCTTTCAGTAGTCGCGCTTTGATCTTCTCGTCATCGTCCGAACTTTCGTCATCGTCGTCTTCCTCTTCGTCGTGCTTCTTTTTAGAGCTAGCGAATATCTCTCGTGGTGGGCCCTCGAGCTCCTCTCGCTGCAGTCGTTCTCGCCCAAACTCACTGGGATATATTGTGACACTTTCTATCCTTCCACTCTTTGGCGCAAAGCTACTCGCCACTGCCATGATATCTGCAGCGCGTATATTGTCCCAGTCCAGGTTCACACAGGCGATGCGCTTGGAGACCTCGCCCATAGGAATATCCTCCGTCTGCTCATTTCCTGCTGTATCGTCCGCCAATTCTGCCTCTTCGTCGCTTTCTTCCTCTTCATCTGACGTCTCTTCTTCGCTTGATGAGGATCCTGAGAAGCCTCCATCTCGGGCTGGATCGCGCTTCTCAACCAATTCCTCGTCTTCGCTCCCATCTTCATCTTCCTCGCTCTCGTCTGAGCTGCCAACGACTTCTCGCTCCACTTTCTTGCCCGCTTTCTTTGCTGACTTGTCTTCCTTATCTAGCCTGTACAGCCTCTCCAACTCTTTCTTGCCAGCATCAGGTTTGATTTTTCGTCCATAGCGATCTACGCTGGCTTTCTTGCGAAATTCTTGATCTGTGAATAATGTCTTAAACCGAGGATCGACAGCAGTGCGCGCTTCTTTTTTGCTGGGCAGTCGGTATCGCGGATCCTTTGCGAGCGCGCTGAAACGTTTGTCCGACATTTTGTTCAGTGTGAGTTGTGGTGTAGGAAAAGTTGCATTCGCATGAACTTTTTCTGCAGTCGACGATCGTTGCAAGAAGCAGGCCACCGCCAAAATGCCGACCAGCCGAACATGAGATTTGCGACTTCTTCCAAAAGTATAGAACTACAAGCTTCTTGATGATATGGACATAAGAAGTTCGCCTATAAGGTCCAAGATAGCCGCTGGGTTCTAGCTTCACGTGCTACGTGCTCGCCATCATGGTCCGCATCAAGCATCGATACCTGCTTATGAACGTGCTCTACCCCCAAGACGCGTCAAACGCGAAGCACAACGATGAAAATCTACCATGGTCTGTCCAATTTCGAAGACCGAGCTCAGATCGTTTCGAAGCAGGATTCATTGCGCGTCTGGTCCGGAATGGCGTTGCTGAGCTTTTTGGCGACTATGGAGCTGGTATGGTTTCAGGCAGTCTAAAAAGTGAGTCTTGCTGCTCATTTTGCTTCAGATGTCCGGCGCTGACCTCTTAATCAAGTCATATACTGCTCTTCTGCTACAAGTACTGCAATCATACGCGTCGCGAGGGCTCACTACAGGCTGGTCTGGGCGGCACTTTCCTTCGTCACTAAGCTGCCAAAACCAATTGATCAACCCTGCGTGATTCAGGTCGTTCGCGTCTCAGGCACAATCAAGAAGTCCGAAGAAGAAGCTATCAGACGCGCCCGGCTCACCATACTCCGAGCTTCCAAAGCCACAAGCAATGGCAATACCATTGCTACTGCAGCCGCCACCGATCATGATGACCTGGAGATGCTCGATAATATTATCGACGATGACGGAGACGAGGATGAGGATGAGGACGACTGAACTGATGCAACCCTTCGGCTTATGCTGTGTTACAAATGGCTTGAACAGCTCTAGTGTGGCGTCTTGCAACCACCTCCATCAGTCTTTGTGCTTCCTACTTCCAAAGTGAAGTCGGGTGATACGCGCGACTGAAAATAAAAGCACTCAAAGTCCAAGGCTGGCTTCTACGAGAAGCTCGAAGCAATTGCTAGCTCACCACAAACTGCGACAATGGAGCGCGAAGCCTGGATTGATGGTCTGAGAGGCATAGCCGCTTTACAAGTTATGGTCTACCACTACATCACACCGGAGACCTGGTTCATCTACGAGTCTGCATGGACACCATCTGATGATCAGGGCCCTCATATCCTCAAGCTTATCCCAATACGGCTCTTGGCCAACGGAGAAGCCATGGTCCGACTCTTCTTCGTCCTCTCAGGATACTGCATTGCAACTAGCTTGCAGACACATTCCAGCCAAAGCCCGGCAGACATCAGGTTTTACCACAAGCTATCTTCGGCCGTGTTCCGCCGCACCATACGTCTCTCAGTGCCCTTCGTCACTATAGTCATCTTGAGTCAAACGGCATGGTACCTGGGCCTCTACGCCGACGAACCTTCGGAGATCGCAGCTGCCTGCCCGAATGCTCGACCACGATCTTCGCCATGGTCGCACATTGTCTGCACCATCGATTACCTGTCTGATGCATTCAATATTTTCGATCTGCAGTGGAATCTCGGACTTCACAATTCTCTTTGGTCACTTCCCCTCGAGCTGCGTGGATCCATGGCGATATACACCACCATTCTAGGACTAGCGAATACGAGAACGCCGTGGCGCATTATCGTTGTAGCATTATTGGCCTCGTACCACTTCTGGAACAGCACCAAGGATCTAACAGGCTTCTACATGGGGCTTCTCATTGCGGAAGGAAGACATACAGCCTCAACGATCAAGGAGAAATCGCCCCATCAGAGTCGCTCGTATCTCCCTCAATGTATGCGACCTTTATCCGTGATCGCTCTTGCTCTAGGGCTATACTTGCTTTCGCTGCCGATCAAGCTGTGGAACAATTCGGTCGACACACTTCCGCCTGATTACTACTTCCTCACGTTCCTAAGACCACCGCAATGGAAGTCCGCCGTCGACTACAGCTGGGCTGCTTACTTTCTCGGATCAGCGCTTATTTTGATGGCATTGCAATTTCTTCCATTTTTGAGAATTTGCCTGAGCAGTAACCCACTGGTGTCTATGGGCAGGCTGTCGTATTGCCTCTTTCTGGTGCATGTTCCGATCAAGCGAATACTATTGCGGCGCGTCATGAAGCTGTTGTGCGCCCTCTTTGTGATGGAGCCGCCCAGAGGAGATGCAAGTGTTGCTCCGCCTACGATTGTTCGCATCGCATCGCTCCTACTGGTGGGTGGTGTCAGTGTCATATGCGGATCAGTGCTCACGAAAAGACTGGATGTTCCATCCAGACACTTGGCTGCGAAGCTGGAGCGACGAACAGCCAGGACAGTTTGATAGCGGCTACGGACTTCGTCGATACCAGGGTCTTTCCTCTATGAGTTATCAGAGCATCCGAAACTTTGATCTGCCGCTTTCTCCTTCTTAAGCTCAAGATGCCACTCAATCGTTTTTCGCAGGCCTTCCTGCAAACTTGTCCTCGCCTCCCATCCAAGCACCTTCCTGGCGAGCGCGCAATCAGGCCTTCTCTGTATCGGATCATCAGGCAAAGGTGGGCGATGGAGTACTCTGATCACTGGCCGGCCAGTGGTTGTGGAGACAATGCTGTTGATAATTTGTGCAAGCTCAGCAATTGTAGTCTCTCTTTCGCTCCCAATATTGATCGGGCCACCTTGCCACGAGCTTTCCATCAAGCTCTGAAGCCCGGCAACACAATCATCAACGTACTGAAAGCAACGAGTGGACTTGCCATCACCATTGATCGACATGTCTGCTTGCCGAAGTGCTGCATCGATGAAGCTACACACTACCCGTCCGTCTCTTGCGTGCATACCCGGACCATATGCATTGAATATTCTGGCCACGCGAATCTCCAGTGAGTTCGGGTTCTGCTGGCGGTATGCATATGCAAGAGACTCGGCAACTCGTTTGCCTTCATCATAACAGGATCGTGGGCCAAAGCAGTTGACGTTCCCGAAGTAGCTCTCATCTTGTGGATCACGTTCTGCTTGGCCATAGCTTTGATTGCGGCAGTCAGTCGGATGTTTTCCACGATTGACTTCCGCATTCTACTCACATCTCAGATGTGCTGGCGAGGAGCACACGCGCACTCCACAGCCGCGCCTTCTCTAAGACATTTCGCGTTCCAAGGTAGCAGGTATCAAGGATCTTCAGAGGCTCCGTCGCGAAGTGCACTGGGCTAGCCGGACAAGCAAGGTGATAGATCTGATCACAAGGTTCAATCTCGATGGGAATTCCATCTGTCACATCGGCTCTGCACAAATTCAGCACTGAAGCGCTCACACAAGAAGGTCCACGACTGACTGTACGATGGTCAATTCCGGATCGTCTGCGAGGTCTTTCAGACTCGATTGCAAGCTCGTCCAATGATTATCAAGCACAATAACACTGTGTCCTTGACCGAGGAGTACTGCCACCAGTCTTGATCCAAGAAAGCCTGCGCCCTGAATTTCCATGAGCATCTACCTATCGCCCCTGGGAGATGCTAAACTTACACCAGTGACCAGTACGCGGTGTCGCGCGTCTACACCGTTTGAGGCAGTCATGCTGAATGAATTATTGATGTAGGAAGCAGGAACCTAGGTGTTACGTGTCTTGATATAATATTGCGTCTGTATTGCTAGCACGGAGAAGGCCTTTGCACACGGGACCGGAGGCTACTGCAGATCGAAACATGGCGGCGATAAGCGACTTCTGTGCTTCCCACGTCGCGCCTGCTTCGTTCTCGGATTTACAGTATTCGAACAGAAAGACCCTGCAGCCACCACACCACCTCCACACCATCTTGTTCAGGTGGCTTCAGGAACACGAAAATGGCACGAAGCTCTTCTCCTACCTGCAATAGCTCAATGCGTCATGAGCTTGCCATTGCTCGGTGCCCTGCCCTGGGCATGAAAAGGCTACTGGAACCCGCATCGACCTACATGAATTACCGCTCCGAAGTCCACTCGCCGCGTTTCATAGGAAGCCATGCGCAGCACAGTGCCGAAGTATGTTATCGAGCAATCACAAGAACTTCTTCCAACGTCCTCTCCCAGAGGAACGTACCGAAGGAATTTAGCCGAGTCAGTATGGCGACTCTTGACTCTGGTAACATGGTTTCTCCAGGTTGCACTGATCCTTCTTCTCGTTCAAGGCGTACAACATTCGGTGTCTGAAGGACGCTCTTTGGTGCCAAAGCTCTACATCGGCTGGCAGATTGTTCTTTTAGGTATGCAACGGTAGAAGCAAGACACAATTACCAGGCTGACCCGATGGTGGCAGCCTCTCTTATCCTGGAAGATGGCTGGCGTCTGGTCATCTGGCACGATGTTAAGCGCCGACAAAAGACTCGCCTAGTAGGACAGCAAATGCCGTTTGTCGACATCATCATTGTCACATGTGGCGAAGACGTTGAGGTCATTCTCGACACTGTCAGGGCAGCATGTGCGCAAGACTACGCTCGATCTCAGTGGCGGGTTCTGGTAGCAGATGATGGCAATGACGATGAGCTTCAAGCAGCTTTGTGTTCTCTGAGTAAAGATCTGCCGTGCCAGCTCCTCTATCACCGCCGACCAGGAAAGCCAGGGTCGAAGCTGGGCTACAAAGCTGGGAACATGAATGCAGCGCTGGCACATCTGGACTCGCTTTCTGGAAGCACTGGAGTAGAATTTTGCACGTTCCTCGACTGCGATATGATCGTAGAGCGAGACTTTCTCCGCAGCTGTATGGCTCATCTACTCACCGAACCAAAAGCTGGCGTAGCAATCATTCCGCAGAGCTTCTACAACCTTCCTCGAAATGATCCGCTCTACCAGTCCATGCACATCCACAACTACTTGGATCAGGTGCAGCGAGATACTCTCTCTTCTGCTTGGGAGACAGGATCTGGTGTAGTCTTCCGACGAGAAGCGATCAGAGACATTGGTGGCTTCGACGAATGGGTCCTCATGGAAGATGTCGTCGCGGGGATGTTTCTCAACGGTCACGGATGGGAGACTGTCTACTGCCACGAGCAGCTCCAGTGGGGACTTGTGCCTGACACGTTGGCAGGCCACATTGCACAGCGGCGCGAATGGGTGAGGCGATGGATTGAAAAGCCTGGAGTAGACATCATGCTGACTTACTCCTACAGACTGTTGGTACATTACGAGGTGCCTTTCTTGCGGGCTTTGGCTTCAGCAAAAGTCTGACAATGCTTAAATGGCAGCAGCGTGTGGTTCAAATCTGGTAGGCAATGGCAATGTATCCGATATTGTGAGCGCGAAAGAAGTTCGCTGACCTACTACGCGACTTCGCAGGTACTGCATGGGACCACATGTCTCCGCGGTCCATCGAGCGGTACTTCCTCTGGCACTTCTATATATCTTCTCGACCGGGCAAGCTCTAGTAGCGGCTAGCAGTCAAGCGCACCTAGATCAGATGCTGCTTGTTGCGCTGCTACTTGGCATCTGTAGACATGCCGAGAGTCTCGTCACCGGCGCTCACTGCGGCTATCGCATGTTTAGACGACGAATACAAGGTACTGTTGCGACTCACCATAAGCAATACGTTTGCTGATCAACTAAAGGTGCAATATGGCTGAGTCCATATCTCTTCGTCACGATCATTCGAGAATATCTACCGAATTGTCTCACAGCACCGATGCGTTTCGTGCCGACAGCTCGACTCAATTCGAATCTGATGGAGCGCGACCAGAAGGCGTGAGCTTCGCTTTGCCACAGAGTGCCCGCAATGATCTTACAGCAAGGCCTATGGTATCACATTCTAGTCAGCTCAGTGGCAGCTGGTCTTCTGTACCAACAAATGTCTGAATCTCGGTCTCAGCCTACTCACGACGCTATGTGTCAGCATCTATACGCACATGCTTTTGCACCGGGAACGGACTGGTTCGTATACGTCGAGATGTTGGCACCTGTTGCGTATGCTATCTTTCCCCCAACGGTTCCGGCTCGAAGGGATCTTCTCTACAAGGCGGCTATCGGGAAGCTGAAAGTGTGGTATCCAAAAGTTGAAAGCAGAGTTGAGAAATGGAACTGGTACTACTTCTTTGAGGAGCTGCCATATATTCTTGGCTGCTCGTTCTATGTCTATATCCGGACGAGAGTCTGCCCTCGCTTTTCGCAGGCCGCTCATGAAACACTTTGAGGGCCAGCTTATATCTTTCCTCAACCCAGATCGCATTCCCCCTGCGCCTCTCCCAGGAACAAGTCGGATTATGTGAGGCACATCCCGGCGCCGTTCTTGAATCCTCAGTCATGTCTCAAGCCCCATATCAGGATCAGCATGACAAGAAAGAAGATGAGATGCCACCACTTTGGTCTGCCATCATCCTCGTCAACGATATGGATTTTCTGGCTGGCCTGAGCAGTCTCGCTTGGCGATTTGAGCTTCGTCTCAGCAATGACATTGGCTCCAGCCTTGGGTGGCGAAACCTTGCGGTGTTCTTCAGCCGCCATGAGGGTTCGAACCGAGCCTTCGTCGTCGAGTTCCGCATAGGCTGTAGCAATCTTCGGTGGCGGTGGGCGCTTAGTTCCAGCAGTGACTTTTGCTTGATTCCTTGGCGCCGAATCCTGGCGGCATCCCTTAGCCTCCACGAGCATTCGTAGCGAGTCTGCGTCGCGAATTTTCTTATGGGTCGCTGGCTGTTCGTCATTGCCGATGTCGACAGCTTTCATCTGCTTCGTGAGTCCTTTCACGAGCTCATCCTTCTCGCCCTGACGCTGACCAAGGCCGCTTGGTTGCTGCTTGTTGACTGGAACTTGCTGGGTGGTCTGTTTATTCGCCTGCTTCTGGATCTTGGACATCTCGACAAGTTCAACGAACTCCTTCTCGTCCTTCGAAAGCTTCTCCATCTCGAGTATAATAGCCTGTATCGGCTTCCTGAGGAGCAAGCGCTCTTCCGTAGTGCAGCTTCTTCCAAGGCGGTTGAGATGATCATAGATCTCGAACATTCGCTTCTCATTGGCACCTCCAGCCTGCTTCCATGAGCGGAATATCTTGAGGACTGCCTTGAGCTTCTTGGTAGCACTATTACGCACTTTGGCTAGCTCGACCTGTTCTTCGATGCTGTCCAAGCGCTGCTTCTCAGGAGATAGAAGTCTTACAGATGTATGCGGACGCTTGACTTTACGGCCACGATTCTCAGCCGGGATGATGAGAACTTGGATCTTGCTGGGAGTGGCGAAGTTGACATTCTTGGACTTCTGCTTTGGCGTTTGAGCTTTGATTGGGCTGGATACTGTGATTCTCTTGACTGGCGAGTAGGCCGACGCTTTCTTTAGGCACGACTTCCCTGGCAATGCTCGTCGCAGGAACCGAACCTTTCGAGGTGACATCGCCTTCTTTGTCGGCGATGATGCTTTAATGAGTCGGATCGCCTTTGTTGGCGAGGAGAGCTTTTTGGGAGACATGGCCTTTGTCGGTGATGGGACCATTGTGAACGACGTGGGTCCTTGGGATGTTTTCGAGCTATAGGACTTATGAAATTGCTGTAACGACATATGCTAATTGATGGTGTCGAAGTACTTGGAAAGGATGTCTGGGGATGGAGGCATCGATTCCATTCGCCGCGCAAGGCACCTCATGATTCTGTGCTAGTGAATTGCTAAAGAAATGATTCTCTCACTAGCAGGCAAAGTGAATCACCGTTCGGCTCTCTGAAGCTGGCGCTGCAGTCGAATCATAGGCCATAGTCTTCCTGACTTATAAAACATGGGCAATAACCAAGACCACTAGAATAAGGAGACAGAACCACGCCCGGAGAAGATGGCTCTCATCACCATCACCCTGTTCATCCTTCCACCAGCTCCACGAGACTGCCACCGGCCCGAAAGTCCACTCTTTGGCCAGCATGTTAAGTTTCTTGGATGGCGAAGACTTGCGACGGTTCTTGATAGCCATCAGGAGCCGGAGAGACTTGTTGTCGCTCGATACTTCGGCCGGCGTACGATAGTCGAAGGGCACGCCGAACTCCTCGATGCAGATCTGCTCGAGACGTTCGCTTGATCGGTCGCCCGTCACTTTCGCTTTGGCTACGTCCAGCTTGGCAGCATGAAGAATCTCGAACTCGGCGTCATCCTTCTCCAACTCGTAGGCGAGGCGATCCATCTCTTGAAGAATCGGCCAGAGCGATTTTGAGAGGGCCCCTCGCTCTGCTTCGGTGCAGTCCGACCACGTCGTGTCAATATGCTTGAGGATCTTTTTCAGCCGGTCTCCATTGACTGCTCCATTCTGCTTCCAGTTCCAGACCATGCACTTGATAGTCCGAAGCTTTTTGTCGACTGCCTTGCGGATCTTTGCCAGCTCAGATTGCTCTGGGTGATCTCCCAAAGGCTCCTTGGCTGACGAAACGTGGTTCACAATCTTGACCTCCTCGTCAGCAGGTAGTAGCAGCTTTGCAAGCTGTGGTTGTTCTGCAACATCCTTTGAAGGCTTCTTCTTTGGCGAGACGACGCAGCCAGCGTGCTTGATAACTTTCAACTTCTTCGCAGCGGTCTTTTGTACTTTGCTGGGCTCCAGGGGCTTTGTAAAGTGGTGAGCGGGCTTCTTCTCGGGCGAGATGATTCGGGTTGCGGGCTGGATCTTGCGGCTTCGGTCGATGAATGGGATTTTCATGACTTGAACATTGTCGGACGTGGCAAAGCTGAAATATTTCGAACCTTTCTTCGCAGAACTCGAAGAGCTGGGTTTCTTGCTTGGCGACGTGACAACCGTTCTCTTGAAGCACGACTTTCCTGGTACGGCCTTTGTGGGGAACAGTACCTTGCTGGGAGAGATTGCTTTCTTTGTTGGCGACGTGGTTTTCTTTGATGGCGACCTGGCTTTCCTCGGTGAGGTGGCCTTCGACGGCGATGCAGTCGCTGTTGGTCGGCTGACTTGTGATGTCGACATCTTGATCGAAAGGGTGCTGTGTTTTTCGGCGATGTCGATGTAGAAGAAAAGGACATGAATTGTCGAAGAGTCTGTCTTTATACTGTTGATGGGGCGCCTTTACGTTGTGCTCGTGAATCGCTAGACAATGTATTATTAACATGGCCGATTAAGTGAATTGCAGTCTTCTGAAGCTGCCTTTCCAGTCGGACCATGGGTTATGGTCTTGCTTCGGCTTTAAGTTGATGGGCCACAACGCAGAGCACCAGCACGAGTGCCGAGATCCAAGCAAGATAAGAGCGGTTGATGTGTAGCATTACTTTGGACATGTCGAAGTCCCAACGAGAGTGCTTCCGCTTCGTGCTGTCATCATCATTTGGAACCGACGGACCAGCTGTAGGGTCTTGAGCATTGCTCGGAGTGGGCGTAGAGGTCGGAGACTCTTTTGGAGCATCATCGCTCTCAGTTGCGGCCGGGTGCCCTCTTCCGCAGTGCTCCTGGCTCAGATCTTCTGCCGTCGCGGAGGGATCATGATCAGCATCCATCCTGTCCGATTCCCGGTTACTCGACTCATTCTGCACAGGACTCTGCCTCCGCAATTTCGACTTCTCCAGAGCAAGCTGGCGCTGATGAAAATCGCTTTGGATACAAGACCAGACAACCCTCGAGCCATGAGGCAGAGTGAT
This sequence comes from Pseudocercospora cruenta, assembly GCA_013365205.1. Classification (NCBI taxonomy): domain Eukaryota; kingdom Fungi; phylum Ascomycota; class Dothideomycetes; order Mycosphaerellales; family Mycosphaerellaceae; genus Pseudocercospora; species Pseudocercospora cruenta. Next base: position 17,267 of record JAASFE010001393.1, read on the forward strand.
CCACTCCTCATCATTGGCTTGCAATGATGCGATGCAAGAGACCATATACCTCTCACTTTCGTCCCTTGGCATGCCCGCCCACCGCCATTTCTCGAAGCATTCCCAAATATGCCTATGTGCCTTGATGACCTTCGTACGCGACCTTGCAAGCTCGACTTGCTCAGTCTCATCTTCGGGCTTGTTCTTGACCGGCACCAGTGTACGTCCGCTATTGATCCATATCAGACCCAAGCCTTCTTGCGGGATTGTGACGAGCGTATCATGAGGCGCAAAAGTCACAGTCTTCTTCGGTATCGGCATACCGCCTGCTGGCGTGGTGGTTGGAAATTGTTTCAATGCTGATTTCTTCGCTTCCGCCGGACCAGGAGACAGCAGCTCCGACGAGGCCATGATCGTGTCGCAAGGTGCGCTCGGAGTTCCCCTGACTATTATGCAAGTAGAGAGAGAGTTGCCGATGGCAATCTTAAATGTAGAAAGTTGTGCATAGAGCATAGTCGAAGTTCCGCTCGTTCATTTGCATGTGCAATACCGAGTCTTGCACGGACCACTGATGTAGTGAATGAGTGTCGTGCTTCATGTGACTCCAGCGCATGTGCACACTGCGCATTTGCGAAGTCGGAAAGAATCTGCACATGGAGCTCCGAAGATCGAGCATCGTATATACGAACTCGAGGCAGATTAGAGTACATGTAAGGAAATCCGCGGGAAAGGAGTGGGACACCAGTCTGCACAATGTTCGAGGCCGTGACGGGAAATGTAGGATATATATTCCTGCGCTAGTTTTCTAGAGTCTCTGTAAGAATCTCGCGTGATGTATGATGAAGCAATCATTTCGGCCTGAGACACTCGCTTTGTCTTAGTCGAGAACATCTCATCAAGCTGAGCTTTTGGTTTCAGCATGGGACTCGGTCTTCGCAACCACCTCAGCTTCAACGACGAGCTGCCTGTCTCCTGAGAGCGCAAACCTCGACGCCTCGATCGTGTTTATCCGACTAAGGGCAATTAATGCAGCCTCACGGACTTGTCCTTTGGTGCTCGCAGGCGACTTGAAGATGAGAATGCCGACAGGTCTGCCGTGATAAAAGACAAGGAGCCCGTGCTTCTTCTGGGTCTCCATACTTGTACCATTGCGCTGGTCGTGTCCCTGATGCGACTCGTAGTCAATAGTGTTGTCCGTCTGCGCGATCGAGATCTCCTTTCGAGGCATGATTGGCGCTGGACTCGGCTGAATTTGGTTCGGGAGCGTCAGACAAGGCCAGATTCCATAAGCGGCTGGCAGCATATCTGCACCGAGTAGAGGTGGAGCCAAGCTCTTGACGCAGGGCTCTCTATGCAAGATGCGTATCTTCCACCACTCTGCGACACTCGTGGCCTGTTGAAGGTCTAGCTGGCCTTCGACAGTAGCTCTGCTATTCACAATCCATTTCTCCTTATTTCTGGTTCGACATACACGAGCGTCGGCGACTCTGACTTGCCCGTGCTCGACGGTGTTTTTCGCCTCGAAATATGTACCTTCGTTGCTCGTAGGTGTGGCTTGGGTTGAAGATTGGTCGGTATCACTCGTGGTGGCTGCTTCTATCGTGCTCAGAGGCGCGCTTCCTCCGGCTGTTCCGTTGTCGTTCGGAATGGCTTCGCTTCCTTGAGCAGCATCCTGGTCCTTGCCATCTGACTCCTTTGCAAAGATGTTCCGATACATCTTCGCGACCGCATCTTTCAGAACTGTCGCATCTTCTTCATTGTCCGCGCGCGAAGCGCCAGTAAGGAAGATGCCAGCCAAGCGCTCTGCGTCCATGTCTTCCGCATCCACCGTCTGTGATTTCTTCAGCTTCAGCATATTCTTTCTGACCGGTAACAGCTTCTGACAGAGTGCTGTGCGCTTTTTCGCCAGCTTGATCTGGTCGGACTCGTCATCGGGCCTCGAAATTGGAGGAAGGAGACTCGGTTTCTTGGTCTTCGGCATTCCTTGTCCTTCTTGTGGTATGGAAACTTGTTCACTGACCTCAAAAGTGACGTGCTTCTTTGCGGGTCGATTCGATTCTGTTGGGCCTGGTGAGGGCGCATTGCGAGGCCTTTTCAAGCAAGACTTTTCTGGAATTGCTGATGCGCGCGACATGCCGAAAGTAGTAGCCATCTTCTCCTGCCGACGCAGTTTGTGTTGGGCGAGGAAGGTGATGTGTTTGTGGCGGTCCAGATTCTGAAAGGCTGAGTTTCCGGTAGAGCTAAGCGCCGTTTGCGCACGGACTTCGCTTTCACATGCAGGGCAACTCGCGCCTGTGATGGCGAATCAAGTGGACATCTTTACTTGCGCTCAACATCTTGTCCTTAGCAGCAGATCCAATCTGGTGACTTTATTTACACGCTACTACGCCGTGCAATGGCAGTGATGTCTAGTCCAGTCGACGATGTATCCTTTTGGCCAAGCTAAGTTTATGGCAGACAAGTGCATTTGCGCTCGTCGAGTCGGTATCTCCGTGTCCGCAGCATTGATCATACAGAGCCAAAATTACAATGTCCAGGTCAAGCTATTCTTCTCGAGAGATGAGCTACATCCGGATACAAGCCGCTCTGCTTTCCATTCTACAGGCCGAAGGGCTGATGCTTTATGACGCATGCGCTCTTCGCAGCTCTTGCGTACTGACATGCGCAAGATCACGAGGGCGTTGTTGAGCGAGGGGACCTCCATGACTTATCGATTTGGTGGAAAAGGTCCACCTCTGCGCCGAGGATTCCACTCGCCAGATCTGAGCTTTCTTGTTGCCTCGAAGAGGACTTCAAGCTCATGTTCGGTCATGTCGCGGAGGATGATAAGATAATTTGGGTCATCCTAAGGCAGATGAAACAATTAGCTGACGGGGCTCCACTGAATCTAGAGGATTGTGTCCACCGAGCCGCAAGCACGATTGGACTTACACGATCATACTCCCAAGGCAGATCGTAATATCTTAGCACCTTGAGAGACATGTATTCCCGATGAGTTTGGGATACACAGGTGCCGATGTCCTTGGATCGAGGAGAAATGTTCCCATCCTTGCACTAGGGGCGATCCTGGACAACTTCTCTAAGTTAGTGTCATCTATGTCGAGCCGTCCTCTGAATCTCAACAACATTCTGACACAATCATATCTTTCAAGTGTTACGCCGGTCGCTAAAGCAGGATACCCCATGTTAGTGCCATTGTACACCATTAGCGCTGGCGAGCGATCCACCAACAGAGTGTGTAGCGTGCTCGATCTATCCCACTCTACCAGGTGTTGCAGGACGTTGAAGCGCTCCATTCGCTGTATTGAGGCCATAGTAGAACTATCCTGTTGCACAACGTTGATTATCCAAGCTCCAAGTAACGAGTCGGGATCTCTAGGCTTGAGTGCCGCGGAGAGAAGACAACTGTCGCTGGCGCCAAGCAAAGCCATGTGCCACGGACAGCATTGAAGGAGCTCACCTCCTGGTACAAATCTTGACAAAGGAGGTCCGTCGTGGGGTAGAAAACTGCCTCTGGTACGTATGGACTGGAGTAGAGGCGGCTGGACGATGTCCATAGCTACGACGTTGGCTCCGGCCCGGCTCAAGTCATCAACAATGTCTAGCTCTCCTGCATAGCAAGCACAATGTAGAGGTGTTCCAATCCTGCGACTTTGTCGAGATACGTCGGCTCGAGCGTCAAGAAGAAGTCGAACAACGTGAGAACGGCCCTTGAGTGCAGCCAAATGTAAAGGCGCGCCACATTCCAGACTGTCTGCGTTCACATCTGCGCCGGCTTCCAGAAGGGTGCAAACAGTGTCGTGAAATCCACTCAAGGCTGCATGGTGAAGGGCAGTCAGACCATGTTCGTCAGCGTGATCTATCTCTGCGCCCAGGTGTAATAAATGCTTCACGCGAGGAGTTTGACCCTCAGAAGCAGCAGTTGAGAGCTCGATGCCGACCGTCTTCTCTCAATGTTTCGTCTGAGCGTCGTTGGCGGGTATTGTAGTAGTTCTCATAGTCTGTAGCCACTCAGTAATGTAATGTCCGGAAATGCGATAGCTCTGCGCACTATTGAAGACGTTGCCGTTATGCTGCCTCGCTTGGTCTCTGGCGGAATTCCTCGCAAAAGTGTTGCTGCCACCTGCGTCTGGTCTGGCTTCCATCGCAGGTGATGTAGAATGCTTCACAGCATGATTCGAGATGGAATTGGAGTGCAAGGTGCTGGCGGCTAGACGCTGTTTGGCGCTGCGCGAAGGATCGTGGCGCGCATTTTGATTATTGCACAGCCACAACAGAATTGGGATGACAGCAATGCTGTGCACGCAAGATATAGTCTTGTTGCAATTCATGAACGATGGTCCCGCAAGTATTGCCCTTCATTAGCCTTCCCGGGACGAATGTAACCAACGCTGGCGCTTAGTGATGCTTCGCAATCAAAATGTCTAAGATATGCCCAACTTCGTAAAGAGCATCGGATTTCCTTCGACGGCCAGCCATGCAATCCCAGCATAGACCACTAGCTTGGTAATCACCTCTACATCATATCGGATGCGAGGCTTCTCCAATTTTGAGAACATCTTGCGATCGCTCTTCTCATCTTCATTGCCACTATCGCTGGCGTTTCCATTGTCACTTGCTGGGGGAGTGAGAAGGTCGCTGCCAATCCGGTTGATCTGCCGCGACGGTGTCGACAAGCTCGCAGCATTCGACTTCACGGCCAGATAAGAACCACTGTCTCCTGGCTCTTCGGGGGTGGCCAAAGGCATGTCGTCCTTTGGTGGTTTCTGCAGAGATGAGGATGGCGATTTTGACCTCGCTTTCTCTTCTCGCCGTTGCTGCTGGCGATGCGCGATATGCTCGCGAGCATCAGCTTCAGACTGTGGCCCAACAGAGATTGTTCGCTTCCGTCTTCGAATGGAGTCGAGCATGCTGGGAATTTCCGAAGCAGGCGGTAAGATCTTATCGTCTTTGCGAAGCGGCGGCACGGAGTTGTAGTCCCTATACCATGTTAATGTTGTGCGCACCATGTTTGTGGAACAACTTCGTACCTGGCTTGAAGAAAGTATCGCCTCGGCATGTTCAGTCCGTAGTGGGCAATAAAGCGAAAAGTTGGAGGCAGTCCTCGTAGTAGAAGTGGTTTCATGATAGCTCGCCAAGCAAATATTACCACTATTCCGCCAACAAGTCTGGCCGCAACTTTCAAAGGATCCCAATTGTCAGCTTCGTACATGATTGCAAACGCAGTTGTTGGATCGGTGGAGCCTGCGAGCGAGGTAAAGTGCCATGTGCCGATGCTAACACCCATTACGACTCCGATGAAGGCCACACTGTCGTCGTAGCAGGGGCAATTATCAGCTGGCTCGGGATGAAAGCGTACAGCAAGTATTAGAATAGCAACAGTCATTGCAGGCCTCACCCAATCTCCGCTACCAAGCCAGACATCAAATGTATGCCCGAATGTCACTCGAACGGCCGCAATCATCGCTCCGAGCGCAGCTCCGAAGACAACATCGAAGAAGCCATGCATGCCACAGTACATGCGACCGATGCTGATTGATGTCCCGTAGCATAGGCATGCTATGGCGAGAAGTCGGAAGCTCAGTGAAGAGTATTGGTCTTGTGCTGTCCACAGCTTGTGCAGGCAGTAAACAGCCACAGATATGGCATTGGTTGTATGCGTGGAAGGAAAGCCATACTCCATAGCCGCTGATCCTGACATCGTGATGCGCTGGAGTGGTGGTGATAGCGGTCTGGGTAAGCAGACCAGGTCTTTCACGTAGCCGCTAAGGTACACTCCTGCTGCGAGCATGTGAACCAATGCCACTCCTAGCTCCGGGTATCCACACCAGAAGCATATTGGCAACGCAGTCATGAAGAAAGTATGAGTTCCAAGATTAGCCGTCAAAGCGAAATACGAGTCCAGAAATGGCGAGCGTAAAGTTTCTTGTATCTTCGCAAGATAAGGCGTCTCCTTCCGAACGATGGGTATCAGCTTCTGACGTAGTATGTATCGCCATTTTGGCAGTCGTCTTTCGTAGTGTGAAATGCCTTTGAGACCGGCGTCTGGGTCTGGAGATGGAGTCCGCAAGTGAGCCTGATATCTCAGGTGGACCTGAGAACCAGACATGGGTTTAGTTCTATCGCGTAGCAGCCGAGGCGGGACATGGACGTGAAAGTCTCGCGAAATTTGTTCAAATCTTTGCAATAAGTGCCCAAGCACGTTTGAATTGGAGCTTCTTGCGATATGGAGGCTGAGTATGCCTCAGATGACGTGGAATATCTTGGTAAGTGCCGAGACACGAGTCAAGTTACAGGTGAGGTTGAAGTGGTAGAAGTTGGATGGCAAGCATAGAGTTTGAACCCTGGTATTTCGCGGGGCTTATCGCATCGCCCACCACGTCTTCCATCCTTTCAGGCTCAACAATGCTACTGGACACGCACAGTATGCTCAATCATTGAGCAGAGAGACATCAACTGCTTCATCAATCGACTTCACCAAAGACTAGCTGAGATATGCGGAGTGTCGCGGCGGAGAAAATGGAGTGATGTGACGCGCCCTGATCAGTGACCGGCCGACGCCCACGGGTTGCTCTTCGTAACAGCCGAGATGTTGATTTCATGGAGATCCTGAACTCTTGGTTCGCGCAGCCGCAATCACTCAACATCCAGCCCAATCGCAATTTGACCCGCGAAACATTCCTCTCTGCGCGCCCATATTCTACAGCAACGAACATTACATTCCAGACTTCGCGCATAAGGCTTCCGCAACATGTCTGTCACCGCCGTGTCTGGCAACCCGAATTACGACCATCTCCGACGCAAGAACAGCAGCAAGTCCTTCTTGACACGAGGCGACAGCTACCGAAGGAGCACTCGAGGTAGCGACGGCACTGTCAATACGACTAGCAGCGCAAGGACAAACATCACGGCGCCGCCCGAGTATAGCAAGAAGTTTGTGGTGGTGGGCGATGGAGGCTGCGGCAAGACCTGCTTGTTGATTAGCTACTCGCAAGGCTATTTTCCAGAGGTGAGCATAGAAAAAAAGGCCAATCAAAAGCATAACACTAACAGCTCTTTAGAAATACGTGCCGACTGTCTTCGAAAACTACATCACAACTGTCGAGCACAAGCCTTCAGGGAAGGGCGTTGAACTCGCGCTGTGGGATACTGCTGGACAAGAAGAATATGACCGATTGAGACCGCTTTCATATCCGGAGACAGATCTACTTTTCGTATGCTTTGCAATTGACTGTCCCAACTCGCTGGAGAATGTTCTCGACAAGGTATGGCTAAGCGACATCGACTGGAAGAGACACAGGCTGACGATGATCATCTAGTGGTACCCTGAAGTCCTGCACTTCTGTCCGACAACGCCCATAATACTCTGCGGTCTAAAGTCTGATCTTCGACACAAGCGGACTTGCATCGAACTGCTCAAAACTCAAGGCCTCACGCCAGTAACGAAAGAACAGGGCAAAGCAGTCGCGCAAAAGATGGGCGCATTATACATGGAATGCTCTTCCAAAGAAACCACTGGTGTACAAGAGATCTTCGACACAGCCATTGACATCACTGTACGAGGACAAGATCAAATGGCTGCAGAAGGCGATCGACTTGGGAGTAGAGGCAGTCAATCGATGCCTGTCAAGCGGAAGAAGCACAGTAAATGCAGCATCCTCTAAGTTCACTCCGCATCTCGCGGTGCGTAGTGAATTTAGATTTGCAGTCTGCTTGTATTGACAGCTCTCTCCGCAGACTTGACAGGCGAGAAACGAATTGCGAGACGCCCAGCATACGAGCTGCCAAGGTACGCGCTCTCGCCTCGAAGTGCACAACAGCTTCGAGACTCCCAGGCTCCGCTTCTCCCACAATCAACAGCAGTGCTCGCGCAGCCGACTTTGGTCAAAGCCGTGTCGAATACGCGCGGGCTTCTGCGCGAGATGGGCCATCTCCTCTAGAATGGGTTTCGGCGTTGATTGAGAGCGATGCATACAAACCCCAGCATCTTCAGCATCTTTATATGTTGTCAGCCTGCTTTGGGTAACGGCGTACATGACATTTTCCTTTTCTTCTTGGGCAGACGAAATGAACTTCTTAGGACAGACAGCAAGATACACAGGATGTATCTCTAGACGGAGAAGCTTTGGCAGAGTTATGTGTAATAATCATGACCCGAAATGAAAACATGCTTCGAATCATACCAATCATGCCATTTTTCTTCATCCCTCTCAAACAACGCTTCTTGGGTATCATAACGACTTTCCAGCCCTTCTAAAACGCCGCAGTGTACCATAATCCAGCTTCATCTCGCTTCAGACTCGTGAAGTGCCTTACCATACCTCACGGTCCTTCTCCTGCTCCTTCTTTCGCAGCATCCTTACTCTCCTCCTTCTCAGGCTCTTTCGCCATGACATTCTCGAATTGCGACCATAGACCTTCGACTTGACTAAACTCGTTGCCGACCGCAATTACGCCTTCCAGGCTTCGGTTGAGCTTGTTGAGGTTCTGCAGCACGTTTTCGAGGCCCTGCCAAATTCTCAATAAACCGCTCCAAGCCAAAAGCGACGACACTACTTACCGCCGCCACATCCTGTACTAAGAGAGATCGCTGCTCCTCAAAATATGACTGCCCGCTTGAGGCACCATTCGAGTTGGACATGTTTGATGACTCCTGGTTATTTCGCGTTGGGAGACGCGTTGTTGAATGTCTGGGCGCTGTTGTGGATCAGTCAGCACTGCCAAGTGCCAAGGCCTCTTTCACACACTAATATAGGTAG